>CM061531.1:229412254-229934386 GCA_030545055.2 Neoaliturus tenellus
TAGCCATTATTCGGTGTACTATAGCTAAAGAAACGCCACTGCACTTCAGCGAGACCCAAGACTCAGGTAGAGTGATTAAAAATTTGCCCCGAAATGAGCCCTAGATGATATTTAATGAATACATTTAAAGCTTGCCCTAACAGCAGTTTTAACGCCTGCCGCTAGCGGCTGGGAGTATCAGGGGTCTCGTGGTCAAATATCCATCGTGCTCCCATTTAGGGCTTTTATTTTAAGTTCGATAAAAGTGAGCGAGGTTTTAAATAAAATAGAAATTCTTGGGCTATGTGATTTGCTTTTTTTAAAATTTGAATCCATATTAAGCTGAAATGGGTCGAAGTTTATTAACTTTAGACCATTATAGCATAATATGGATTTAAAATATAACAAAATACAAAAGCCAAAAAAACCGTACACTTTTATTTAAAACCTCTTTTATTTTTATCAGACTTGAAGGAACTAATTGGGAGCAGGTGGAGCAGTGCATGATGTTCTGAGAGAAGCCCTTTCACGCCCTCTAAAAAAAGTTACACTTCATACCCGGTTCACATAGTAAATTGGATTTAGAAATAAAATAATTTTGAAATTTCATGATTGAAGTTTTTATATCAAACTTTACCATTTATATCAAAACATCTATCATAATTTATCCAATACTTATTTTTCACCTTAATTAACAACGTATAGTTCGTCTTACCAAGCTGTATAACAGCATTACAAGCACGACTCGAGCAAACTATTAAATCAGGTTAAAGTCCATGTCTCATAACGAATTTACGTTGTAGGGCGTAGCTTCATCACCGGAGTGGCCGGCGCCATCTATCACCATGCTTCATGTAATATTCACCAGTACAGGGTGTCAGCGTTGTGGCGGTATTCAAATAACTGGAAATAAATAAATTGAGTTTTGCAGGTCACTGGACCACGATCGATCAAGCTCACTTTATCTCTGCGATGCACTTCTTATCTCATAAAAATAACATATCTGTGTCAGGAGCAGGTTCCTTTAATATGTAATGGAGAATTTTTAAACATAAATTTATTATTGTTGTAAGAATTAACCTACTTAATTGTAATAGTTAATGATCTAATCATATTTAACAAAATTTAAGAATACGATGCCCTTAAAACATGAAAATTTCTAAATGGAACAAATTGAATTTGTATCTAACAAAGACAGAATTTAAAATGCAAAACGTTATGAAATTTAAATGGTAAATAAATATTGAAAGGTTAATTAATCCGCCGACTGTCCACACCTCCATCTCATATCTGATTCAGATTAGCTCATGATTGATCAGCATCACGGTGGTGCGAGGGAGGAGGCCGCCGTGGGCTGGAGATATGCGGTACAATCATTATCAATCATGAGCTTATTATTACTTAGATTACCGTTGACGTATTATGCGTAAAAATCCAACAACTAGGAATTTTCATAAATTGTATTGTGAAATTCCTACTATCTCTTTGGTTTCAACTTGAACAAATTTTGAAGTTTTATATCTTTCAATCACCTTCTGATATAGACGTGATAGTTTTGTAAGACAAATGTCACAGCATTTGTCCAATACTTACAACGAAATATTTTAAATTTGGTTTAAATATGAGAACCAAAGTAACATTTTGTAATGTTATTTATTGGTTTACCTTCTCCGAGATTTAACTTTCAAACTGGTTATAATATAAAAGAAAATGTGTCTTTTAAAAAACATATATGGAAACCTTTGATCTGCATTTCTTTAAATGCTAGATAATAAATTAATCTAGGGTTACGCCTTAGCCGTAGGCGAGTTAGTTGATGTATAGTCCTACGTCCAGTCTTATTTAAGAGTCAGAAAATGATTTAAAGGGGTCATTTATCGTTGGGAAAATATGCTGTACGTAGTAGTTCATGACACAACTCATCTCTCTGACTAATGTATGCATTACTTTTCAAGAAACAAGAACATCACGAAATCTATAAAACAATTCCTATAAATTATCAAATAATATTTTTTACCGTCACAGCAATACACTAAACCAAGATGGAAAAATTAGATTAAATTCCCTTAAGTTAATTTAAACTCCTTTTCTTTAATAATCTAAAGAAAACCAGACAACACGTTTATAACATTAAACCTTGACGCCACAAAAGTGTAACGGATTCCTTGCGTACAAGAACGCTTAATAAGCCTACAAAATGTTTAATTTATAATTTGTTAGATACTTTAAAAAAATACGGCATTATAAAATTATTTGCAAAACCAAACTCAATGGGCGTTATTCAATTAAAACTCCATTTTAATCAAATACAAATGTTAAAAAAAATCAAGGAATTACCCAACTCAATTACTCAGTTTTTAACTAGCATGTTCGGTAGTTAGTGTGTTTCCAAAGACAAATGGATGTCAGCACAATCACAGCAGCTCGGCGGTATTGATCAACTCAGTAGTAATCACTAGTTGAGATATCTGCCACATCAGCTTTGCAAACAGAATGTTGGCCAATCGTTGTGTATCTTCCAATCAACTTCTCAGTTGTGACATCGAAACTTTGTTAGAAACCTCCAATGGGGTTGGTAACATAATAAGTTTAAAAAATTTTAAATTAATTCTGGGGTGTCTTTAGCATAGTTATATTTACGTCCTTACAACATGAACAATACCATTGATGATTAAAAGTTTAAAAAGTTCGTTACATACATTATTGGGAATGCAAAGATATCCTAAAACTACAGTTTGTAATTCCGTATTGCGTGTAAAACTGTCTGAAGAAGGGACAGTCATATGTTATATAAAATTAATAGTATTTTCCTTATACCGCTTAACTTCTGAGAGTCTATAAGATAACCACAGACTACGGGAATAATCTGTCTCTTCCAATAATTCACTATATACTTGTCGGTGTATACATTTTTTTGTTACTATGTATTGAACGTTAGTAAAAATGGTTATAAAAAGATTCAGAACCAATAAAAACAGTTTAATTTTTTATTGAGTAAGATACTATTCAGAGCTAAAAACTGATCGCGACAAATCTGACGTTCAACTGTTTCATAAATTGCTATTAATATGTTGACTAGATGAGTCTTTCCAATACACTTTTCAACCGGTTTTAGTGATCTTATTATTGATGAACAAAAAAGTCAGTTAACTCACAGATTTGAAGCGAATAATTTTCCTTAGGTAAAAATAGTCAAACATGAAAACACGTTGAGTTTTAGATCTATTGGAGGATTGAATTAATAAGTGCTTAGTTATTTATAAGGTATTATTTCTCAGTTATAAGAAGCTAAGAATTTACTTTATCGCTAAATGGCCTTGCAATAATTGTTTAAGTCACTTACTCAAACCGACATGCACCTATCAACTAAAAAGTTTGATAAGTTAGCATCGGTTGAACAACTTGTAAGAAATGCACTACACGAACACATGATGTGTGCATGTGCAGGTATAATGGAGTCAGTGGTTTGCGGTAGTTTGGGCAAACATAGTGTAATGATTAACGGGGTTGCTCCGCTAAACGGACTCCAGTCACGAAGCCGACGTGTTTGCTTGATGGAGCTGTGACGTTGTGCGATGTATTTCGTGTCGGCCGAGCCTTGTGGTTGATGTCAGTTACAGTCACGAAGCCGAGGTGTTTACTTGATGGAGCTGTGACGTTGTGTGATGTATTTCGTGTCGGCCGAGCCTTTTGGCTGATGTCAGTTACAGTCACGAAGCCGACGTGTTTGCTTGATGGAGCTGTGACGTTATGTGATGTATTTCGTGTCGGCCGAGCCTTTTGGCTGATGTCAGTTACAGTCACGAAGCCGACGTGTTTGCTTGATGGAGCTGTGACGTTATGTGATGTATTTCGTGTCGGCCGAGCGTTGTGGCTGATGTCAGTTACAGTAACGAAGCCGACGTGTTTGCTTGATGGAGCTGTGACGTTGTGTGATGTATTTCGTGTCTGCCGAACCTTGTGGCTGATGTCAGTTACAGTAACGAAGCCGACGTGTTTGCTTGATGGAGCTGTGACGTTGTGTGATGTATTTCGTGTCTGCCGAACCTTGTGGCTGATGTCAGTTACAGTAACGAAGCCGACGTGTTTGCTTGATGGAGCTGTGACATTGTGTGATATATTTCGTGTCGGCCGAGCCTTGTGGATGATGTCAGTTACATTCACGAAGCCGATGTGTTTGCTTGATCGAGCTGTGACGTTGTGTGATGTATTTCGTGTCGGCCGAGCCTTGTGGCTGATGTCAGTTACAGTCATGAAGCCGACGTGTTTGCTTGATGGAGCTGTGACGTTGTGTGATGTATTTCGTGTCGGCCGAGCCTTGTGGCTGATGTCAGTTACATTCACGAAGCCGATGTGTTTGCTTGATGGAGCTGTGACGTTGTGTGATGTATTTCGTGTCGGCCGAGCCTTGTGGCTGATGTCAGTTGCAGTCATGAAGCCGACGTGTTTGCTTGATGGAGCTGTGACGTTGTGCGATGTATTTCGTGTCGGCCGAGCCTTGTGGCTGATGTCAGTTACAGTAACGAAGCCGACGTGTTTGCTTGATGGAGCTGTGACGTTGTGTGATGTATTTCGTGTCGGCCGAGCCTTGTGGCTGATGTCAGTTACAGTAACGAAGCCGACGTGTTTGCTTGATGGAGCTGTGACGTTGTGTGATGTATTTCGTGTCGGCCGAGCGTTGTGGCTGATGTCAGTTACAGTAACGAAGCCGACGTGTTTGCTTGATGGAGCTGTGACGTTGTGTGATGTATTTCGTGTCTGCCGAACCTTGTGGCTGATGTCAGTTACAGTAACGAAGCCGACGTGTTTGCTTGATGGAGCTGTGACATTGTGTGATATATTTCGTGTCGGCCGAGCCTTGTGGATGATGTCAGTTACATTCACGAAGCCGATGTGTTTGCTTGATCGAGCTGTGACGTTGTGTGATGTATTTCGTGTCGGCCGAGCCTTGTGGCTGATGTCAGTTACAGTCATGAAGCCGACGTGTTTGCTTGATGGAGCTGTGACGTTGTGTGATGTATTTCGTGTCGGCCGAGCCTTGTGGCTGATGTCAGTTGCAGTCATGAAGCCGACGTGTTTGCTTGATGGAGCTGTGACGTTGTGCGATGTATTTCGTGTCGGCCGAGCCTTGTGGCTGATGTCAGTTACAGTAACGAAGCCGACGTGTTTGCTTGATGGAGCTGTGACGTTGTGTGATGTATTTCGTGTCGGCCGAGCCTTGTGGCTGATGTCAGTTACAGTAACGAAGCCGACGTGTTTGCTTGATGGAGCTGTGACGTTGTGTGATGTATTTCGTGTCGGCCGAGCGTTGTGGCTGATGTCAGTTACAGTAACGAAGCCGACGTGTTTGCTTGATGGAGCTGTGACGTTGTGTGATGTATTTCGTGTCTGCCGAACCTTGTGGCTGATGTCAGTTACAGTAACGAAGCCGACGTGTTTGCTTGATGGAGCTGTGACGTTGTGTGATATATTTCGTGTCGGCCGAGCCTTGTGGCTGACGTCAGTTACAGTCACGAAGCCGACGTGTTTGCTTGATGGAGCTGTGACGTTGTGTGATGTATTTCGTGTCGGCCGAGCCTTGTGGCTGGTGTCAGTTACAGTAACGAAGCCGACGTGTTTGCTTGATGGAGCTGTGACGTTGTGTGATATATTTCGTGTCGGCCGAGCCTTGTGGCTGACGTCAGTTACAGTCACGAAGCCGACGTGTTTGCTTGATGGAGCTGTGACGTTGTGTGATGTATTTCGTGTCGGCCTAGCCTTGTGGTTGATGTAAGTTACAGTCATGAAGTCGACGTGTTTGCTTGATGGAGCTGTGACGTTGTGTGATGAATTTCATGTCAGCCAATGCCAATATACAAAAATACTGATTATGCCATGGTAAATAAAATTAAAAATATAAAAGAGCAGGCACTATCATTAAATTCATTAGATAGCATATCATTAATAGCATTAGATTCATAAAAATTTTTTAAAAAGTACGAATCCTCTACTTTCCAAATATATTTTAACAAAAAACAGTAATTAATTAACAGTTTGATCTACCGCACACCGATTAAGCGATTATAAACTACTGCTTAGCTAAGAATACTTAAAACGAACAACTCATTATTTCTTATAACAAACACGTGCTTAGGTTTAATTTTCGTGTACCCAAGAACATTAGCAATCGAGCGGTTGATGTATATTTATAATGTAGTGAAATGTCGAGGCCGCTTGGGAGCCGATAAAATCCAAAGTGTAACAACATGCTAACGATTTAATCACTTCTCTATCCGTGACCCATGTGTTGAATAATTTAACTTACAATAAGGAAACGACCTTAAGTCACCATGTATACGTTCAATAGGTGTTTAATTTACATAGCAAATGGTTTTAGGATAGGACACAATCCTGATCATAAATACAATGTAGTTTCCTGTATAACAAAAAATTTAATTCATTGGATGCATTTTTTAAACAAAATTATTTACCTTCTGTAGTTTGTTTTTAGTACTTGAAGAAATAGTAGTTAACTATCACTAATAAAACACGATCACTCTCAGAAAATCGTTCAAAACACTCATATGTTAAACTTGAGGCATTGAAAATGTTTTTATATTGCAAAATTATACTTCACAAGACTACAAAAAACAATGTTACCTTACCCTGTGATTTTGTTCATATGATTTTCCATGTTTATTAATTAAGTGTCCATAATGATATTTGCAGTCTCATTTTACACTTTCTTATAAATGTCGTAAACTGTGTTATAATATTTAATTTAAAAAAATATTATTAGAATAAAACTGTATTATTATTTTAAAACAGATAAAAATATTAAAAATAATGTTTAATTAGACCTACGAAAATATGCATTATGATATATATATATATTCTAATATGTAGGAAACAAATTTCTCTCTACAAATATAACAGACTAAGGTCAATTTAAATATAAAATAGTTTGTAAAAAATTTTTTTTTAATAATTTGTAAGTTTTGAGAAAAATAATTCGCAAAGGCTGAATGAGGTTAACTTTACCTACTTTTCACTTAAATTTATCCACATAAGGTACTTTTAATGTTCATGTATAGTACCTGAATATAATTTTTTCGTCGTCAATATACAAACTATAACTAGATATAGTAAATTAGATACCATTAACCATACTTTAGATAGATACCATAACTGATGCCATCTATAATGAAATGTTCAATCACGTAGGGCTGTGATTGTGAAAGTGCAATCATAAATAGTTTTTCTGTCTTCTCTCCCCAACCAAAATCAAATTCCACATAATTTTTAACATTTACTGGAGTTCTGTTTACGTTGAAAAAACCTCACATTGTTAAACTCCATCCATAATTTCAACTCAAGACTCAAATTTTTTGAACCAAATAGAAGTAAAGTTAACTTTTTCAAGAAGAAAAATCCGGAAAGTCAAATTACACTGAATTGAATCCTCCAATAAGCCAATGTGAGACGTAACTTTCCTGTGTTGAGCAAGGTTTCATTTGAAAGAGAGCTGCAAACCTTACGTCTTGTTATCTCCATAAAAACCTCTTCACTCGCGGGGGGCCGGAGACGAGACGCCAAGCCGTGTTCTTTGCTTTGTTTAAATGAATACACAATGTTCTGTAATTTTGTTCCAACATTCGCTGCAGGGATTTTCCTCATCAAACGTAATAGAAGAATTTAATAAAGGTGGTTTGCAGTTCTTTTTGTTATTTGAATGAATTTCATCACACTCTTTTGAAGTTAGGCATATAAAGAAACTAACACATGAATATTAATGGCACAAGCAGTTGATGCGTACTTTCAATAAAGACACTACTTTTGTCAAATTCCGAGCCGTCATTGATCTGCAACTTGTTACTCCTCTATCATAATGGACTCATTTTGCAACTGTATCTTCAGATTTCACTGGAGGTACTTCAACGAACATTTGCTTATAATGAATTTATGGCGAGTATCCACTTTTGCCGAGGATTATGTTTCTAAGCTAAATACAACTATTTAATTTTGCAGCACTGGGTTAAAACCACTCTCTCTAAATCACGTGGCCGGATGCAAGCCAGGGTTCTGCGGGCCGATGCGCTCTCTGCATTGCGTTTCCTGTACTCGCTGACGTACCTAACACAGTATCCTCCATTACCTCAACTTTCTAGAATTAATTCCCGAAGTATATAAAATTTAATATTATTTTTAAATTTGAAAAAATATTTAACGTTAAAAAATAATACTTAATGTTTCATGTGCATTATATATTTATTGCAACTTTATTTATGTCGCTAATTTGTCATAATTGTTGAGTTATAATAATAAGTTAATTCAATGTTTAATATGATAAATATTCATTTTTTATATTAAAAATAAATAATACATACAAATATTAAATAAATTGTTAAAGAAACTACGAACTAGAAAATTACAGTAGTGGAGAAACGCGGGAGCTGGCTCAGTTCAAGGTCACCTGAGAGATGACGTCATCGAGGTCAATGACCCCACCGATGACGTCATCGATGACGTCATCGATGACGCAATCGATGACGTCATCACCAATTACGTCATTCTGTGACGTCACACCCATGACGTTGCAGAAATGACGTGGCGATGACGTCATCACCCCTTACGTCACCAAGATGACGTCATCGATGTCACAAAGGTCAAGGTCACGCTGAAACCTAAAATTTTTAGGCACTTTTGCTGTTTCTCGCACTACGCTCCGAGTTTCAGTCAGGTTTCAATGACCTTGACGACTTGGAGCGAAATTAGACGAGAAACAGCAAAAGTGCCGAGGAAACTCAAAGTTTGCAACGTGACTCTGCCTAAACCGTCATGTGACACCGCTCGAGTGACCTTGAACCGATACAACTCCCGCGTTTCATCATTACTGTAACCGCGATGCGCACCCTACGACAGACACCGAGCGACTGACTGTCCGGCCCTGCGCACTCTAGGTATATGGGAAGTGGTGGGGGAAACTGCGATGACCTCGGGAAACTTGAAAATGTCAAGCCAGGTAGCACCGTTTTGGTGCTACCTTAAATTTACATGTTAAAGTGGGATGACCGTGAGGTTGACTGTGAACCTGAGGCTTAGGATTGTGTTTAACAGCTTGACATTTTCGCCAGAGTTCAAGTGTGGTGACCTTGAACTGGTTAAAATCAAAACTGCACAGCAGACTGCACAACACGGATGTGCATCCTACGACAGCCGCCGAGCGACTGACCTCCGGACCCTGCGTACTCTAGATATATGGGGAAGTGGTGGGGGAAATTTCAAGTTCATTCAAACGGAGTTTTAAAAAAGTCAAAGAGTAGAAAGACTACTCTTGTGAGTCTATAGCGATTTCATTGATAGTGAGTGCTTCGGTATGCCAAGTTGATCTGTATTGACACGCTCCTAAATAATGTTTGCAAAAACCTGCAAAATGATTGTTGCACAATTTGCAGCCAGTTAGCTGTTTTAGTTTGAATTCAATGCAACGTTCAGGGCAACAAGTGTACTTATGCCCTCTCATTTGGTACACATGGAATGTCTTCAACTTCGGTTTCGGCTTCTTCCAAGACTTGCACTTACACATGCACTGACCAAAAGCTTCACATGTTCTACAAGGCCATCCACCACATCAATGTCATTTGGCCATGAAAAAACATTTCTGTTCGCAACAGTAGTTGAGTTGACTCTCCATGTTGCTGCGGTGAAGGTGCGCGATGAAATGATGCTAGAGTCAGTGAGAGTGCACCTTAAATAAACTCAGTGGAGGGGGAAAGGTCAAGGTCATTCAAACGGAGTTTTAAAAAAGATGACTAGTCGTCCTCCTCGTCCGTCGTACTTGGAGAGCTGTCAGACGAAGAGCCCAGCGCAGCTGTTCTCCAGATGAAATGTATATCTATTTGAAAGCGCAGGCCTGGATCTTGTACCATCAACTCCTTTAATCTATTACATACCAATTCCACTTTGTACACATTGTTAATAATCAACACCCAAGGCTTCGGCTGAACATAACGTGTAGTTGAGTCAGCCTCGCAGACAGTTACACCTTCCGGTGATATTGGAGTGTATAAATGTGTAAAATCTCGTTGCTGAGGCTGGCTTGAAGTTGAAGGTTCTGTGCCGACCCTGGTTGCATCAAAATTCAAATCCATTCTACATTCAAGAGGTCCAGGGTTCCCGTTGAATACATTGAGTAATTTTTGATACAAGACTTCTACTTCTGTCGCATCCTGTAAATGAACAGTCCACCGCAAGGGAAATGCTTCGTCCGTAGTGGAGTCAACTTGAGAAAGAGTTCCTTCCGCCATGGCAGCTAAGCAAGGAATGAGGTGAGCTGCAGTCAGTTGTAACATTATCGAAAAGTAGAGGGGAAATTTCAAGGTCATTTAAATTGGGTTTTAAAAAAAAGGAAGGAGTGGAGGGGGAAAGTTCAAGGTCATCCAAATGGAGTTTTAAAAAAGGAAAACCTAGAAAGTAACATTGAAATCTTCCAACTGATGGTGGCGAGCGTTTTCTTCTGCAACCTTGCCGACACATGTAACTATGCCGTACAGTATGAACAGTACAACCATGATAAGGCCGAACAACAAAAGATAGCCGTTTACTATCATGATATTTTCTGAGTGGATCTGCTTTCTTCTTATCGCCCTCTCTTGCATCCTCTTCTCTAACTCGTGTACGAAGTCACAGCATGCGTGAGGACATCTTTCATCTGTTGGTAGGTTAGCCATTGTTGATGTTGTAGGTTTTGCTGTTGAAGAAGGAATGAGGTATCTAATTATGTTGTCTCATGTATATCAACAGTGAAGTGGTGGGGGTAGCGAATCAGTGGAGGGGGAAGTTTCAAGGTCATTCAAATTGTGTTTTAAAAAAACCCTATCTTGTTACTGAGCATATATGTCAGTAACAAGATAGGTGGCTTTGCTCTTTTTACTTCTTTAATATAATGAAGAAATAAACATATTCTACAATTGTAAGGACAAGGAAGACAACCGCTAGTCAGCTGAAGTAATCCAAGTTGTCTGGTTCGGTCTTCATCGACGCCGGTGAGGAAGCTGTCGTTGAAGAGGAATGTCCAGGCTCTTCCTTCGGCTGCCGAAGATTCCGTATATTGCAAGCGTAGACTTGCACGTTTATACGGTAGCCTCTTGCCACCATCAGCTGCAACTCCTTGTACAAGTCGTTCAGCTCCTGTTGCGTTTTGATCGTCACCTCCTCATAGCTGGCACAGCTTACGTTCAGAGACATACTGATGTTGTTCGGTTGGCTGCTGGAGTTGAAATGAAGACGAGGCACAGCACTTGGAGGTATATGAAAAAGTGGTGGGGGTGTTTTGCATTCAAGCAGGTTTGACTTGTAGCGTGGTGGTGGGGGTAACTGTGAAATGCAAAGGTCAAAGGTCAAGGTCACCCGCGAAGTTTAAAAAAAAATGCAACATATCAATATGTGACAAACTTCACATATTGATATGTTGCATTTTTCGTCTTTTTGTATTCTTTTTTTTTGTCTTTTATGGTTTATTTATTTATAAAACATTACAATAACATATGTACAACAGTAAAACTTAAATTTAACACTGCTGCTTGTCGGCGATGTGGATGGTCAACTCGGTGGAATTGCTACCCGTGCAACCGTGGGAAACCAGGTAGAGACAGCCGGGTTGGATGGAGCGCAGATCCTCGTTCTGGAGGAGATGGACGAACCGTTTCGGCAGGTAGACTTGGAACTTGGGCTCATCCCCCGGAGTGAATGGTGCCTCGCTAAGACTGCAGCAGATGGCCTCTCCAACTGTAGTCTCCATCTTCTTCATGGCGTGGATAATGTAGTGCTTCTCGTCTTTAAGTTCGGAACACTTCTTGACGGGTAGTGTGGTAGATTTGGAGTGAGCATTGAACTGCTCAACCAAAGTTTGCAGGAACTGGTGAGATGCCATGGTCAAGTTATAGATCGTCTTCTTCGTCTTCTTGCTGGGAGATGTTGTCGTCTCGGAATCTCGAGTAATACTCATGCCAGGTCTCGGTCTGCTCCTCACTTATATAACCCCCGTTACCCCCACCACTCCCCATTTCCCCACTTTGAAGGTAAGATGCGAGTTTATAGGCGTTTTTTAAAGCGCAATGTCCATCTTTTTCATGTTCTGGACTTTTAGTACAAATACAAACATTTTCCATCGTATACTTGTAGTTTTTATCCAAATCCACATCATTAACCGGAACATGAGTAAATCCTTCGATCCATCTTTTCTTTTCCAGCCCCTTTGTGTAAATATTGGTAAACTTGTCTGAAAAGTGATGCATAATGTGATACAAGTCCGTGTAACTTGTAAAACCATCATACCAATCGATATGATGGAAGTGTTTTGAAATCCATCTGTTGGTAGTAGCGGCTTTACTAGTTAAAGACGAATAAGAACATGGTGGTTTAAATAAAAACGAATAAGGAACACTTGTATTCATGTCCAAAAACACAAGTTCTTTTATAATGAAACTATCATCATTACCACGAAACGCTTGAAACTCAATAATACCAGGCTTGGACTTTACTTGTTGTTCTTCTCCCTTGTCCATTTTGAAGGTCACACGTCTGCTCATTACGAAGTCAGGAGGTCAACTGATTTCCACACCACGGTAGGTACTACTTTTATACCCGGCCGTACAGTTGTTGGCGCGTTGGTGTATATTTAACGTGGGCACCGTCCCCAATAGGCCTAACCCCACAAAATTTTGGTTATTGTTTTAAAAACTAACCATTGTTATTTAAGTTTCCATCTTTATATTTTCCTTGTTTTCATTTTCATCACTAACACTTGATTCTTCTCCTCCACTAGGAGAAGCCATATTGAATAAGATGCTACCCATACAACAACAGGCAACAAACTGATGAGGAGCGAGCTGTACGCTCTGCTTTTATACTCGCGGAATGCATTGGAATGTAGGAAAACCGGTCTTTTACAATACATTTTTAACAATTCCAGTTAAAGGTGTGTATGTTACGATTTTATCATGTAGAATTAAACAGTATGCAGTTGTATTAGCCGGTATAGGCGCGTTGAATTCCATTTCTATTTTTATATCTACACTTGATAATTTTACCGATTCATTTTGTTTAGAACAATCGATTACAACTATAGGGTAACCATCTAAGTAATTTTCTGGTGATAGTAAAGGTGCATTCGTTTTACCATAATATGAACTTTGGAATCTTGCATACATATCGTACAATATGCTGTACTTTTTATTAGCGAATGACACATTTAAATTATCGTATGGAAAAAATTGTGAATTTAAATAAACTTTAATATTTTTCAAGTTGCAATGATCAAATTGGCCTGCATGTTTGGTGATGGTGTCTCTTCTGCCTGTTTGTAAACCAAATATAATATACCTGGCTCGTTCCACATAATTAGATGTTTTAACTGTCCAAGTGTGTCGATCCGTAGTTGGCAAGCTGGGATGTTCATGAAATTCCCAACTTCTAAAAGGAATTACAATATCACGATCAGCCTTTAACTTTCTTAATAGTAGCATTCTATGCTCGTCAGCTAATTTTACATGTGGAACTCTCCATACAATTTTGTCTAATGTTAATTTCCATTCTAAAGTTGCATCTGTTGTACCGTCTGGAGCTTTAATAATATCTTTATCGTTTGAAGATCTCAACAAAACTAATTCTTGTTTAACGTTTAATATTATTTTCCTATAATCTTCAGCAAAACCAAGCAACAAACGTAACGGAATATGAAAATCAAAATTTCCATTTGTATCTGGAGTGATTGTGTCTTTTGCAGGTAAAACCCATCCTGCAGGTTGTATTAAATTGGTTTCATTAGGTGATATAGATGTTAATCCCTTTAAAGTTGTTGCAATACCTACTTTTTTAGTAGAATCAACTGTTACACCTGATATTTCATATCTAATTTCATCAAACAGGAAAGCCATGGGATTATTTATAAATGGAACTGTTGTACCAGTAGTAGTACCGTCCTTTTTAGTAACTTTTCCTTCAATATACAAGTAACTTTCACATGGTAGTGTGTAAATGTCTTGATTTTGTATGGGAATACGAATTTCATCGTTATTGTTTAATTTTGATGAAGTGTAAGGGTTGTGGGTGTGATATTCTTTTTCCCATAGGGTTTCGTCGAATGTTGGACCCTGCGCTATATCCAGTATATCCATAATCGGTTAATTGTAATCCAATTCTCTCTAAGAAACGAATGTTCTCGCGTGTTAACTCCTCCACAGCTGAAGAGCTACTAATGCGGTTTCCCGTAGGTTGTTCGCTTTTAAATATTAAACCCATGATTTTGTATTAAAGTGTCGATTTTAAATGTAATCTAACCGTAATAGGCTCTTCTCGGCGGAAATCTATCAAGTTACCGTCTTGATCCAATACGTTCAACACGATGTCTGAAATGAAAGTGGTGTTCAACGGTAGATATACCAGGTTTTGTGGCTTTTCAACAATTTTAAATCCAGGTGGCACACTGGGGTAAAAAGTATGTATTATATGAGTATTTGCTCCATCTCTGTAAGCTCCTTGTATAATGTTACAAGTTATGTCTATACTATTGACTTTTAATATTGTTACAGTTTGTTTACCAGAATGTGTTTTATTTGGTTCTAAAATTGCTCCATCTTTGGGAAATCCTAATAAATCACCAATTGAGTTTGGCTTAGTGAAATCTATATAATATTTTGAAGTAAGCTCAGCTTTCATTGTATTGTTATTACCTTTTAGTGTTATATTGTCTTTTCCCATTTAGTTTTGCAAAAATTCATTAATATGATCAATTTCATAAGAACCTGTGGGTAAACTGCACTCTTGTAAGTCTGTAAACTTCCCACTGGCATCTTTTCCTTTATAATAATGCAATAAGTTATTTTTACCTTCCGTAACATTGGGAATAGAGTTGTAAGTTGTAAAATCCAATAGCGCCGCCTCCCAAAATCTTCCTTTTTGCAAGCGTAACGCTGGAAAAAGGATACTTCGTAAAGTGGACGATTTTCCTGTTAATGATACCGTATAGGAAGACATCTCAATAGTGACTGATACTTTTAGCTAAGAATTCCAAACATAAATGGCCGCATATTGAAGTATTATCAGGTTGTTCTCTTTTATAATTGTAATATATGTTTTTAGCAGATTTAAAGTAATCTTGAAGTTCTTTTGGTGGTGGTAGATTACCGAAACTATCAAAATAATATACATTGTTATTTAGTTTCTTATAACAAACCCAATGGGTGCCAGGGCCTTCAGTATTATCCAAATTTACAATTCCAGTCTCATTTTGCCACATTTTCTTTGGTAAATTGTCTTTCATAAATACTCCGCGGAAAAATGGTATTTTTAAACAGGAAATATATTTAAATAATTCAACATTAGTCAACGCTTTATGTGGTATAACCAATTGATTTCTTTCATTTAATATGCACGGTACGGTCTTAGGTATAGACCAGCCCCGTTTTTTACCATTGACCATATTATCGGTTTTTCGTTATTTTTCCTCGGAGAACGTCTTTTTAGTCTAATATTACCACCATGTTTCTTCATGGTTGATCCTTTTTTATTCCTACCCCTCCTTTTTCCACCTCCTACCGCTGTTTTAGCCTTCATACCTGCTGTTACCGCTAAAGCTGCTGCTTTTTCTGCAATACTAGCGTCACTAGACTTTACTCGTTGCCAAGCTATATTCGCTAGCTTTTTATCAGCTATTGACCTATTCTTTGAATCGGTAAACGTGGAATATGCGATATCGTGTTCTTTACAAGCCTGATCTAACTTATTTATGCCTGGATCGCCTCTTTCCAGTCGTTTTTTCAATTTAGTTCCTGGTCCGCAATACTGATAACCTCCCGGTATGTGAAATTCGTATGGTAAAGCGTCTATTGCTCTATTTACGACAGATCCTACTGGAATACGATTTAAAGCTTTACTTAACAGAGAAACCGCTGTGGACGTGATACCGCCTCCTTTCCGTATAGTGTCTCGATATGGACTGGTGTAATGAAACGCCATGATTGTCTTTTATATTCGAAAAGCGTAACCTATGTGTTACCTCTATGACAGGTTGCACATAAATGATGTAATTTATGGTGTTATTTAATTAAATATCAAAAGTACCCCAATCTGTTGATCTAAACTTTTGTGTATTATGATTAAAAAAGTATTTATAAAGAATTTCTTGTTTAATCCATGCACTTCTCATTTTTTCATCAATAGGTTTATGTTGTCCGGCTGCAATATAATTATGCATATCAAATAATAAATTACCTATTACTTTAACAAGAAAATTAACAGTTACAGCGTTATCAGCATAATCAGGGTCTGCAACATTTGTTAATCGTTTGTTATCACAATTCCACCATTGTTTTCCAGTTGGCTCTAATTGTATTATCTGTTCATAAGTAACAGCATCACCAGGCTTTTCACCAATACCTAAATTTGTCAATGACTTTCCTTTACCATCCCAAACACTATTGTTTTCTTCAAGTAAAGTAAACTTTTTATTTCCCTGTACAAATACATCTCCTTGTCGTGTTACTACTTGGTCTTGTTTCACAAAACCAGATGTTTCTTGTTTTAAAGTTTCCTTTATTTGCCCCACCGTTGCACCATCTGATGGTGCAGAACCATCTTTTACATTCGCTAAACAATTACCAAAGCAATCAATAATTCCTACATCACGTGTAATACAATGATCTTTGATGTATTTTAAATTTACAGCATCATTTTCATTCTTTGGATAACCTATATCGTTAATAACAAATTTATAAAAAGAAAACCCATCTTTTGTCTTTTCAGGTATTATAGAATGTAAATAGCGTCTATTTATGCTGTCTTTTTCATCTACAGGGTCTGCTACGTTAGATATACGTCGATTTTCAGCATTATACGTTTTTCCATCGAATTTTAACGTATTTTTCAATTCCGATGATAAATAACCTCTGTTTATTGCATCAGCGTTTTGATTTGGCTTACCGACGTTGGAAATTCTATGATTACTCGCGTTATATGTGTTTTTGTCTAGTTTCAGTGTTGGTAATATCTCTTTTTTTAATACTTTTAAATTTATTGCATCATTTTCATCTGTGGGATCATTAATGTTTTTTAACCGTTTATTACTAATATCATAATCTCCATCAGGTGTTTGTGGTAAGCCAGCACCTCTTTTTAAAGTATTAAAGTAATATAATCCATCCGAGGAATATCGTCCGAACTTGTCAACACTCATGGTGCAACTGAATAACATTCTAGAGTGTAACCCATTTTTATAATATTAGTCTCGATTTCTAACCCGTATCAGTTTTTATACAAATTCTTAGTCTTTATCAGTTACATTTTCATCGCTCCCGGGACATTTAAAATATTTAAAATTTCCACTAACTAATGCTCCGTCTGATTCATTTCGAAACACATGATTTTTATGAATAAATTGTTCACCAGACAATTTTCTAAATCCGCTAAATGAATTTGGATCTGCAATTAATATATTTTGATAATCATTTACATCCATTAATTTAAATCTTTGCTTATTATAAATAAACTCTTTATTTGCACTGTCATATTGTAATGTTTGTCCTACAGTTGCAGCATCATTTGGATCTCTTCCATTATGCAAGTTTTTTATTACTTTATTTTTGCATGTAAAAAATCTAAAAGAATGATCTGGATCTAGATGTACGGTTTGTGATAAAGCAGCTGCATCTTGAGCAGTATAACCCAATCTCATATTTGATAACCCTTTACCCATGCAATCCCAAGCATTATTTTTGTATGTTAATAAATTAAATTTTTCATTACCTTGAACAAATTCATCCCCTTGCTTTGATACTACTTGATCTTGTTTTACAAAAGAGGTTGTTTCTTGTTTTAAGGTTTCCATCATTTGACCCACTGTTGCACCATCTGATGGTGCCGAACCATCTTTAACATTCGCTAAACAATTACCTAGACAATCAATAACTCCTACATCACGTGTAATACAATGATCTTTTATATATTTTAAATTTACAGCATCATTTTCATTTTTCGGATAACCTATATCGTTAATAACAAATTTATAAAAAGAAAAACCATCTTTTATCTTTTCAGGTATTAATGAATGTAAATAGCGTCTATTTACGCTGTCTTTTGCATCTTTAGGATCATCTACGTTGGATATACGTTTATTTTCAGCAGTATACGTTTTTCCATTGAATTTTAACGTATTTTTTAATTCTGATGATAAATAACCTTTGTTTATTGCATCAGCGTTTTGATTTGGCTTACCAACATTGACAATTCTATGATTACCTGCGTCATATGTGTTTTTCTGTAGTCTTAATGTTGGTGATATATTTTCTTTTAATACTTTTAAATTTATTGCATCGTTTTCATCTGTGGGATCTTTTATGTTTTTTAACCTTTTATTAGTTATATCATAATCTCCATCAGGTGTTTGTGGTAAACCAGCACCTCTTTTTAAATTATTTGCGTAATATAACCCATCCGAGGAGTAACGTCCGAACTTGTCGACACTCATGATGCAACTGAATAGTAATCTAGGGAGTAACGCATTTTTATGAGATTACCCCACGGTTTCGGAGTTCATCCACTAAAGCCACCCATTCGTTTTCCAATCCAGTATGACCCGCTTCTTTAGCTTCATGTATTAGTTTCATTCTATCCACCAATTTATTTATATTATTGTAATAAATCACATTTGTGTTATATAGTTTCTTCATTAAACCTGTACCTGTAACAGATTTGTTTCTTTTTCTTGGTTCTGGAGCACTTATATCCAAAGTGGATGATACAAACCTTCGTTTTACAGGTTTTCTTGGCATTATCGGCATTGGTTGTCTTCTCGTTGTTGGTATTAACTTGGATACAAATACTCTATATTTTAAAGACCTAGATCTAAAAACTGGCTGGTCAGCTAAATACTTCCTCCTGTATGCATTGGTGTGTTCCAAAATCTGTTTATATGCTTCCATATCTTCTTCTTTAACTAACAATTCTAAAGGCTTTTTTTCAAATAATAATTCAAATAATCCTCTTGTGCCCTTATATCTTTGATTACCAACAATAATATTATCATCTTCATCAATGTTTACCGGGCTATTACCAACCATTAAACCTTCTTCTGTTAATCTTACTCCATAACTATGGTAGTTTTTATTAGGATTTATTCCAGCTAACATTTTTATCATGTATTTCCTTCCTAAAGGTCCTTTGTTATGAATGTTTTCACCCAACAAGCTTATGTTTGACGGACCTTCCCTTGCTTCTTCTTCTTTTTCCTCTTCACTAGCAGTTGATACATCTTCATGTCCTCTTTTAGCTTTTACTTCATATAATTCTCTTATACCACTATAGTCTGGTGATTCTAGCTCTCTTTCAGGTTCTTCACCGGTAAAACCACTATATGTAGAGGATTCCAGGTCTTCATCACTAAAATCTTCTGATTTTACATTTTCTCTTTCAAACTTTGTAATAGGTGCAATTGCATCTCCTTCCAAAACGGGTTTAGCAAATTTTTTGTTTAATTGTTTCAAGGGTTCAGTAATAGGTTTAAAAGTAGATTCAAGAAATTTCTCCCTTTCGCTAATACCTAATTTTAATGCTCTGTTTTTATCCCGAATAGAATCACTAAGTGATTTTATTTCCTTTATTAACTTTTCTTGGTTAACCATGTTTGTAGCAAGACGTGTTGTACAACAATGAATGTTTTACATCATGATCAGTGTATTAGTATAAATTTATCAAGTCCTATCCTGTATCGACCATTGTTTAGCGGTTGTTCCTTTATAATTGTTAAAAACCCATACTTTTCAGCCCAAGCCTTTCCACACAACTCTTTAAATCGTTCAAATGGCATATCCGCACTTACATGGTCATAATATATGTGTTTTAGGTTGGTTTCATCCTGTTTAAATACAATTAACATGTTTGCATTGTCTCTAATGAGCTGTTTCGGTATTTTGCTGTAAGTTTGACCAATATAAATGCTATCTATGTTGTTATGTCGACCCATGGCGAAGTAATTCCTTATTGTATTTTGATTTTCACAAGATACATCGTCAAATATGCATACTGAGAATGGTTTAGCCTCTTGCGGTTGCATGACACTTTCGCTTGCGTTAAATCTAAAATATTTAACTTCAGGCACATTATTGAGTATTTGTTCCAATAACTGATATTTTGGTTGTTGTAGTGACTTTGAAAATACATATAAATTATTAAAACGTAAGCCTTTAGGGTTTGTAATCAAATTGAATACTACATTTGTTTTTCCACAATTGGAAGGACCGGTAACCAAACAACGCACCGTGTTTGGTAACAAAACACCGTGTTTCCCAGTATTGAATTGAGAACCATCCACTGTGAGTTCATCTATATTATTAATAGTAAAATTGTCTTTTTGCGGTATTATCTCCATCCTTTGTAATGGTTCAACCCAAAATGATGCTCTACCGTTATATTAGATCCTTTTTAGGTATCCATGAATCTTCCGTCTTATTAAATCCTAACCATCGTACTTTAACCTTATCTTTTTTCCGTTGCAACACCTTTTCAACTAAATATACATCACCTACTCTTGATTTTAACATTTCATGTCCATAAAACCCTCCTTCCAGCAATTGTCCTTTATTATCTTTTAAAATGTAAGTTTCTGGTATTGTAGGTTGCACCTTAAATACGGTAAATACCTCATTTGTCCAGTTTGGAAGATATCTTTTACTAAATACACCTTTGTATTTGCTTATTCGCACTTTATCACCAACATTAAACCTTTTAGGCTTTAGTTTTTCAATTTTTGGTTTAGTATTCATTTTTATACGTTTTAATACAAGTTTTTCATTTTTATTAGTCACTTGGCTTGGTTTCATACCGATAGTTCTATGAAACTTGTTATTGTAATCGCTTATAAGTTTTGGTAACATATCAATCCATACGTGTGATCCTCTGTTGGAAAACATCTTATACATGGCACCTTTTAAAGTTCTGTTAAATCTTTCAATTATTGATGCTTTTACCTCTGAATTGGTTGAGTAATGGTTAATGTTGTGTTTTTTCATTAAATTTGCAAATTCCTTATTAAAATATTCTTTTCCATCATCAGTTTGTAAATGTTTTATAGTATGTTTGTCTCTTTGTATAGCTGTTTCCATTGCTTTTGTAACACTTTTGCCACTTTTATCTTTTAGTGGTAAAGCATCTGCCATTTTTGAAAAACAATTAATAATAGTCAATATGTATTTAAATCCTCTATTTTGTTTACTGTAAGGAATCATTTCGATTAAATCCGCTTGATATAAATCATTTATTCCTTTTATTACTGTTTTTCTTCGCGGAAACTTTCTTCTTGCAGGTTTATGAAGCTCGTTGACAATTATTTCTTGCTTCAAGTTCTTCATATTGCAGGTTTGAATGTTTCATGTATCACATGTATAATCACAATGAATGTTGTCTTAAATATTCACATGATTTATATAGGTCAAGGTCATCCAAACTTGTGTAAAAAAATGGGGAACACGGCGTTGGACTTGCCGTGTTCCCCATTTTTTTACGGAAAGAGAAAGGAATAAGGTCAAAGTTGTAGAAGGACGAAGAATAGGTTACTAGTTGATAGGGTTTAGAGAGTAGTGGCCGAAAGGAAGAGTATGGATTTTATCCGGCATAATATGCCTTTTATCATCTTGAGCTGATAGTGCTCTTTTAACTTCAGTGACACTGTAGACCTCATGTTTAAAGCTTCTGATAGTGTTGAACGTTGCAGACATTGTAGAATCTTCAAACAAGCAGGTCTTGTAATGGTCAAATGTCACATGTTTCTTTAAGTATGATGTTTTGACTCCTTTAGCTTTCTTCACTGTCGGTATGTCATTTTCCATATACATCTTGAAGGAATATAATTTGGACATCAGCGCAACTATTTCCTCCAAAGGCATTCCATTTGCTTCATCTTTAAATTTTCCAATTACCTTTTTATTCTTTTCATTATAATTTGGATGGTTCTTTGGATAGTCAGAGAAGTCAAAGTCGTCTTTGTATGGGAAACTCCTTAGATCTTCATACATGTCCAAAGTCTTTATCCAGTAGATGAACGCGTCGGTATCCATGTATGCAACTCCAATGTTGTCTCTTCCGTAGTGTTTAACCATTTTGTTGTAATGGAAATCATACATCAGAGTTTTACTTATATCCAAAATCGACATTCCAATGTATAACGGACGATCCATCACTATTGTTGTTTTCTTCATACTAACGGCGACTAGATCTTCGTTTATAATCATGGATGTTCCAAAATTTGGTTTTTGCACTATTTTTTCCAATTTCCTAGGACCACTTACTAATTTTACAATATTGTGTTTTCTTTTGTTTTCTAAGGTCTTCCCAAAGATGGCGTTGTTCATCAATTTGTAAAAGTCCTTTTCAAATGCTGATGTTGCTGCTGCTCTTCTTGTAGTGTTGGAATCAATATATGGTTTCAACCAACAAGACTGGGTGAATTCAATTGCTCTATGAATTCTTACTAAACGTAGACCCAATTCAAGAGCTTGTTGAACTACCCAGTAGTGAGCCACATACCGATCTTTTTTCTCCAAGGTCATCATCAATTTTGGCCATCTTCCTGTTGGTGAAACTTCAGTCTTGGCTAAGAGAGGCAAGTCGTAGTGATGATCATGAAGGTGCTCTGGATATTCAAAATCACAGTCCAAAATATAACCTTTTTGACCTTTTTTTGGGATCTGTGAGATGTCGCCGATGGTGGCCGGGTCGATCCATTTGAAGTCAGCGTAAGGAAGCGGATTTGACATTGCCCAACCATAAAGGTTGTTTGCGTCAAAGTAGCCAAGGTAGAGTGATGGTTGTCCCTCGTCGAATCCTGGGATGTACTTGTTGTTAGCTTTGACATGACGTGTTACAGCTTGTGTCAAACCGCCTCGTACACCAGATTCTATCATGAGCACCATATCAATATCTGTTAGAAGTTCCAATCGACAGTTGGTTGACTTCAGCATAGCTTGCCATGCTAATCCTGGAGATGTGTACGAGTGCAGAGGGTCCAGTCCATAGGCGGAGAAGCAGGTGTTTCGAAATTCTTCCATCACATCGCACAGCAGAGTTACGTCCAATTTTATGTAAAAGTCAGAATATTCCCCTAAGGTTTGAATGTTAAGTTGGTTCCAAACATTACAAGCATGATTGTAGTCTTCAACGGTGATTGTACTTTCATTTAACTTGCTATTGAAGGCTTCAATCGGTGGCAGACTGGTTTCTTCAAATTTTTCTGCAGAAGTTATGTAATCATAGGGGAACACTCCTTTACGCATTACTAAGTCCAATTTATCTTCAGGTGCAATTTTGCTGGTTTCTTTTAGATCTTCTCTTCTTAGGTTCTCAGACAATTTGCTCAGACTAGATGACATAAATCTATAAGAGTCTACGAAGCGAAGTTTAATTTTACCTACTGTTTTTGAGAAACTGATGTACTTCTCCAATGTTTCAGCTAATACTTCGATTTTTCCATCATCTCGTCCTAACTCTGGGATAATGAAGTGGGAGTCATAGCCGCTAAGATTGTGTAACACGACTGGGATAAAGTTTGGCAGTTTGTAATTTATATTGCATGAATTACAAGCAGCTCCTCTGTATAACCCTGTCAGGTGATCGTGATCTCTTACTTTTTGATTTTATTCACTGAAGCTCTTCTTGCATAAATAACATCTTGTTGCCAAATTGTATTCTTCTTGTTGATTTTGGTTCAAAGGTTCCATAGGTAAAACATTACCGAATAAGCGTTGCACCTTTTCAGCAATGTCATACAACTGGTCTACAAAATACTTAGCGGCTTCTTCCCCACGGTAGAGTATTGGAGTGGATGTTAAGCCATACTCTTGCAACTGTTCTTCAGGCAAAGTGGATTTCAGGAATAAGCAAAAACTGTTAGGTTGATGCAATTGATATTTGGTTCTTCTAGTCACCTCACCATCTGGAAGCTCCTGTGGTACTAACGTGGATTCGAAATCAGCGTAGATAACTAGTGGAATCCTGTATTGGTGAACTGTCTTCTTAAACTGGACACATGCTCTAGAAGGTGGTGGCAGGCTAATCTTCACTTCATAGTTGTTATTACAAAGCCGCTGGTGTTGCAACAACCATTCCAATCCTCCCCGTCTGAATTCCTTGCATGTAAAACAAAAGCATCTCTTGCATATTGTTATCTTACGATTTTGTTTTGACACTTGTCGTACAACCAAAGATTCAAAGTTTTTAATATAAACATAATGTGAAATCTCACCATTGGTTATCAATAATAAATCGGTATGGTTACTTTGCTCTACTTTTACTACTCGTAGTGGATACACATTGTTTGAATCATCTAAGCCGAACACGTTAACAGAAACACCTGGATTTTGTTTCTCAAATTTAGTAATTTGATCAAGACTCACAGGATACGACATTCCTTGAAAGTTATAGCGGTGTTGAACAGCTTCGTATGCTATGCTAGGTCTAATAGCATTATGTCCCACGTATTTTGCTAACATTGCATACCGGAAACATTCATTGTCCTCATTTTTCACATTGATACATGATTTGGTATCTCGGATTGCCTTTGGTAGAGGGATAAAGCTGCTACCTCTCATACCATATCCATGCTTGTGAACCCTCACATCCATACCTTCAATAGATGATAGCGTCCAGCCAGATCCTCTTCCTTCGTGTTCTTGGAGTTTCATTAGCAGTTCATTCAAACATTCTTCTAGAATTTCGTTAATATCAGATGTGGTTGTAAGGGTTCGGTTTTTAGCAATGAATGCTCTCGGTGAGTTTTCACCATCGGTATTAGTAAACATAGCCTCCAACACCAATCCAAATTTAATAAAGTTCAATCTTGCCAATTCTTCCGTCAATGTTTTTAGAACTAGATTTTTAGCTTGGGTTATAAAGTTTTCCAATTCTAATTGCACATTATTAACTTTGAAATGAGTTACAACTGGTCCTGGCAAGGCTGTGGTGCGCAGTTGTCTTATATCTTCCACTTCTTCTTCTGTATCCTCTTCTTCCATATCCTCTTCTTGGGTACGCAGTTGTTTTACATCTTCCACTTTTTCTTCAATTTCCTCTTCAATAAATCCTCCAGCTGTAGATGGTCCAGCTCCGGCAAATTGAATAACACTTGGTCTTCTTCTTTGCATTAACTGTAAATAGCTAGCCCAGTCCTCCTTCTGCTTCTGAGGTTTTTCAAAAAACCGATCAATCGCATCCAAGTCTTCTTCACTTACTACAATCTCTTCTTTTCTATCCTCTTCACGATGCAATTCTCGGTGTAACTGTAGATAGTTATCACAGTCGTCCATCTGCTTCTGGTAGTTTTCCAATAACCGATCAATCGCATCCAAGTCTTCTTCACTTACAACAATCTCTTCTTTTCTGTCCTCTTCATGATGCAATTCTCGGTGTAAAACAAAGATATCTTCGTCTTGGAAAAACTCACCACAAATATCGCAAAGAGCCATTTTTTACAGTTTGGCTTTGAGTGTGCACTCGGTGAATGTCCACGCAATAATGAGCAGCGCGCTCAACCGGGTCCCTTTATACCCGAGGTTGAAGGGTGGGGGAAGGTGACGTCATATACATCCGGTTTATCAATCATGTAGTAGATTTGGCTTTTAAACACCCATTTTCAATACATTCTTCAACAGGCTTGATAAACCAATGATGTTTGCTCTAAATCCGCTACTTTGTACAAGTTTTTTCAAAGATGTCTGTTTGAGCAAGTTTATGTGGGTCAAGGTCATTGGGGGGGGGGTCACTTCTCGTCCGGAGCAAAAAACTTTTTGGTCAAGGTCAAAAATTTTCCCGAAAAAAAAGTTCGGGGGGGGGGGGGTCACTTCTCGTCCGGAGCAAAAAACTTTTTGGTCAAGGTCAAAAATTTTCCCGAAAAAAAAGTTCGGGGGGGGGTCACTTCTCGTCCGGAGCAAAAAACTTTTTGGTCAAGGTAAAAAATTTTCCCGAAAAAAAAGTTCGGGGGTGGGGGGGGTCACTTCTCGTCCGGAGCAAAAAACTTTTTGGTCAAGGTCAAAAATTTTCCCGAAAAAAAATTTCGGGGGGGGGTCACTTCTCGTCCGGAGCAAAAAACTTTTTGGTCAAGGTCAAAAATTTTCCCGAAAAAAAAGTTCGGGGGGGGGGTCACTTCTCGTCCGGAGCAAAAAACTTTTTGCTCAAGGTCAAAAATTTTCCCGAAAAAAAAAAGTTCGGGGGGGGGCTCGCACTTTTTGTTGGGGGGGGGGGCGCAGGTTAGTTAAGTGGGTCAAGGTCACCCACAACACTTGTACTCTAAGTGTTGGCTATACCCCCACCACAACTGGGTCCCTAGGCTGCACAACACCGCTTCGCCAGTATGTCTCCGGCTTCCATGCGGTGCGTCTCGCTGTTCTCTAGCTCTCTATATGTAAGTAATTTTACAAGTTCTTAATGTAGGTCACTACACTTTAACTCTGGGACGATATCGACTTGTAGTATTTCAGTGTTTTGACTCAAGGTCATCACACTTAAACTCTAGCACATCGGTTATCGTACCAGAGGTGCTTAATAACCTAACTTGTAATGTTTAGGGTGGCGTTTGCACGCCAAGTGGTATCGCCATGAGTGTCCAGTCCAGGTTTTAATTTAAATTAATTTTACTGTAATCTTTTCCATTTCCACTTCGTTTTGCCAAAGTATAAGGTGTCGCTTAATAAAGTGGTATTTCTCTAAAGTTATAGGGGATTGCAGGGATACAATTAGTTTGTTTAGGAGACTCTTCATCTTGGAGTTTAACACAATTTCCACTTTGACTTTGCTTCCTCGGCTCTCACAGCCTAAGCTGTACAGAAATGTTTCTTCTAGTGCCAACTCGGGCCAAGAGAACAGTGTGTTGGCTGTAGGACAGCTCATGGTGAAGTGATGCGATACTCCAGCGTACCACCTCACCTTCCCCCACCACTGTAACCTTCCCCCACTCCTGCTGTTTCCCCCCACCTCTTTTCCCTTGACTCATGCGCTACAAACAGTCTCTCAGTATTGTGCAGACTTTTGTGAGGAGAAGCCATGTCGCGGGACGCTTTAGGTAAGAAACTTAGCCGTGTTAAGGCTTTATTAGTTGCTCACTGTCCACCACTTAAAGTTAAGAGGGTTTCGACTTTAGCTAAGTGGCGCAAACTGTTGCGCGGCCACCCTAGGTTTTATACAAAACAGACTAATGTCAGTTTTACTGATTTGTTTAGAATATTGGAAGAAATGACTTTTCCTTGCAAAGTTCAGTTAGTTACTCCCATTCCTGACAATTTAGAGTCTTAGTCTCTCGAGTCAATATACCTAGAGTGCACAGGGCCGGACAGTCAGTCGCTCGGTGTCTGTCGTAGGGTGCGCATCGCGGTTACAGTAATGATGAAACGCGGGAGTTGTATCGGTTCAAGGTCACTCGAGCGGTGTCACATGACGGTTTAGGCAGAGTCACGTTGCAAACTTTGAGTTTCCTCGGCACTTTTGCTGTTTCTCGTCTAATTTCGCTCCAAGTCGTCAAGGTCATTAAAACCTGACTGAAACTCGGAGCGTAGTGCGAGAAACAGCAAAAGTGCCTAAAAATTTTAGGTTTCAGCGTGACCTTGACCTTTGTGACATCGATGACGTCATCTTGGTGACGTAAGGGATGATGACGTCATCGCCACGTCATTTCTGCAACGTCATGGGTGTGACGTCACAGAATGACGTAATTGGTGATGACGTCATCGATTGCGTCATCGATGACGTCATCGGTGGGGTCATTGACCTCGATGACGTCATCGCTCAGGTGACCTTGAACTGAGCCAGCTCCCGCGTTTCTCCACTACTAATTACAATTTAAAATACTATGTTTTGACCACCACTCATGCGAAGTTAAATCGATTTTGTTAACTATTTATTACAACCAGAGATCGCCCACTGGTCGAAATTCGACCAGAATCTCACTTCTTGAAAAGGTTTTATAACTGAAATATCTGTTCTTCCTGGTTTGCTAGCATTTATTATTATAACAGCTGTCTAATGATTCAATCAATTTTCCTTCTCCCATAAGATTAACGTTGAAACTTTGAAAGCCCATAGGACGTAGCACTGGGGGGCCGATGGAAATTATTATGTGATTCTGCTCATCTACATGACCCTACCTTTCTAACGGTATGGGCGGATTTCTCCTACGATGCACTCGAGATGAGAAAATAGGAGGAAACGAAACATGCTTGCCTATTAATATATAGATAACTCTTGAACTGGTGGCAACACTACTGTAATATTTTATATGTAGTTGTATTTAATATACACTGTACTGAATTAAATTACAATCTATATATTTTTACCTATAGTAAATTTGAAAATTACTAATACTTAAATAGCAATTAGAATTTTTTGTAAGCTGATAGACAGTTGAATCTAAGATAATTTCCATTATTTATTAAAATTTAAAATAGGTATTTGCGTTTAGTTTAAACCTACTAACTTACATTTCAATTAATAACAATAATTTTATCAATTATTATATGCTATTTGTTTTAGTGTACTAGTGAATTAAAAGATTTTATATTTTTAATGTGGATCTAAATAATTGCATCTCTAATGATCCTTAACGTCATAATCGTAAAAAGTCCATTTAAAATACAATTTTTGTAAGGTGGGGCTAATACAAGACGTGGATATTGTTACCAACTGTCTAAAGAGATTCATCAGCAGTTATGTTGGCAACACCTGCTGCATTGTTGTATAATCACCCTCCTCATTAACATAAACAGCGCTGCTATAAATCTACCTCCCTGTTGTTTCGGTTAAGCGTTACTTCTGTCCTGAGTACACAATCTTAACTTCACCTCTCTTATTTTGCTTTTAATAAACTCTGAGATTACTCGAGCGATGATTATGGGGTTTTTTTTACTTCCATTATAATGTAACCCTTGATAAAAGAAATAGCCTAAATTAGTTTGAATTTTTCTCTCTCCTGCAATCTACAAATTAGTTGATAGTTATTTGTGCTTCTAGGGACTAAAAGCATCTTTTTCTCTAGGACAACTTTTTCTCCCTGGAGAAAAACTGTTGTCGCCCGAGGGCTTCACCTTCGGACAACAGTTTTACTGAGGGAGAAAACGTACTTTAGTACCTAAATGCACACAACATTTTCCTCCACCTACCTGAATAACAAATAACTAGGCCTATAACAACAACAATTTTACGTTCTAAAGATTTAAGGTTCAGTCGTGTATGGATTAGTCAAACTAACTTTAAAAATACACACACACACACTCACAAGGTAAGATATATCAATTGTATAGTACACAACAAAAGGAACACAACATAATTTAGGCTAGGCCTAGTCAAAATTCTCACTTAAAAAACACACAAAACAATTTAAACGTAGTCTCACTTCTGATAATAGCCCTTGACAGGCAAACCATCACAGTGTTGTAAAACTGTGTTCGGGAAATTTAATGTCACATCTGCCTCTCATTAAATGTTTGGAAGACTAAAAACTATTAATTCCTTACTATCACTCCATGAATCATTAGCTATCCACAACACAATCCATTTTACTGAAGGGAATTGTAAACAAATAAACTGCTTACAAAACAACTGACGCTACAGACACTATTAGTAAACAAAGAAACGAAACGAATACAATAATTAATTGACATTTGACTGTCACCCATGTTCTTCTTAATCTCTCTTTTAATAATATTCTTATGTTACTAAGTTTGCCGCTTCCCTCAAGACTGCACTTGGGGGACAAAGGCTCCATCAAGGCCCTGGAACCGAAGTGTTCGGTCCAGATTCGGGACCTTGATGTCCTCTCCACCGAAGATGAGGTGACCCGTGCGATCCAGGTGGCACTCCCGGAGATACCGGCCGATGGAGTGAGGGTATGGCTGACAAAGCCTAACCGAAGTCAACTCCGGATGGCTGTTGCTGAGATGAGCGAAAAGCACGCCAATAAGCTGCTTAGCCTTCAGCACCTCAGAGTCGGTTGGGTCAGTTGCAGGCTCAAACGGAGGGTGGTAGTTTCGAGATGCTTCCGCTGTCTCGGTTTCGGCCACTCCTCCCGAAACTGTAAAGGGCCCGACAGGAGTGCCAACTGCTTCCAGTGTGGAAGCCAGGGCCACAAACGTAAGGAATGTTCCTCGAGCCCCTCCTGCTTCCTCTGCAAGGATTCAGGCTCCAGTGCCCTCGGTCACTTACCCGGGTCTGGTCAGTGCGGTGCCTTCAGAGCCGCACTTGAACAGGCAAAAGGCAGCGGCCGGTAATTCGCATCCTCCAGGCCAACCTTCATAGATCCTGGGGAGCTGATAACCTTCTAGATCAGCTCGCCCGAGAACTTGGTGCTGACGCGCTCCTTATCAGTGAACAGTATCGGGACAGAGACCCAAACACTTGGATCTCGGACAGCCTCGGTACTGCTGCATTTTGGGCACGTAATACACGAGATGTTTTGGTGCGGAGTCACGGGCGCGGCCGAGGATTCGTCTGGGTTCGGTGTAGGGACGTGACTATCTTCAGTTGCTACCTTACACCCAACGAGGCCGTCCAGGACTTCCGCGACAAGATAGATAGCCTAGAGGAGTGCGTTCTCGGCACCACCGGGCATGTCGTCGTTGGTGGCGATTTCAACGCCAGGGCCGTCGAGTGGGGAATGCCCTCTACCAGCTCCCGGGGGAAATACATCCTGGATTTCATCGCCAGGGCCGGTCTTGTCGTCCTCAACCAGGGCGACACACCTACTTTTCGGCGCCCCGGGCAGAGAGGCACGATCCCCGACGTCACCTTTGCGTCTGAGTCGCTCCTTCCGAGAATCTCTGGCTGGAGGGTTGTGGAGGACTACACGGGTAGCGACCACCAATACATCGTTTTTGACCTGCATGATCAGGCAAATCGTCGAGTTTCCGCATCTCGGGAAGGGCCACGCCGGTGGAACACCAACAAACTGGACGTGGTCAAGTTCACCGAAGTCATCTCTCGGGGAGCGCAGGGGAATCCTGGTGAGGCTGGGGCCGAGGCACTAGTAACATCCACGATGGAACTGATCGTCTCGGCCTGCGACCAGTCTATGCCGCGAAGGAAACCCCGACGCGACAAACAACCCGTTTACTGGTGGACTGAAGAGATTGCGGAACTCAGAAGAACATGTTTAAGAACTAGACGAGCCGCCACAAGAGCGAGAATTCCCGCAGACAGAGTTCGTAAGTCGGAGGCCTATAAAGCTGCGAAAAAATCTCTCCGCCAGGCGATAAACAGGAGCAAGGCGAATAGCTGGAGGAGACTTCGTGACGACGTTGACTCTGACCCGTGGGGCCTGGGTTACAAACTTGTAACACAGAAACTCGGCGCCCGCTCTCCACCTTCCATCATGGAGGGCGCCACCATGGGGAGGATCGTCGCTGCGTTGTTTCCTGAACATCCACAGCGACCGCCGGTTGACTTCGGACGGGTAGAGGACGTTCCACTCTTCACCTTCGAGGAGCTGGAAACCTCCGTTCTCTCCCTGAAGAGCAACAAGGCTCCTGGCCCGGACGGGATTCCCAGTGAGGCTTTAAAGAAAGTATTTTCAATCAACGCTGACTTGTTGTTGAGAATGTACAATGCCTGTTTGGTAGAAGGGGTGTTTCCGGCTCCCTGGAAAACAGCCAGGCTTGTACTGATCAGCAAGGGCAAAGGTGATCCCGAACTGCCGTCGTCCCACAGGCCTCTCTGCATGTTGGACACGGCTGGGAAGCTGTTCGAGAAGCTGATCCGTTCCCGCCTGACTTCTGCCGTGGAAGCTGCCGGGGACTTATGCCCCCGTCAGTACGGCTTCAGAAAGGGACGGTCAACGATCGACGCTGTCACCGAAGTTCAGAGAGCTGTGGAGAGAGCCGAGAGCCACAACCATTTCTCCCGCCGAGTAGTGCTTCTTGTTACGCTTGATGTCAAGAATGCCTTCAACTCGGCGAGGTGGGTCGATATGTTGGATGCGCTTCGTAACACCTTTCGTATTCCTGCATATCTGTTGCGGCTCATCGAGGATTATCTACGCTCTCGAAGCCTGATCTATGACACGAGGGACGGAACGCGGACGATGGAAGTCACTTCTGGTGCCGCACAAGGTTCAATACTCGGCCCGGATCTCTGGAACGTTGCCTATGACAGCCTCCTGAGGTCCGAGATGCCTGAGGAAACCACTTTGGTTGGGTACGCTGATGACGTCGCAGCTCTCATTGCTGCACGCAACGTTGAGCTGGCCCAACTAAAGTTGAACCGAGTTATGCGGGTTGTCAACAACTGGATGTCCGATCACGGTCTCTCGCTTGCTCTTAGTAAGACGGAGATCGTGATTCTCACGAAGAAGAGGATCGACACCGTCGTCCCGTTTCGAGTGGGAAGGGAGGTGGTCACATCAACTCGTGCCGCCAAATATCTTGGGGTTATGGTGGACACCAAGTTAAGCTGGAGGGATCAGATCTTCCGTACGGCGGACAAGGCCGCTAAGGTAGTTACTCACCTTAGTAGGCTGATGGCCAATGTCGGGGGTCCCCGATCCAGCAGAAGACGTCTGTTGGTGTCCGCGGTCCAGTCCGTGCTCCTTTACGGGGCAGAGGTGTGGGCAGGCGCTCTAGATAAGGAGTGCTACAGGTTGCGACTCGCCCGGGTTCAGCGTCAAGCTGCGCTCCGGGTGTGTTCCGCCTACCGGACAGTGTCCGAGCCTGCCGTCCTGGTGGTCGCCGGAGTCATCCCTGTCAAGCTCTTGGCAGGGGAGAGGAAAGCGATTCATCAGAGACGTGGCGAGATCGGCAAGGACACGGCAAGAACAGAAGAGCGCTCCCGAACCTTCCAGCAATGGCAACACAGCTGGGAGCACGACACCCGAGGACGATGGACTGCGCGACTTATCAAGCAGGTCCAACCATGGGTGGAACGGCGGCATGGGGAGGTGGACTACTACCTGACCCAATTTTTGACAGGTCACGGCTATTTTCGATCGTACCTGAACCGGATGGGAAAGACCGGTTCACCGGACTGCATTTATTGCCCGGGTGTTCCCGACGATGCGGAACACACATTCTTCCGCTGTCCCCGTTGGGAAGGGCCCCGCCTGGAGGCCACACAAATATTTGGTGCATTTTCGGTGGACTCGGTCTGCCAAAAGATTTTGGAGGATGAGGGCAACTGGGATTGTTTGTCACAGTTCGTCCGGGGCATCCTCCTGGAAAAGAAAACCGATCTGGACCGCGAAGTGGCCCAGATCCCTTGATAGAGCGGCTGGATAAGGAGCGAGCCCGACGAGCGTAAGCCAAATTTAGGCCTAGCCTGACGTAATGTGATAAACAATTCCAGGTTAGATTCCTAAAGAGTAGAGGAGGTTTTTTAGTGGGTAAACCCGTTTTTTAGGGGAGCCCCACACTACAGGCTGGCCACCTGTGTGCGTAATGCATTTTTCCGCCTCTCCCTCAAAAAAAAAAAAAAAAAAAAAAAAAAAAAAAAAAAAAAAAAATGTTACTAAGTTTATACCCGTGGTACCAATAAAGTTAAGTTTTCCCTAGGTAAAAAAATTAGTACTATTCAAGTCACATGTGATAAAAACTAGTACTTTAGTACTCTATTCCAAGCAGTAAAATACACCTTTAGATTGTAGGTGGAGGAAAATGTATTTTTACTACGTGGCAAAAATATTTTATTGCTCGAAATTATATCAACACAATATACACTTAATTTAGTTATACTCGTTAAATTTATTTCATTTTAGCCATGCTAAAATATTTAGACAGCATCAGGTAATATGTTTTGTATGGCTTAGTTCTTTTACGAAACCGTAAATGTGATTTTACTGTTTCAATAAATACTGTATTTTACTACATTATTTATTTTAAAACCTTTGTTTTCATTGAAAACTTACTAAATCCAAAATATATTTATACCTTAATTGTTAAGAAAACAAGAAACATACCAAATATACAAATAGTCGTCCCAAATGTGGTATTTTCATCAGAGGTCCATACCTAAAAAATAAGTAAATAATATTATTTTACAAATAAAATTAATTTAATTTTTCTGTATATTCAAATATACTAGTTAATTAAAATTACTTTGGATAACATTTTAAAAAAATAACTATAGACAGCTTTTATTCACAGGTTTGTTTTTCAAAGTCTTAAATAATAACTAGCGAACTATATTGAATGTAACACAGTGATAATAATTTTTCATACCGTTAAAAACTTGAATGTTGTATTGAATAGCTAAATTCATTAAACTTAAGAACTTTTCAACAAATTCACATATATAGGGGGATAGGGGGCCGTATGGATTTATTGTAAAACGAAACAACAATTACAATCATTCTTTACCTATTTCAATCTTAGTTGTCCCTAACCCTTCTATAATAATTCTTTCAATAATATACCACTTTTATTTAAATTCATATTTATAAGATCTTTTATAAAGCATCAAATATCAATTAATTTTTGAGATATTAAACATCTATCTATCTATATATATAATACGTGATGCCCTTTTTTGTTAACACTACTCCTCCCTTATTTCTGGACTTATTTTAAAGTTTGAGGTGTCAAAAGAGTGGTCTCAGTTCGTAGTTTTGCAATAATGTCTTAGATTTTTTATATTTTAATTCTGGAGCTCACGGGAAGCCCTCAAAGTTCATTTTTTGTCCATAAGATTAACATGGGGAACAATTTGTTTTGAATTGCAATATAAAACAGCTGTTGATTTTAAAACAGACAAACACATGTTTTGAGCTGAATACAAGCAATTGAACTACTGGTACTGAAACATCAACACAAATTCATACTTTAAACAAGAAGTGTCTTTTGTCGTATTTGAACCTTTTCTCAAAATTTAGCGGGAAAATTTTCTTGAACATTTTATTTACGTGCATTTGGGTACAAAATAAGTTTATTTACCGTAACCCTAGAAAAATTCATGCAGGGCCTACAAAAACAAGTTTGGAAATTGAAATTTTTGACGTGGGTCTTATGGGTTGTCTGATTGGTATTTAAATAATAAGGAAAGTTTAAAAATATTAAAATAGAACACAAAATTTGTGTGCATGGGTTTTCAAACTCTGTAAATTATAAGGAAAAGGGATAGTAGGTTATAGGTGTTATAACCTGTTTGTTTAATATTATACTATAAAAAAATTTAATGCAGAATGATACACATATTAAAACTCATGTTTAAAAGAAACGACATTTAAAAGTTTTTTACTTCCAGTGTAGAAAACAAGTTTATCTCAAATATGGTTTGTACAAAGAGAAATTTCGATCAAAAAATAAATACCATATCAAACCGAAATGGACCATACTAACAAATATGTAGATTCTCCTTATTTTAGTGTTTTCTTTATTTACATTTTGTAATGCCATGGAAAATTACGAATTATAGGGGCTTTATTTCCTTTTTAATAGTAGGCCTAATGTGGACTCATTCACTTGTCGACAACTACCTCATAACATCCGAAGTGAGTGTTGCATAACTCATACAGGACCGGGGAGTTGTAATGAAATGTTGATTTTTATTCTGTTGTAATATCAGTTTTATGTTTGATGAACTATGTAGATCCAACATCTGTGAATTTATTCTAGATTTTATAGGAGTGTTTAGACAGAGACCCTAAGACAAATCGGCAAAAGAACAACTACGTAATCTCAGCTAATTTTGAACTAAAAGAACAGCCACCAAATCTCAACAGTGTCACATCGGCAAGTTGCAGAATTAGTAATGAAGATCGATTGATGAAACACCATTATCTTTTATCTGATTTTCACTATAGTTGAATTTTTATTCAAAGTAACTCTGTCCATTACCATGGAGCAAGATTTAATACTCTATAATAAATGCAGCGCATTGCGCTGCACGGGCCCCCTAGTTATAAAATACTAGGCAAACTCAAAAACTATTATTTGCTTATCGTTTATCAAAATGTTTTCTGTGATAATTACTCGTAATTTATGAAATAACTGTTCCGAAACATAATTTGGCTTGTAAATTACTTATTGCTTGAACTGCATATGAAATAATTCTCAAATGCTCCCGGCAGTGCGCTAAGCTCATTTAATAAGCCAACCAAATGTAAGCCTCAGCTTTGATGCTACTCTAGCGCTAGGTTAATAAACACTCAAGCGAGGGACTATTTTCTTGATTAAACTTGCTTTTGCGAGGCAAGGCTACATCTGTTTAATTTTATCATTATAAGTAAATTCCGATGTACAATGCCTCAACGATTAGCCCATTTAACGTAAGTGTAATTATTTCAATAAACACGATGCATTATTCTTTGATTTCTGTATGCTTTTAAGTCGATATATCCATTTAAGAAAAATATTTGGTTGTGTAATTATCAAGCAAGAAAAATAAGGATTTCTTTCATATTTATCAGGTTTCTTTCATATCATGCTATTAATATACTTTTATTATTGGGCAAAACCATCTGGTATATAAAGTTGAGCAGCTATCCTGTAAAGATAGTTATCACTCAAAAGACATTTTGCATGAACATTGAACATCATGATTCTTCAGGATGGGGTTCGGCTCCAACCGTCTTACGGCGATTGACCTGCCCGGCGGGTTATCAGGCTGAAAAGCAGGAAGGGGCGGTGGATATATTGTATTACCTTTGTCGGTTTTTTTGTATTTGTATTTCTACCAACGGTAAATATCGAATGGAGCGTGGAGCTGAGAATGCGATATGCAGTTCCCATCAACCGTCATACACTGTGTGTTTCACATTTCCATGAATCTCTTTTTTTCATAAACTTCGTTGAACTTTGATATAGAGGGAGAGCTAATTAATGAATTTTAATATTATCCATCAAACCACTGGCAAATTATTTAAATGTTTTATATCGATACAGCAAACTGTTTAACTAAGCTTTATACTAACGATATGTCTATTAAGATTGGTGGCGCTCAAGGATCGGTATTAAGTCCAGTTCTGTTTTTATCCTTCGTTAATAACATCAAAGATAGGGTCAATAAAGCCGACGTTTGCTTTTTTGCTCACCATACAACAATTTTTTCCGGGATGGTAATTTTTGTTGATATGGAAATAGTTTCATCGATTCGAATTAACTTCTAATGGTTAAAAGCCAATGGTTTGGTCTAAATCAACTTCCTGAACTTTTTCATAAGGAACACAAAATCCGATTCATTTCATTCAACTTTTAGCGGATGAAGCTGAGATCACTTGTGTAGAGTCAGTAGACTTCCTTGTTTTGCGGCTTGATGCCAATCTCAAGTTCTACGACCACATCAGTGAGGCTATAGGAAAACTTAGTTCCTGTTTGTTTGCTCCTCTGAAGATGGCCCAATTTGTTAATTCTGACGTTATGCTGACACATTATTATGGTTGTATTGATCCTCATCTGACAAATGCTCTCCCCATTTGTAGCTTTGAATGCTCAAGAATTAAGTATGTGTTTCGGCTTCAGAAAATTCACAGGAATGTATATCAAAAGAAAAAGAATTCATCTTGTAAATTACTTTTCCAACATAAGAAAATTTTAACAATTTCCTGTTTATACATTGCTTTTTTCAGACAGAACCCTTTAATTTTTTCAATTAATAAACCATATTCTGACTACTAACTCCGTCCCCGCTTAAATGTTTCGATCCAAGCATATCACACAACCCTTATAAATATAATTTATCGTATAACTGTTCGAAATTTTTTTTAACTTCGCCTGCAGGTCCCAAAGTTGATTTGACATTTCCGAAATTTTTTAGTAACTGAAGGAGTTTATGATCGACAGGGCATATTACAGTAACCATTATTTTCTTGACCAGAGGAATTATTTATTCTTTGTTTTATTTTTAATTTGTTGTGTATGTATACAGTACAGTTTCAATTTTTGTTTAAAGGTTTTGTATTATTCAATAGCAGTATCCTTTAGTTTATTTTTACTATGTATTTGTGTATTGGCGATGCCAATAAAATTTGTTGTGTCCATGGCAAATAAATATCTTGACTTTTCACATTACTTATTAAGATTTTCTTTCACAGGATTTTCACTTAAGACTAAAGGATTTTCTGGGAACACGATGTTGGCCAAGGCCCATCCCATCTTCATGATTTCAACATCAGTGGTCTCTATTTTTGACCTTAGTAATTCCTCCTACAATTACACCAAATAATATACCGCATTTATCGCCTTTCCTCTATGTTTTTCGGCGAGTTCATGTGACTATACTTTTGATCATCGTCTTGTTCTTAAAAGTAGTTCTCATCCTAAACTTATTGTTCACTTTCATCAGTTTTCTTTAATGCCCCTTAACGTAAGAATGACCACAGTAGATACGGTTTTGAGAGTACTTTTACGATTATTTAATTTCATTTATCTTTCAATAGCTTCATTAATGATAGAAACTGTTTATCCATTTTCCTGAGCTCATCAAACACCATCTTGACTTCAGCTTGTCGGACTTTTTCCCTGCTATGTAATTATCTGCTTAGTATACCTTAACGCCCTGCTAAGTAACCCTGTGCTAAGGCTAATTTCACATTTCCGTAAAATCGACACAACCAAAACAATAAAACCTTATTCCACTTCTTAGATTGGGAAATCAGTCGTGGCAATACGCTTAAAGTGACTAAAAACCACCGCCGGCGAAAACAAATTCCCACGAAAGATGGAAGATGTTTAATTGTTCGCATGAAATGTCTTGACGACAGCGGGTATTCTTTTTGGGTATTGTGTGTAGAAGTTTTGCCTCAAGATCGCCGCTCAACTTCATAGCCAGGTTTGTTTTGCGCAATAATTATTAAAAATTGGTTTTATTACCCCCCCCCCTCCACACCACACAAAAACAAATCATGTTATTCAAATCAAATATCATGGTACCATTTTAAGAAGCCATCATGGTATCCGTCGGCTATAGGGAAAACTTACATTATATTAAAAGTGATAATGATTTGGTTCGTTTGGGTTTAGTATTTAAGTACGTTTAATATGGTTCGCATATCTTCCTTAAATATTTTTACAATGACTTTTTGTTACGGGTGCGATGTTAGTTCAAAGCCAGACGAACATTGTCATTCTGGGTTCTCTTAAACCGCTATCTAAACGTAGATGCCTACTAGTTAATGTTAAATTATTCATGATAACTTTCAACGCCTTTCTAGTAATAAATCACCAAAATAAAACAGTTTTGAACTGTAATCCAGTTTGAATAATGATTGGTTAGATATACAGTATATGATGTAACAATTGTAGTCTTTTTAATCTACGTATTGGACAAAATATGTGATAGTATTCCAACCACAAACGTCAAAAAATATAAGAAGAAATAATTTCTTACTTGGTACCTATTTTTAGTTTTTGTTATTTTATTTATTAAAATTATGGCAACATCTCTGTATGAATTCCTTTTAATTCCATCAAAACCTATTAATCCATACAATAATAATTTTTTTTTTTTTTTTTTTTTTTGAGGGAGAGGCGGAAAAATGCATTACGCACACAGGTGGCCAGCCTGTAGTGTGGGGCTCCCCTAAAACGAGTTTACCCACTAAAAAACCTCCTCTACTCTTTAGGAATCTAACCTGGAATTGTTTGTCACATTACGTCAGGCTAGGCCTAAATTTGGCTTACGCCCGTGGGGCTCGCTCCTTATCCAGCCACTCGATCAAGGGATCTGGGCCACTTCACGGTCCAGATCGGTTTTCTTTTCCAGGAGGATGCCCCGGACGAACTGTGACAAACAATCCAGTTGCCCTCATCCTCCAAAATCTTTTGGCAGACCGAGTCACCGAAAATGCACAAAGATTTGTGTGGCCTTCAGGCGGGGCCCTTCCCAACGGGGACAGTGGAAGAATGTGTGTTCCGCATCGTCGGGAACACCCGGCAATAAATGCAGTCCGGTGAACGGTCTTTCCCATACGGTTCAGGTACGACCGAAATAGCCGTGACCTGTCAAAAATTGGGTCAGGTAGTAGTCCACCTCCCCATGCCGCCGTTCCACCCATGGTTGGACCTGCTTGATAAGTCACGCAGTCCATCGTCCTCGGGTGTCGTGCTCCCAGCTGTGTTGCCACTGCTGGTAGGTTCGGGAGCGCTCTTCTGTTCTTGCCGTGTCCTTGCCGATCTCGCCTTGTCTCTGATAAATCGCTTTCCTCTCCCCTGCCAAGAGCTTGACAGGGATGACTCCGGCGACCACCAGGACGGCAGGCTCGGACACTGTCCGGTAGGCGGAACACACCCGGAGCGCAGCTTGACGCTGAACCCGGGCGAGTCGCAACCTGTAGCACTCCTTATCTAGAGCGCCTGCCCACACCTCTGCCCCGTAAAGAAGCACGGACTGGACCGCGGACATCAACAGACGTCTTCTGCTGGATCGGGGACCCCCGACATTGGCCATCAGCCTACTAAGGTAAGTCACTACTTTAGCGGCCTTGTCCGCCGTACCGAAGATCTGATCCCTCCAGCTTAACTTGGTGTCCACCATAACCCCGAGGTATTTGGCGGCACGAGTTGATGTGACCACCTCCCTTCCCACTCGAAACGGGACGACGGTGTCGATCCTCTTTTTCGTAAGAATCACGATCTCCGTCTTACTGAGAGCAAGTGAGAGACCGTGATCGGACATCCAGTTGTTGACCACCCGCATAACTCGGTTCAACTTCAGTTGGGCCAGCTCAACGTTGCGTGCAGCAATGAGAGCTGCGACGTCATCGGCGTACCCAACCAAAGTGGTTTCCTCAGGCATCTCGGACCTCAGGAGGCTGTCATAGGCAACGTTCCAGAGATCCGGGCCGAGTATTGAACCTTGTGCGGCACCAGAAGTGACTTCCATCGTCCGCGTTCCGTCCCTCGTGTCATAAATCAGGCTTCGAGAGCGTAGATAATCCTCGACGAGCCGCAACAGATATGCAGGAATACGAAAGGTGTTGCGAAGCGCATCCAACATATCGACCCACCTCGCCGAGTTGAAGGCATTCTTGACATCAAGCGTAACAAGAAGCACTACTCGGCGGGAGAAATGGTTGTGGCTCTCGGCTCTCTCCACAGCTCTCTGAACTTCGGTGACAGCGTCGATCGTTGACCGTCCCTTTCTGAAGCCGTACTGACGGGGGCATAAGTCCCCGGCAGCTTCCACGGCAGAAGTCAGGCGGGAACGGATCAGCTTCTCGAACAGCTTCCCAGCCGTGTCCAACATGCAGAGAGGCCTGTGGGACGACGGCAGCTCGGGATCACCTTGCCCTTGCTGATCAGTACAAGCCTGGCTGTTTCCAGGGAGCCGGAAACACCCCTTCTACCAAACAGGCATTGTACATTCTCAACAACAAGTCAGCGTTGATTAAAAATACTTTCTTTAAAGCCTCACTGGGAATCCCATCCGGCCAGGAGCCTTGTTGCTCTTCAGGGAGAGAACGGAGTTTCCAGCTCCTCGAAAGTGAAAAGTGGAACGTCCTCTACCCGTCCGAAGTCAACCGGCGGTCGCTGTGGATGTTCAGGAAACAACGCAGCGACGATCCTCCCCATGGTGGCGCCCTCCATGATGAAGGTGAGAGCGGGCGCCGAGTTTCTGTGTTACAAGTTTGTAACCCAGCCCCCACGGGTCGGAATCAACGTCGTCACGAAGTCTCCTGGGTCGGAATCAACGTCGTCACGAAGTCTCCTCCAGCTATTCGCCTTGCTCCTGTTGATCGCCTGGCGGAGAGATTTTCTCGCAGCTTTATAGGCCTCCGACTTACGAACTCTGTCTGCGGGAATTCTCGCTCTAGTGGCGGCTCGTCTAGTTCTTAAACATGTTCTTCTGAGTTCCGCAATCTCTTCAGTCCACCAGTAAACGGGTTGTTTGTCGCGTCGGGGTTTCCTTCGCGGCATAGACTGGTCGCAGGCCGAGACGATAAGTTCCATCGTGGATGTTACTAGTGCCTCGGCTCCAGCCTCACCAGGATTCCCCTGCGCTCCCCGAGAGATGACTTCGGTGAACTTGACCACGTCCAGTTTGTTGGTGTTCCACCGGCGTGGCCCTTCCCGAGATGCGGAAACTCGACGATTTGCCTGATCATGCAGGTCAAACACGATGTATTGGTGGTCGCTACCCGTGTAGTCCTCGACAACCCTCCAGCCAGAGATCCTCGGAAGGAGCGACTCAGACGCAAAGGTGACGTCAGGGATCGTGCCTCTCTGCCCGGGGCGCCGAAAAGTAGGTGTGTCGCCCTGGTTGAGGACGACAAGACCGGCCCTGGCGATGAAATCCAGGATGTATTTCCCCCGGGAGCTGGTAGAGGGCATTCCCCACTCGACGGCCCTGGCGTTGAAATCGCCACCAACGACGACATGCCCGGTGGTGCCGAGAACGCACTCCTCTAGGCTATCTATCTTGTCGCGAAAGTCCTGGACGGCCTCGTTGGGTGTGAGGTAGCAACTGAAGATAGTCACGTCCCTACACCGAACCCAGACGAATCCTCGGCCGCGCCCGTGACTCCGCACCAAGACATCCTGTGTATTACGCGCCCAAAATGCAGCAGTACCGAGGCTGTCGGAGATCCAAATGTTTGGGTCTCTGTCCCGATACTGTTCGCTGATAAGGAGCGCGTCAGCACCAAGTTCTCGGGCCAGCTGATCTAGAAGGTTATCAGCTCCCCAGGATCTATGAAGATTGGCCTGGAGGATGCGAATTATACCCGGCCGCTGCCTTTTGCCTGTTCAAGTGCGGCTCTGAAGGCACCGCACTGACCAGACCCGGGTGAGTGACCGAGGGCACTGGAGCCTGAATCCTTGCAGAGGAAGCAGGATGGGCTCGAGGAACATTCCTTGCGTTTGTGGCCCTGGCCTCCACACTGGAAGCAGTTGGCACTCCTGTCGGGCCCGTTACAGTTTCGGGAGGAGTGGCCGAAACCGAGACAGCGGAAGCATCTCGAAACTACCACCCTCCGTTTGAGCCTGCAACTGACCCAACCGACTCTGAGGTGCTGAAGGCTAAGCAGCTTATTGGCGTGCTTTTCGCCCATCTCAGCAACAGCCATCCTGAGTTGACTTCGGTTAGGCTTTGTCAGCCATACCCTCACTCCATCAGCCGGTATCTCCGGGAGTGCCACCTGGATCGCACGGGTCACCTCATCTTCGGTGGAGAGGGCATCAAGGTCCCGAATCTCGACCGAACATTTCGGTTCTAGGGCCTTGATGGAGCCTTTGTCCCCAAGTGCAGTCTTGAGGGAAGCGGCAAAACCGATCTTGTCACTCGACTTCCCCAGTTCGAGGAGGACATCCCCGTTCTGGGTTCGCCGAATAGACTTGATAACGGTGTCGGTCTCTTCCGGTTTGGCCTGCGATCTAATCTGACCCAGAACATCAGCAAAAGATCGCCCCCCTAAGGGCTTGATCAAGATTGCCTCCGTCCTGGGCTTCTTAGGCCTGGGTTGTTTAGGCTTTCTGACAGACTTGCCAGAGGCCTCCCCCACCGGGTTTGAGACTTGCGTCCGCTCCACCCTCGACGCACTTTTCGAAGCTGCCTCCACTTGCTTCTGCCTCCTCCTTTCTTTCTTAGACAGGCGCGTCTTCCAGCCCCCCAAAGGTGTTGAGGCAGAGTTTGCTGCCAAGGCAGGATTAGCCGCCGGAGCAGGAACCTCTGCAGGAGTAGCCGCTGGAATCGCGACAGCGCCCGGGGCGGATTGAGTAGCCTGGACAGGAGATGTCTGCGATGCCGCAGTGACAAAAACCGGTCTCGGCACTGAGTCCACCTCAACAAGCTCAGGGCTTTCCGGCGAAGAACCGCTCTGCCTCTTCTTTCGCTTTCTGGCTTGAGTCTGGGACTCAGCCAGATGAGCTTGAGGCGAAGCAGACATAACTCGGTTCATAACGTCGCGCTCCTGCTTCACTGCCTTCAGCCTGATCTTCCGGCATTCCTCAATTTCGCCAAGGAAATCCTCGAGTTTTGGAATTCCGTCCTTAATCGCCTTGTTGACGTTCTTCTGAATAAGGAGAGCCTTGGCCATCTCCTTCAAAAGATCGTTCATTTTCTTCAGACATGAGTCTTCCTCCTCGTTGGCATCGTCCTGCTGCTGCCGAAGCATTTGCATCTCGAATGCCGGACGAAGAGGACTCTTCCTGGGAGGAATTCCTTGCATCCCGGCTAGAGGTGTTACCGGCTCAGTCACCCCCATACCCAGCTTAACCTCATCCTTCTCCTTTCCGGTTACGGCCGACGATCCGGCGACACCAGCAGCCTTGAACGGGATCGGCGGAGGGGAGGCTTTAATTCCCCCCGTCGGCGTCCCAGTCTTCGAGGTCGGAGACCTCTGCAGTTTTGAGCTGCGCTTAAAGGCGGCCTGCTCATTCTCCTTTAATTTCGTGTTTTGGTTTTGAAAATCCATACTTTTGTTTCACCAGCGCATCGTGCGGCAAGAGGCGGCCCTTCATTGGCCGGGAGCGGGTACACCCTCGGAGGTCTACCCCCCGTAGGAGATAAGACACCCCTACCCCAGGACTCTGGGGCCCGAAACCTCCGTTTGCCCAGCACCGATACACAAAATGTGCCGGACGTGCTGGGGGTCGCACCGTGGCAATGCAGAGTCCGATCTCTGCATCCATGCCGCACTTCCTGACTAAGGTCCGAAGCGGCTGGCTTCTGACGACACACTGGAGGAGACCATCGGCAGTGCGAGGCACACATCAGTCCCTGCAACACAACAGGGACACTCCCAGGACCCCCCAGCGTGCGCCGGTCGAAAGAAGGTGGAAAGACACCCTTGATTCGGGGTCGAAAACAAGAAGGTGAGCAAGGTTAGCTCAGGAAAGAATAAAGACGGTGAGCTAAGACCTGAAAGATGAGAAGAAAGGCCCTAGCTCGGGAAGAACTGTGAGGAGGGTCTCACTGCTTGGCTCAGGTACCCCGGGGTCGCCAAGAAACACCCGTACAGTGGAAAGCCCACTGCCCCTGAGGGACAATAATAATAATGCTGTGGCATTTTGTTTTATTCAACTTTTACATTACTAAATGGCTTTATGTTATAGAGAAAAAAATTACACGAAACGACACAGGTATTAGATACGGTTTCTTTGTTCCTTGCATCAATAAGCATTGCATAGAATGGGCCATCGTAGTACAGGAAAATTAAGCAATTCAAAGGCACTAAAACAATTACTTTAAATACGTCTAATAAGGTCAAAACAATACGACCTCATTCCCCTACTTAGACAACCTAGAGCCACCTTAGCTCTTACAACGTGGGTCATTGTAACGGAAATTTTCTCTGAATTTGTAATTCAGTTCTATAATAATTGGAAAGATAATATATTAAACTTTCCCAATTGTCAATCATACTATATAAGTTGGTTACAGACCTTTGTCAGTGGAGTGGGGACCGAGGTAATATTGCCATTAGTCGTTCAAATATCATCTAGGGCCACATAATATTTTTAATTATATAAGTTTGGAAAAAATACATATATCCATTCAATGCAATTTTTACTTCCAAAATTTGTTATCTTCTATAATATATCCAACCAAAAAATTATGTTATAACCTTTTCCATCAAAGAAGGTTACCGGTAGTATAATAATCTGTACTATGCTTTCCGCGTCAAAAGTTAGTTGAATTTCCAATGAAACACACACAATAACTGTTTTGATAAATCTATGTGGACGTAATTACAATGTTATAAGCTAAATAAGAGTCAATTTTCTGACCATAGCCCTTCCCATTTAATCATACACCCCGTTTTCGCTCGATCTAGAGCTGTAAAACAGAGGGCAGAGGAACACAAACAAGTTGTTATACAGGCGCCGGGCTAGGATATCAGTCTGAAAACTTGAATCTGATGAAACTTTATACGATTCATCGCTGGGTTTTTAGTAACAACACATCTGTTGATGAGAGATTACAGGCAGTCGGAAAGTGAACTTGACAAACAATCCTATGAATAAAAATATGAAAAATATTCTGTTTAGTTGGTTTTACGATACCCTCTAACAATAAATTATGAATTTTGTAAACCATATTTAACAGTCATTTGAGGGTTGACTGTTAAGATCCCATCGAATAATATTATTTTATGTAGTAACATAAAAACATAAAACATACAATCATGATATAAAAACTAGTTTTTCAAACATTAGTGTGAGTGTTACATACAAGTCAAAATATATTTCTAAGTAATACTTGAATCACTTGTTTTTAATAATAATTGTAAATGTAAAATCATTGTTCTAGTTGAGTTGTATTATTGAAAAGATCGATTTAAAACTCCTTTTATTTCCAGTGATTTTTTATGAATGATATGTTAACAAGCATATCTCTTTTCTTCTTTAATTCTTAAGTGAATTTTAATTTTAAAATCTCGAATTTGACAATACTTAAGCCAAAATTTTGGGCTTATGTAAAATGAGAACCTTATGAACATTAAATATAAATAAATAAAACAGTTTCAAATTATAAATTAAAAAATTGAGTTGGTGGTTTAATTTGTTATAACGTATGTTAGTATTTTTTGTTAAATTAAAAATATAATATAAAAAATATACCTGGCAAGAGACCCTTAGATATAAATATTAGAGTGAAGCCAAACCAATTATTCATGTGTATAAAAAGGCAGAAAATAGTACTACATATTTTTTTCGTGCAGTTAAATATTATAAAAAATTACTAAGCAATAACTCACTGCTTAACCGTTTGAAACATTGTTAGTGATAGGTTTATTATACTAATATGTTACGTATATTTATGATCCCCCTTGAGACGTGGAAAAATACAAAGGGGTTTGGTTGAAAGTTAGCCGATGTATATTATGCTTGAGAGTCTTCTTCGACTTTCGGCCAGTAACGCAGTCGGCGACTGGACATGCGGCTTTTGGACAAAACATGTGTTTACCCCATTTGGGACATAATTTTTCAATCGATTTTCTTAAAACATGGTAATAATTTATAACTCTCATTACATTGAAACTCTCATAAAGTTTGAAAATATAGTTGTCGGTGCCTTAAAAACAACTAAATTTTCCTACTATATAAGATTTATATTTGATTATACAATTTAATAAAAAAATAAAAAAATGCATGGAAACATTGAGCAAATGATATGGAAGTTAATTAAGTTCTCCTTAAACAGAAAGATTTAAAGGTGTAATGGAATGAGGGGATTTTAAACAATATTTTTCCCTCTTCCTTTTGACACTTTAGGTGTTTAAGTTCATAGATATATATTTATTATTACAACATAATAACAGTTCTGTGTGAAAGCATGACATTTTCACACCAGTATTATCATTCACAATAAATATAACGAGGTGGCCCGTGCGCAAATTGCACATTTTATGATTCTGTATGAGTGAAACTCACCTACGGTACGTGAATGTTGATTATGAAGTGACAGAGATCTATTTTTGTTTATGATCTGGCTTTTAAGATTCATCTGAAGGTAATCAGCTGTTAAATTACAATTCACATTAAAGAACTTGCAATAAAAGTTGGTCAACATTTTATAGCGCCCTCTAGAAATAAATCAAAGGCGAGGGGGTCAAAGCCCGAAACAATATGACCTTTCTAATTACGATTCGTCACTGCGGTATATCCTAAGCTTTAAAATGACACCTCAATCTTAAAAATTGGTTCAGTAGGTCGAGAGAAAAAGGTACGTAACAGACGAAACCCTTATAGAAATAAGAAGATAGATACTGCCAATTAAATAGTTGCTATCATAAAATGAACCATTAAAGGTTAATACTATCATTCATAAAACATCATTTATGGTGCAGCATTATTACCTGTTAACAATTCTGATCACTAAAACGGAAAAAATGGGAAAAAAATAATATTACATCAATTGGATTTTACATTGACATTAAGGGTTTTACAGGTAAATTTGCATACATTTTTTATACAAAAACACGAAATAAATAATTAAATCTTAACACAAGATAACAAACTAACATTTCTTGCTAAAGTATGAAAGTTACTTTCAATATTTGTAAAAAATACGTTACAAGCAATTTTTAATTATTCCCAAAGTAAACTATGCGATGATTATGACTACTTTAAATCCACATTTGCTTATTAAGGTTGGACAAAAAAAACTAAATGATTGATGATGAATTGTTAAAATAATAGCTCAATAACGTTGTTAAATCGTTAAATAAGAGGATTTCTAAAACAATTGGTTCAATGTAATAAGCAGCTAGGCTTTAGTCCCGGAATAGAATGTAATCCAAGAGTACCAATGCAATCAGGCTTAAACCTATAATCACTGTTGCTGCCAAGACTAGTCGGGCTATCAGATCTGTCGGCCTGACAAACAAATCTTCCTTGGGCTACGTTTACATTATCGCCAGGCTTGCAAACACTAATTATACATTTCTGTAGGTGTGGAATGACAAATTACAAAATCAAAGGTAAAGTTTCAATACATGTTTTAACACTGAGGAATAAATATAATGTACCGTTAATGTTATATTTCACTTTTACTTTAATGCTTACGGTGAGGATGTAAAATTAAAATACCTTTTTCTAAGTAATATTGTATTCAGGTTTAAGGCGTGCAGACATTTTTTAAAGAAAGTCTAGGTCGTTTAATAAGATAATAAACTACTCATATTTGCTTAATCTTGTTAAAAAAATTATTGGAACAATTCATAATTCACAAGTGTAATTGGATCATGAAGAATTTAATAATATTAAAACACCTTTTGAAGAATATTTTAACTTGAATTCGAAATTGCTTTTAAGTATGCTGTAGGGAAGTATTTTATAAATTCAAAATCTCAGTTCTGTTGAAGCTTACTTCAATACTTTTTCAATACTTTTTTGGATTATCTATAAAAAAAAAACATAAAATTTAAGAAACATCCGTTTTATTTTACCATAGAAATTATTAAAATAAGGTCAAGTTATCTTGACATAATAGCCTCCTACTATTATCCTTAGTATCGTAATAATAATTAGCGCTTAACAATGAGTTGTTTATCACATGATGTTTATCACAACCATCAAAAAGACTCTACAAAGTTTTTTTTTTCCATTATTCCTTAAGTTTTAAACAATTAAACAAATAAATAGTTACATTTTGTTTGGTACACTGAAACGAAGTGGCAGGCAAACTAGGCAATGATGTTAACATGTTATCAGAAACCATCCAGAGCGATGATTGATGACTGATGGTCGTCAAACTATCTCCAATCATAAAGCTGACCTGTTCGGTTGAGCATGTGTAAGCGTTGCTTCGTTTAAAAACGAATATTTATAAAGCTTTCCATTTTACTCTATTTTTGACATTATTTTTGGATTTAGGACCGTAATTTCACAGTTAATGTTATGAATAGGTATCGTCAAATACATTTTTTCTGTTAAAATAACTTAGACAGTACCACAAAACACTTCGATATAAAACAATAAATAGCTTGGTATTCCTATGAAAAATAAGTGTATGTTTCTCAACAATTGACATAGCAATAGTTCATGCAATATTTTAAATTAACCTTGTCTTTGGTTTGAAAATAAGCGTTTATGGCATAAGTCTTTTAAGAATAATAATAAAAAAATAAATAAACGGTATCAGATAACTGACACATACTTTCTCCTAAGAATATGAAAAGGTGTTAAAAGCCTCAAAGCATGCGGTCTTGATGGCTCAGTCGGATAGCCACCAGGTGAGCAGCACGAGTTTTTGCATCCAAAAATTGAGTTTTTTTTAACACATTTTGCTCTATAACTTTTGAACGCTCATTTTCCCGGAGATACGGGTGGTGTCATTTTATTCAGCATTTTAATCTTAATAAACCACAAAATTTTAATCAAAATCGTTAGAACCGTTTTTGAGAAATTTGGATTTTTCACGTTTTTGGGGGGATTTTAGGGGTAAACTACCCTTAAAAATAAAAAATTAAAAAAAAATGAAAAACCATACCAAGTTTCACCAAAATCGGACCATTGGGGCATTCTCTAGCTCTGTTTACATCCTGACACACACACACACACACACACACACACACACACACATAGACAGACAGACATCACTCTGAAAACCCCTTTTTTGGACTCTGAGGGCACCAAAACGGATAAATTTACCAACAACTCAAATTTTAAAATTTTGGCGAAACTAATACTTTCTCCATATACACATTTATAGGGAGAAAGGGGGCTCCAAAATGAATATATACATTATCAAAGGAATTGGAAATTTTTTACGAATACAATATTTCTCCATATACTATGGTATAGGGGGAGAAAGAAAAACGTTGCAATGTTTAATACATCACCATTTTTAAGAATGGGACTTAGAAGTTAATGCTGTTCATAAAAAAACATAAAGCTATTTAATAAACCAAGTGGTATAGTTTTATTTTATTAATTTAGAATATTATGACTTGTTTGTGTACACACAGGACTTAAAAAGATTACATTTTATCTAAAAGAAATCCATTTTTACTTTCTAGTAAGATAAAAAAAATATAATTAATACAAATCACCAACATATAAATATGGCAAAACGTGAACCATAACCGCTATCATTAACAAATCTGATTCAATGGTTTTTTTTTTATATTCTAAAGTAATTAAGTGTAAAGTAGCCTACTTCAAATATTAATTTGATTTGACTTGTTATACTTGTACGAAGGGTTAAAATTCCCGACTTTTTTTAGCTATTCTCTATGAAAGAGCTTTGATCAATTTATTTTATGATGTACAAAGTATTCTGAAAACTAGGTAGGCCTAAATGCCGCACTGAAATTCTGCTGTATAAAGGCGACTGAACGTTTACCTTCCAATGAAATGAACGGCAGCAGGGATGTACTTTAACGCCTTTTATGGCTTTCCAATAGTTTATTTAACCTTTCCCCCTTGTGAAGGGATTGGTTTGTAACCTTGACTATGACGTTCTTACAATAACTTCTTCTTCTCACTGTTTGGCATACGAAAAACATTTATAATATAATTAACACTACATTATATAATACACAATAATATACCTTATAACCCTACCTAATTTTTACAATTATTATTTAGTTCTGCTGTTAGTACAGCAAGGATAATTAAGTAATAAACATCAACTTTTGTTTGATTTTTATTAATCAAATTTTTTAAATTAACTTTGAATGAAAGAACTATTAACATGGCAGCGTTGTCGAGGATTCCATTCCCATTTTAGGAACGAAATTTTATCAATTAGTTGTTTACCATAATATGCACAATAGCGAATATGTTATGAGATTTGTTTGATACTCTGTAAACATGAAATAAAATTTTTACTCAAGGCTTAGTTTTGATTCATCGACAACGATATAATGGTACATGCTACTTATTTTTAATGTTTGTTTGGTTTATATATTTCAGGAAAGATATTAATTTTTATATTAATCCTTTTTAACTGAGTTTAAAAATTGTGTCAACATTATTCATGAGAATTCTGTATTATACTTCCAATGCATGAAGATAATAGGGAATATATCCAAGTATATCTATAAGAGGTAAGTATATCTAAGTAAATAGGCCTGCATTCGTTACTTAATGAATGTTTCCTTGGTACAGCCAAAGACGCATTTGAATGTAGTTATATTCACCGTAAATTACGCACTAGAATGCGGCTGTGCTCAAAAGAAGAGTCTCTAACCAAACATTTTCATGGATGTTATAAAAACATTACATATTAACTTGAATAGCAACCAAATAGCTCAAGTCATATGGACAAGTCTTTTTCTTCAAAAAGTTTTCGTATTGTATTAAAACAACATAAATAAAAGGAAATATTCCTTGCAAAACAGTTTATAAACCAATCGTTGCCATTAATGTTTGCGAATGTAAACATATAGCTGGCGAGTTGCCAAGTTGTGTATGTACAGTGTACTTTAGTGGACGATGGCCCATACTGCACCAGCTTTTATGGTTTTCCGATACCTAACACTCTCAGTGAACTTGCTTGCTGGTAGCACTATACTCCAGCGATTAGTTTTCGAGAGAACTTCTCCATTGAATAGGATTTGTTATTTAGGGAAATCCCTTTGGAATATATATTTGTTGTGTTTTATGGATTTAAGTGGCAATCTATGTTTTAAGTAATTTACGGAAACCCGAAAAATTTGTTTTGGATTCAACCTCTAATCTAGTCATCTTGTCGCCAAAAAAGGGTGTTAGGTGCATTAAATCTGATTTCTCTGCTTTTTTGTTCAGTTGTTTAGGATGTTGGCCTGACGATTAAACAACGTTTTGGCACTCGGGCGATGAATTGCATCATTGGCAAAATTAAGATATCTTCTTTTACTTTAAATTTTTACCAATAAGAGCTTTTTCAAGAAAAATGTGTTCTCACCTTTTTTTATAGCATGAAATTCCCTTCGTTATAGACGCTAGAGTTTTTTTAGAATATAAAAAATACCCCCTGTGGCAGCAGACCCAGGGCAGTCCACTCAGCCGCCCTTTTCCACTCAGCGAATTTCCGATGGAATTTAAGATTTGTACTTTCCCTATGAAAACACTATAGGAATGAGTATTTAGGATTCCTGCCAAGAGGCGTTGTTAGAAGTATACCAATTATTTATGATGAAAAAAAAATGAAAAGGAAAAGAGATATTAGTACACAAGTACAAAAAGTGGCTTATTTCTGTAATCGCATTTAACCTTTTAAAATACGCTCTCAGTAAGAGTGTTGACAATTTTTTTTAAATCGTACTACCAAAAATAATTATTTGCAGATTAATTAGTATTGCATTAAATGTTTAGCTTATCAGTTAATCTTCTATCTTAATTTAAATATTCTTAAAACATCTTACATCTAGCATTAATGAAATTTCTAAATCATGAATTTAAATGTAGGCCGCAAGTAGGTTTTTGTTTACATGGTCCTCCTTTGTTTTAGATAAGTACGAAGTTTTGTGGGAGTCAATATTTTTGGATTAGCTCAACGTAAAAATTAAGAGAATTTTTTACCTTGCATTGTTTAGGGAACTATAAACGCCGACTTGGCGGACTATTGACGGGATGGAAAACCGGTATTTTGCGTGTAGTATCATGGAAACTAAATGTCTGCCCAAAGCAATCTTACTCCCCACTGGCTTTGAGCTTAAGGGAAATGCTAAATAAAAAAGTTTCCTTCATTAGAAGAGGTAAACAAATCAATAAGAAACAAACTTGTTGCTACGCAGTTCTTATTACCATGTGACATCCTCTTCACGGTAAAAGGTTCTTTATTGTTCGAAGACTTGGCCAGAAACAGTTCAACTTTTTTTTGCAAATCAAGGGTACATGGTTCATTATTAAATAATTACCTCATTATAACTTTAAGTTTCCTATAAATCCTTAAGCGGGCCGGGAGGCTCATAAACGCTCAATTTTTCGAAGTATTGGCAATAAACCTATTCCGCTTGGATTATCTTAGTTTTTATTACAGTAGGCAAATTTATTGCAAAACAAACATTAACTAATGATTTTAACTAATTACATATAATTATTTTAATTAATACGGTCTATAGTTATTTTATTATTACTACATCATTACATCATTTAAGATTTAAACTTATGATATGGATTTTTTCTTACTTGTTTTGGAACTGTAGGGAAAGGAATACTACGAATATTTCACACCATTGTAAATATACATCAACCAGTTGCTTATTGCCATCAGTACAAAGAGCGCAATGGAATAAATTTACACGCACACGCACGCGAGAGCCCAATAAACACTTGTTTGTATGAATAATATTATGACCACTTTTGAAACGTAACCTGCTTCACAGCTCACAGCATATATTTTTCATGAAAAGTTAAATAGTTTATTATTTGTTTAAGGAAAGGTGTTGATATTTATTATATTTTAAATATAAGTTAAATTTGTAAACAAAATTATAGCCAAATCCACTAATGTAAACAAAATAGTTCACAATAGCGCTACAAAAATCGAGAATTATATACATTCGTTCCATTTTGCACGATCCAAGTGTGTTACAAATGAGTGGAAGTACAAAGTTTACGAATCAGGCGAAGTATCGGAAAGCTATAAAGGAAGTTAAGGTACTTCCTCCCTACGATTTAGTATAGTAGCTACTATGAAATATATTTGGAACCAATAACAATTGGAGTAATTTACCTCAATATACTTATTATTTTGTAGATGAAATATTATAAATTTATTATTTATCGAAGAAATGTATCTAAAATAATGTAAGAAAAATATAATTAGTCCATCTTAATTGAAAAATCTGCAGCTCGCACTCAATGTGAAAGCAATACAATTTGCCTACTCGTTACTCACTTTTAGTAGTCTACTAGTTATTTAAGATAGTTTATGACAAAATTTGTATTAGAAAACCACTTTATGCTGGGATTAAAAATGCACATAAAAGGCATTTCCATCGCACTACACAATATCAACTATTTTCGACAATCACATTTTCGACAAACTTTTGGCCATAAAAATTCTCACTGGAAAATAGTAGCTAATGTCCAAGCTGATGCCAGCGACAGGAAAAATACAATGCAACCCGCTGGGTTAGTTAATGTTATGTTTTGTTTGTTGTGGGCGAATAAAATATGTTTTCATTTGTTTAGAGTTTATTGCATGGTTTTGGTATTGTGATGAAACATGTCGTTCATAACTCGGCCTATAACATTTTTGCCTACTCTCGATCGTTTCAAGTCCGAGACGAAGTGTGAACTTGAAGGAGACGTTGTGTCTCGAAACACAAAACGCCGCATTCGGCCATTGAAACGAAATATACAACTGTATTTCATTTTGTTGTTTTCATTAAAACAGCAATTTATTTATAATATGCGATAATACATTCGTAGAATACATACACGTAGCCTGAAATGCATTCTCCTCAACAATTAACAAAGATTTTGACAAAAAAAAATCTTTTTAATTTCGTAGGTTTGGTGTAGGTGATTTATTAAATCTAGAGGTGTAGATTAAACAGGTGATTTATAAAATCAATACTATATTTATGGACATATCTAAAAAAAAAAAAAAAAAAAAAAAAAAAAAAAAAAACACGTCAACGCAGCTAAATAATATATAAATGTTAAATACTGCAAAATATTGAAATATCTTGTAATGTCTTTAAAAAATATACTTATTAAAAAATTTTACTATTTTAACTATTTTGGAAATTAATTTAGATTTATTCCATAAGGTAACGCTCGTCCATGGAGCGATTGGGAGGAGTGTATTAATAGTGCTCTGATATCCTCCATAGAGACTATTGAACAGTATTGGATTATTGGTGAGCTAACCACTAAGATCTTCCTCCAATTCATGCCCTATAACATTACCATGAGCACTCAATTCATTACCTGTGAGCTATATACACAGAATTATTTTGTTATTTTAGAAATAACCTTAGGTAAATTGTTATCTGCTATATTATTATATGATGCAATAAGTAGTTAGCATAAATATGAGCCATGTTATAACGCGTGTCTGGGACGTTTAAAGATTTTTGCTAAGTATATAAAACTGACCCTACAACAAGTATATTTATAACAGGTTTGAGATTAACAATGTAAACTCGATTATGGAATCGAATGATGAACTTTATAACCACTATTGACACAATTTTATATTAGGAATATAATTAATTTATTAAACTCCCATTTTACAAAAATTAAGTAATATCAAGTGTCAAAATTATACTTACGTAGTTCTATACATGTTTATACATATACCAATACCTATTTTATTATTACTATTATTAAAGTTAAAATACTGTAAGTTCCTTTTAGTTTAACAACTATTAATTATATACAATTTAAAATTAATACCACCAGTATTTTTTAATTTTTACATTTGTGAGGCCTTTCGACATCAAGGATATCATCGTCAGACATTTCACAAACTGAAAGGTTATATTTACAATGTTAATTTTAAATATAGTACAGAATGTAATATATGATCAGCTGAAGTTAATTAAAATAATAAAAGAAAAAATATATAATATATATAAAGTTATATATTTTTAATAAACTCTCAGTACTGAAAACAGCTGTTTTCAATAGAAGCCACGAGTGGAAAAGTAATGATTTTTCCGCTCTAGAGTGGGAAAATTAGATAAAGATTTCCACACACAATTTTTTCCTAAATTCTACTTGATTCTTTACACTAGTAAGTGAGTCTGGCGAAAGCCGTGCTTTGAGCTCTATGAGTATATTTATAGCAAAATACCCGTTCTGATTTATTGAATTCATTGATTAAACCAACACTTGGTTCTAATGATCAACTAAAATTCATCTAACACCAAAATAATATTTTTAATACGTGTAATGAACTGTAAGTTTTATCGCCATAAAAATCCTTTAGAATAAAGTGGTATTAATATAAAAATATCACCCGGTATGGAGGATATTCTTATTTAACTAACACAAAACGTTTAATTGTTAAAGTCATCTAATACCGTCATGTTGCATGAAGCATTACCAGCCCTGCCGGCAAAAACGGGAATTTAAATTATAAGTTGGAAAAGTACTGGATACTAAACAAAACAATTCTGGAGCGGAAAAGGAATTTAACAAACTCTTTTGGGGATTAGGCTAGTGCGAAATGTAGCTCCCTAACCATTGAGTTTAGAGAAATATTTCATTATATAGAGAAATATAAAAAATTATTAATATTATGTATACAATCCGAAATTGACATAAAAATTTGGGTTATTATTAAGGACTATCGAATTACTCAACAATATCTCTACTTTGGGGTAGTCTGGCACTTCAAAAGTGTCCTATTTTGGTCACTAAAACTTTCCCATAACATAATTTCGCTATCTGAAGCTATTAAAAAATATCAATGTTGAGACAGAATACTACACCAACTATTTATACAAACATCCTGAACGGTTTATTATAAAAAAACAAACAATTTTATCTGGAATGGGTGTTATTTCATTAGGTCGCCAGCAGGTATTGATCTAGATGTAGCGATAGCAGTGACTGGCGACAATGCGCGTCTGGGTTGCGGTATAGCAGGTTGGTTGGCTGTTTAGGGTTTAATTGGTTGCCAGGTAACGTGCACTTGGAAATATACTACAGCCAGAAACGTTTAATACTATAGGTAATGTTTTTTTTGTAACTATAGTGTTTTTTTTTTTTTTTATTTAAGTGAATTTGAATTTTTAATACACTTTTAAAGTAGTGTCAGTTTTTGCATTCGAATATACAAGAAATTAATTATGTAAAGGCTATTCAAAATATTAGCATTAGGCCTATGTGTTCATGTTTGTAACATGATTAAGATTTACATTCTCTGGGACACTTGGGATTAGCATTATTGCTTAAAAACTCTTAGATGAAATTAAAAACATATTAAAAAACATTTAAAATTGCTAGTTAAATGGCTAATATGTCAATAAAACACTTTAGTAAAAAATACATTTCTAGTGTATTTTTTAACATATATAAATGTGAAAAATGGAAAAAACATAAAAACAAGTTTATATTTATTTCTCATAATTTGTTGGAAACATTTTTAAGCCTAGAAAAAATTAACTATTTTGAGTTTTATTTAAATACTTGGATAAATATCAGTAAATCATGTAGGTTACAAAAGAATGGCATTCACGTTAATATTTGAAGTATATGAATTATGAAGAATCTGAAATTTGAAGTAGACAATGTATCAAAGAAGTACACAAATAGTGCATATAGATGTGTAGTTGGACTGGGCGAGCGTTGTTGCTAATGGATTATCCCAGCTACCGTAGAGTATCCTAGGCAGAAAGGAGGTAGTGTTGTTAATTATTACACCCACGTTTGTATTTTACTGTTTTTACTTTCTCACTAGGCATTGCTTCTGGATAAATCTATTTGAAGAGTCAGAATCTATTACCTTCTAAATATGTTTTGTGATTCGAGGAGCTCTATCATGTACAACACTATTTACCCCATGAAAGTTGAAGTTTTAAGATGAACACGTTTAACTAAAAAGTTTATTCTTAACTTTGTATTTGGAACTGCGAAATACTGTTTGTTGTTTCAAGTACGACAAATTGTGTAGCTACCGAAGGTTCACTGAAAGCTCGAACTATCGGAAAGCCATTAGAGTGTTAGTTGGGTCGCAATGGGGGTGTATACTCTTATTAAGGTCGATAAACAACTATTGCAGTACTTAAAGCTTGAAGTTGAATTCTAATTGCATTACACTTGATCCACTAAATCATTAAGTAATTGATCAAATCATGATTTATTTAATAATTAATAATTCATCAATACAGTATCAGTGATTTTTTAGTAGGTCATTGTAAATTTTTCATTATTTGTAGGAATAGTTAATCACCATCTTGTTATTAGAGTTTGTTTTTTAAGTGGCTTTTTTTCTTTAATTGAATTAAATTAAAAATGAAACTTCGAGTTAAAACATTTGCTATATAGGGCAATTATTAAAGGGTGGTGTTATAAGGTGAAGACCCCCTGAGCCTTTCTCTACATTATAATATTTTACAATCTATTTTGAATGTAAGTTACTAAATTTCAAGTCCAGTCCCAAATAGCTACCTCCCTACAGTAGGAAGATAAACCCAAACGTGAGCTGCTCTTTGCTTGTGAGTTGCTAATACCTGGTTGTGAGTTGCTAAACAGGTCGTTTCAAAATGAAAGAACAGATTTCATATTCTTATAACAGACAATTTTTATTTAATAATTTTATGTAAAAAAATAATAAAATAAAATAAAATAACCATACGAACATATAAAGTTTATTTTACTGAGATTTATTGCATTCGGAATGTGCCCCATGTGTAGCACGGCATACATCAAAACGGTAGTCGATTTCTCTCCATACATTAACCTAAGTACATAAACAACATTTCGTGTTAGAAAATAATAACAGGCGATAAGTTAATACAACAATGGATCTCCATTCTATGCTCTATCGAATGATAAATCATACTTGGTCGATTAATGGGTTTCAAGGAATACATCGAATATGCTCTTTCACTTTAAAACGCCCTGTATTTTAAGTAACTTATTTTGAAGTAGGCCGATATTTTATATTCATAAAAGAAATATAAACATTTACATGTTTAAAAAATGTTGCTATGATTTATAATTTGACGACTCCAATATTTAATGATTTGAAAGATAAACTTCAATAACAAGATTCAAAAGGTTAAGAGATGGGCCAGAAGAGTAGCATTGCAAATTATATTGAAACTTGTTAGCTGAACTTAGCTAAAAAGCGCAAGAATTTACTTCTAATTACACTGATTACTATAAGAATTCGCCCTAATTCAATTTAACAGCCATTCAATACTTTTTTATCATCCTAAAATAAAAAAGTAAATTAAAAATACTAAGGACATAGAGAATTATCTACCAAATTTCAGTGCACCTTAGAGGATCCATAACATCACCTTTCTGTCCTAAATATCACACAGTCTGATAGTTTACTATTTTACGATACATAAACTCGAGTAAACTAACCTTCTACGTTTAGCTCTAAAGTTTAATGTTATAGAACTAATCTAGATCCTATGTTGTACTATCCAACTTTTATATAATTTGCACAAATTTGAGCTATCAAATAGTTTTTATATTACCGAAAAATATCTTAATGTTTAAATACAATGCACAAATTCATTTTGTAGGTTTCTACTCATCTGAGTACGGTTTTAACAAACTAATTAACAATATTATGCGATAGAGCATTTTAAATTATACCTTGCATAAGATAAATAAATTTATAAATCATTCAGTAATATTATATTTTAGAAAATGTAAATTTTTAGTTAAAATTATATAATGCCTTGGTGAATTTAAGTTTTGTTAATCAATTCCTTTATCTGTTTATATAAAGGTACATTAATTCAATTAATTTTAGAATAAGATAAGACATTAATATGAATTAATTTGACAAATGTGGGTGTATACGAAATGAGCCACCACAAAAAGTCGATCCCATTTGTCAGTCAAGGGAACAATACAAAACGATACAAATTGTTGACAATCTAGCAACACAGTGCAGTGAAAACTTGCAACGCAGTTTGTTTATCGGGGCGGACGGGATAGTCAGCTGATTATGCGCTTCCAACAATTAACTATAGGTTACTACACTTTGTTACTACATATACTTTGTTACTACACCGCCAGAATGGACTATGATTTGTAATACACTGGGAATTTATTTATTTACATTTGTTAGGAGAGGAATTATTTTTGGTTTGAGATCATCTTGTATGTATTACGTGAATAAAGTTCATTGTCACCATTAAAAATGTTCGAGCTTTATTCCTTTAATATACAAATAGCTACAGGATAAAGTATTCAAAGATTACATTGCTTTAAACGGGTTCTTTATAGTGCTTGGATAAAGTTTAAGTACTAAGGTGCAGTGCACATTAGAGGATCCATAACATCACCTTTCTGTCCTAAATATCACACAGTCTGATATTTTGAACAGCAACGAATTCACTCACCCTAAAATGATATTGACCTATTAGTCTTGATAAATCTTGATAATCTGTGACTTTAAGAAAAACTTTAAACAATCATAACAGGTATGAGGCAGAACCATAAAGTGGTATGATGTTTTTCTATTTTGGTTACAAATAATTACAACTAGAGTTCACTGCCTGATCAAAATTCGATCATAACTTTAGTTGATCCGGACTCGAACAGTTCAAAAATATTTTATAATTGAAACATCGGTTACTTCTGTTTTGTTAACACACACTAAAAGCTGTCTAATAATTTAATAAATTGCCCTTCTTCTTTAACATTTCTCCTATAAGATTAGCATTGAAACTGTAAGAGCATCCACAGCGTAGCCCTGGGGCCCGATGTATATTATTCTTTGATTCTGCTCATCAACCGGATATAACTTTATGTACGAATTTCTCCTAAGATGTCCACGGGCCGAGAACAAACAATGAAAAGAACCATGCTCACCTGTGAATTAATCAAAGAAGATCATTCCAACTTTAAATTAACATTAAGTATGATAATTAATTATGGATGTGACCGTCAGTTAAGACTAAATATTTAGTTTATTTTCATATTACTTTCTTACCGAACACTTTTCAAAAGCCTGAACATTTCAATTGGTAATTCTTCTTATCAAGTGTTTCTACAACAGCAGTCCGTAATTTCAACTATTTTAAAAACCAAACATACTAAAAACTTGTTTGCATAATTATACAGGGTGTTTTGCGATAAGTGTAACAAACTTTACCAGTTGATTCCTCATATCAAGACAAGGAAAAAAGTCATATAAACATAAGTCCGGAAATCGTTTATTTTCGAGTTACAGCCAATAATTGAATTTTTACTAATTTATGTGTACTTATTGGAAATTTATGCCTCTAATTAGAAAAATAACAAAGATATTATGATAAAATTTTCACGGTTAGATAGATTATAAAATTTCATAGCAGTTTCAATGCTATTTTGTGTTAAAAGTTTGAATGCAGGTGAAATATAAAGCGTAAAAGTGAAAATTTTTCTTAAAAAATGTCCGGCTAAAAATATTTTTTTGTTTTTGATTGAGTATTAAATCATAAATTTTTGAAGGTTTTGGGCTGACAGATTCCCAAAAACTGCAGAATTTCATAAGGAACAAAATAGTATAAATTTATGAATATGTTTATTTGTGATTATTCATGTAAAAAACAGGAAATATCAAAGTTAACCAAATTTTGAAAGAAAACGTCGACAATTTAGCCAGTCTCATTCATGCATAACAGATGTTAACATGAAAGCTACATAATTATTGGTATTTTTTATTGAAAAAAACCGTTAAAACCAAAAAAGTATTGTCACATGAAAACTCATTCCCCCTTTAGGTTTATTTTTAAAAATATGGTCTTTTTCTACAAAGAATAAGCTTAAAAATAGACTCTCATTATGATTTACCACCAACTACGTGTGATATTTAATGTGATACTCACACCAATCATTTATACCAGGAGACAGAATAATACTTTTTGTAGATAATTGCAGACATAATAATGGACATAAAACGTTGGTATAAAGATTTTTATGGATATTAAGTTATTTTGGTACCGTCATTGTTAACTGGACTGGAGTTCCACAGTGATTACATTTAATGCAAAATTCTTTTTTAATATCAAAATTTGTAGCATTGAGTTAAAATAGTTTCAATAAACTAAGTAAAATTTGTTTTCATATACTTTTTAATAAAATGCAGAAGATAAAAAAGTGAGTTGTATAAAAAAAATAAAATAAAAAATATACCAATGTTAAATAAACTTGTATGTTAAAATTTTATATTGTCTCGTATTCTTAATATTAGTATAAAAGTGGCCTACTTTGTTTGTAAAAAATGTGCATAACAATATGACAAGTGTGTTCAAAAGTACCTATTATAAAGAATTTTTTTTACAGAAACTGTTCATAAAAAAATTATAATTATAAGAGACAAATCATTATTATGATTAAAAAATCTATTTTGCCGTGAAGGATTGCAACACCGAGTGTGTAAAATAACATGTTAACTTGGAAACGCAAGTGTAGCTCATAGTTCCAAGATGTCGTCCAGTGCAGGTTGTTGGTGCTGTCAAACTTATGGTTTTAAATACAAAATCATAAATTAAGGTGAGATCTGAAATACAAGTAAAAATTTGTCTCCGGTAAATAATTATTAACGTACGGAGCAAATATTTTTCAATGTGACAATTGCAAAGAAAGTAAAATCTAAATTACTACATCTTAATAATTCCTTTTTTTTCTAGAGGAACATAATCCAAAATTTGGTTTACCAAAATTGAAAAATCGAATGATTTAACCTTAATTATATTAAATTAAATCTTACAATCAAATTTGACGCTTTAAAACAACATAGTTTTTTTTTAAAGTGAATTTTTTTCTTTTTTTACGGAAGTTTGATGTTTTTGAAAAAATATACCCTCTCTTCCTCTTGCCTATCCAGCAGTTTTCAGGTTATTTGTCAATTTATGTGGCAAACGTAATAGTAAAGTGTGATAAACGTCTATTTTTTGATTTTTCTATGTAAAAAAGACCATATTTTTTAAATAAACCTAAAGGGCGAATGAGTTTTCATGTGATAATACTTTTTTTTAGGATTTTAGGTTTATTTTCATTAAAAATACCAATGGTTATGTAACTTTCATGTCAACTGTTATGCATGAATGAGCCTGGTTAAATTGTCGATTTTTCTTTCAAAATTTTGTTAACTTTCAGTATTTTCTGTTTTCACACGAATAATCATCAATAAACATATTCATAAATTTATGTTATTTTGTTCCTTATGAAATTATGCAGTTTTTATGAATCTGTCAGCCCGAAAACATCAACATTTATGATTTAATACTCAATCAAAAACAAAAAATATTTTTTAACCTGACATTTTTTAGGGACATTTTTGACTTTTAAGCTTTTTATCTCACCTGCATTCAAAGTTTTAATGCAAAATAGCATTGAAACTGCTTTGAAATTTTATAATCTATCTAACCGGGAAAGATTTTTCATAATATCTTTGTTATTTTTCTACTTAGAGCCAGAAATGTCCAATAAGTACACTTAAATTAGTAAAAATTCAATTATTGGCTGTAACTCGAAAACAAAAGATTTTCGGACCTATGTTTATATGACATTTTTTTCTTGTCTTGATATGAGGAATCAACTGGTAAAGTTTGTTACACTTATCGCAAAACACCGTGTGTGTGAAGTGAATTTTCACTTCATACACATTTTCAAATCATAATTTTAAGTAGTTTTGCGTTTATGTTCGAAATTAACTCTGTATTGGAAGCATTTTCAATCAAAAGCTCAGTGACAAATGACGACGAATCGATTTGACCTCAGACCATCAGAAGGGTTCCAACCATTACACGCTCCTCTGGATGTCACTTATAATAGTGGCATTATTCCTCTCAGTATCTACTATTTTTCCGTGCCTTAACTATAACAGGTTCATCTATGGAAAAGAGACAACATTTACTTTTACACATTGGTAATTTGTAAATAATTCCATTAGTTAACTTCAGTATTTGAACGTCTACATTATAATGACAAATAATTATTTATTTATTTATCATTTACTTATAATGACTTGATTAGGTTTTAGTAAGACTTCAATTTTTAGTAGAATTTATTAAGAAGTGAATAAGATAATGTTTCTAGTCATGACTAAATCCTATGACCCAACCTGACAAGAATAATTAGGATACATTTATTGATTTTTATCTCCACCAGCCAGTAAAGACCCTTTGAATGTGAAAAATAGTAATAGTAAAGGTCAAAATAGACATAGCATTATCAATATTATTCGGTTTCTTGCAGTAAAACTAAGCATATGTAAAGGTCTGCTCAAGTGATGCAGTGTAATGGTTGTAATTTTTATGTAACTAGCTTTATCAAATTGATGATATTGACTAAAAGTTTTCTATTATATCTTTGGTTATCAGCATTTTTATTGATTTTAAAATTTAAAATCACTTTGTTGGGTTAAGCACTAATTCTTTATAATTTGTAAAAATTATCCATTTCGCCCAAGAAAGTGACAAATAGTATTTTCTGTGTAGTATTTAGTATTTACTGTTTCATTACTTTATCTATTCAAATATATAAATTCGGTAATAATATGGATTCAAATGTTATTGTAACTTGCATTTTATCAAGAAAATAATAACCCTCATCAATCTACTAATTAATTTGATAGAGTTAGTATATGACAAGTTCTAAAATCAGATTACCTTATAAAACCGTTCAAAACACCCGCTGAACAAGTTGTTTTCCCTTATCTATATTACTTGCAAAATTTGTTGAAATACTTTAATCTATATTAATAGGTGTTTAATCAAAGCTATGTGATGATATAAGGCTCCTTACAAGACACAATCCACTTTGATTGTTTCGCCGGCCTCGATGAAAAGATGCAGAAAATCGAATGACGTGGACGAGGAAGGCTTGAGCCGTTTCTTTTCGGGTCAGCGCGCTCCAAAAGTGATCTCACCCCGGCAACGGACCGCCCATGCAATAACGCCCTCACTGTGGATACAATCAAGTGGACCTGGTATTTCATCGCTTTCAAAACGACACTTTACTGTATTTTGTGCTTAAAATATTTCCTGAACTAAATGTGTATTACATAAACGAGTATGATTAAAACTGGATGTAATTGTAAGAAAACTGAGGTATTTTTAAGTGAATTTATTGTTTTTAATTTGTTATATAGCTATCAAACAATAAAAGGCTCGATTCGCTAAAAATAAGTTCTTTTTGTTGAGATTGCCTTATTTGAATTATATTCATTGTAAAACACAAATAATCTTTCCTTTTTTAAATTTATTTCATTTTGGATAAAATTAAGAAAACATATTTAAGTAACTTCATTTCTTAAAACATATTGATAAAACTTGGCATCAGGTTATAGTTCACTGATATTCTCTTAAAAACTAAACTAAAATTGAGTATTGAATGAAACTAAATGTCTTATCAAATACCTGAAACTTAGTACCTTTTAATATTATTTCGCCATAACTGACTGACTTAAAGTAAATTTAAATTTTATATTACGTTTAAATGTTACATCTTTTCTACTGAAAAGTCGCCCAGTGCACCGAGGTTTTATCAGAGCACTGCGAAGTAAAAATTATATTAGGCAACTATTTAAATATTATTAATATATTCTTTCTTCGATAACCAACGATTAATATGCTTTCACAATTCCCATATAAACTACGGCTGCCATCTTACAGTAAAATTAAAATTATTGAGTATTCGGTCGAATAACAACAACGGTAAAATATTAAATTGTCAGCCTAATGTTATTGGGGTTGGTCAGTATTGTCGGTATTGCGAACCTAATTAAGTCAATTTCACAATTTATCTTTGTAGCAGTACGGAGATATCTGGGATTTATTGATATCACCGAAAATACGTGCAATATTCAAAGAGATTATGTCAGTCCATAAAAAATTCAGTATTCATGATTTGTAAGTAATAAACACACACAATACAAACAAATTGCACAATACGTACAAAAATAAAATGTAAAATGCCATGCACATTCTAACATTCCATGATAAGGCTAGTCAAATACGGATTAAAATCTTTAATTTCAAAATATTTGTTCAGGCTGCAAAAGGGGCCTTTGTACAAGCCAGTTGAATAGACATCTTTTAAATATTGTAAGGCTCACATACATAGCTTTCCATGGCAACTTATTAAAAAGTTGAAGTCCAATGTACAGATTTCAGGATGGGGCTTAGTCAAGAGAACAATAAAAAGCATGTAATTCCCAGTGGAGTAATCATGATGCACGTTCCTAAGGGGCAAGACATGCACAGAATGCCCAACCTTAACAAGACGAACAAAAATAGACTTATTTATCATCGTCAATATTCCCTCAGATGCAATGAGATGCCTGCAGGAGAATAAGTAGAATGCAGGAGAATAAGTAAGAACTTTTATGGCCTTCTTCTGCAGAAGGAGAACACCTTTAACATTATGGCTGTTACCTCAGAGATACAGACTCTAGGTACAACATGTTTCAACTGTGCGAGCAAAAATATTGTTCTACATAATTTACTGCAGGTCTTGTCAGTGTGAGCTGACCAGGTAAGTTTGGAATCTACCCAAAAGCCAAACATCTTACCATTACCTTCAAGATTGGTACAACTGAAATCTGTTCTACCTAGGTTAAAATGAATTTGCCGAGCTTTCGCATAGCAAACGACCATTACTGAAATAAAAAAGTACTCTCTTCTAAAGCATTATTCAGGGAGGAAACTACAAAGTTTACATTGCTACCAACACGACGTTTAATTGTTAAATTTCTCAGTTCGTTATTATCCATCAAATTACTGCGTTGCTACAATTTTAAAGTTATTCACAATTACACGATTTTCATAACATTTAAAATTTGATTGCTGATAAACGTATTCTAGTGGACCGGGCCGGCCACTCCCTACTGATCACTACGCCCTCGCTCCTCCTGCGCGCCATTACAAAAATAATCATTACAAAAATCGCAAAAATAATTATGAAATAGACTCACATAGTCACTATGTAATGTTCTCTGCTACTTGAGGCTAGCTAATGAAAGTTGGATATCTAATGTATTATATTTTATTTAATACATTGCAGTTATTAGAACTGCCCCAAGAATTATAAAAATAATTTCTTACACTTATTATCCCTTGTTTATTCTTGAACTGCATTTACTATTCGTTATTCTTCTTAATCCGAAACTTGTTTTGTAAACCCAGGCATTAACATGTATTGTTTTATTCCATTATGTAAAAATAAAAATAATATTTTTAAATATTATTAGATGTTAAAAATTAGTTTAATGATGTTTTCCGTTTATAACTTTCGAGTGAAAAAGTAAAATCTAATTTAGTCGCATTGAAAATATTTTAAGTCTAAAAACGTACTGTATGTAATAAAATAAACAATCATCTAATAAAAACAAAACAAACAACAAAACAATTTTATATGCGAAAATCTATTATATATTTCCAAAGGTACAAAACCCATGCAAACACACATGAAAGACAGTTATTTAATCGTGCTTTATGTATTCTAAATTGTTTTCGTGTTCCGGCCAGTGCTTATGCATTCTACTCAGTATATATAAATACGTTTAAAAAAGAAATAACATTATGGTCGAGGGAAGAAGATGTTGTAGCAGTGTTAAAACCAAACCATTTCAATGATGAACAAGTTTTCAAGGATAATGTCCCGTGGATCACACTTATCAACCTTTTCCCCGCACGCGAGCCCTTTAACAGGTGTACGAGGAACATTGCCATGCTTCATGTTGACCTGTTGATCCTAGCACCTACCGCCTGACGATGGCGTGAGGTGCACTAACCGCCGATCGATCAACCCACGACCATTTGTGGAAAGGCCAGGGAAATTTTGTTTTCACAAATAAATCTCAAAACTGTGTGATCATAAGAGGTGGTTAGTTCTTTAAGGCAAACGTAACCAATCTCTTTGACGCCTGCAATTTGTGGGTTGACTGATATGGTAGATAATATTACAAAATATAAACGCTTTCTCACTATTGTCCAGAGTTTAAGGTTTACTTTTCATATGATAATTATTTAAGGATGGTTGATCCTTCAAACATAAACTCTTGTTGGACAATCGACTTGTTAATATTCAAGTCAAATCCATCTTTGTTGTCACGCTACATCCAGACATTTTTGTGATAAAAGAACTGGTGACATTGTCAAACCAAAAATGATATGAAATGCTACAAGATGTTATATTAGGGGAACAATTAAAAATAATTACATTCGTGTAATGTGTATTTCTTAACATAATTGAAAATTAAAGTTAATGAAAGTTTTAAGGTCATAAGTTTTAGTTAGTCATAAGGGCTTACTAAGACTTGTTTGAATGTCTCAATTTTGTGGATTTAAGTAAACGTAGCAGTATTAAGAACTGAACAGGTATATATAATTTATTTTTTACTACAAATAGTTATGTATTGTAACAGTTTTTTATAATGTAATTTTATTTGTAACCTAGGTTTAGTAAACTAAGGGAAAATTATGTTAATCAATTGTTAATTGTTATTGTTAAGAAAGGGTTTATTATTAAAGTAAACCTAGTGAAACATTTTTCATCAGTCGAGTTGGTTAATAGTTTATCCAAAAATAAAAGAAAATTAATAATTTAAATAAAATAATGTAATTAAACATCACAGCCAACCCCCCTGAAAATTTATTAAAATACAAATTAACTTTTAATCTGCGAGAGTCAAACTTGAGGGTGACATTGGGCGTGTGTGAGTACACCAAACAGGCGCCTGCGTCATCAGCCTTATCTCATTTGATTAAAATTTTAAATTAGGCTAATATTTACCAATTTTATTTTTTACATACATTTCTTATAATTAATTAAATATTTAGAAATATTTAAATAAATTTTAATCAACATTTGATGGTTTAGGGTTGATATTTTTGCTCCATCACAATTTGTTTGGACAGCGGTGGAGGGTGGCGGATTGAGGTAAGGGGCCCACCTGGTTGCCGGCTACATGGACGGCGGGGGGCTGCGCCCCTCTGGTGCGGCGAACCACATCTTACCCACAATCACTCGCGACACTCGGCACGCGGCACAGGGTGCAGAACTGACTCGACTGGCCGTCCGGGCCGCGTGCGCACGCACCCCTCCCCCCTCCCCATCACAACCCTACCAACAACCTCCCCCGGTGATAATCAATATTACCTCACCACCGCGCAACACAAACCCGACTAATATGCCCTTTCGACCTATATAATTATGATAATTTATAAAAATTGTTTTTAGACTTGCTTCCCTCCGTGGGGGGCCACTCCCCCAGGGACGCTCAGGTGCGGAGTGTCGCGCAGCAGCTACGCCGGGCGCTCCCGGGCCGGGTTCCGGCAGTCTCCGAACAAACTTGGATAATTAATTATATCTCGTTTCCAGAGTTTATGTGCGATGTGAACTATGTTTTCTTGCGGTTAATCGTAAAGTTTACTGGGAGGTTTCCAATTTCGTAAATAACCTGTTAGTTTTGTCGTAATAGAATATTGATGAACACTGGCTATCCGAATGTACAAAGTATTATATATATATTGTTCCATGTATAATGTTAACACAGATCCCAACTCATTTTTATAACCTTTCAACTATACAGGGTGTTCGGAAAAAACATTTCAGGAATTCAGGAGGTTATTGTACACATCAAAATAAGCAAAAAAGTTACTATAAACATATGTCCTAAAATGCTTCGTTAACCCGCTAGCCGCCATTTTGTTTTTTACACAAAATAATTTTTATTTCCGTAATGGATTATTGTAATAAGTTAATATTTGGCATGAACCTTCATTATAGCAATACCCATTTTCAAGAAAAAAGTTATTTTTTTCTAATGTGTATTTTCAAAATGGCGGCCATTTTAAAATTTTAAACTAAAATATCTCAAAACCGGTAAATTTTATAAAAATTTTACTTGACACAAAAAAGTTGAAAAATTTAATTATCTAACCAATGGTACCAAGTTTCTAAGGATCTGACAACAAATAAAGGAGTTATTGAGATTTTTATGCATAAAAACATTGATTTTGCATTGTAATTAATGCAAATTAAGGTAATTTTAATTGGGAAATCTCAATAACTCAGTTATTTGTTGTCAGATCCTTACAAACTTGGTACCATTGGTTAGATAATTAAGTTTGTCAACTTTTTTGTGTTTAGTAAAATTTTTATAAAATTTACCCGTTTTGAGATATTTTGGTTTAAAATTTTAAAATGGCCGCCATTTTGAAAATACGCATTGGAAAAAAATAAATTTTTTCTTGAAAATGGGCATTGCTATGATGAAGGTTCATGCCAAATATTAACTTGATACAATGATCCATTACGGAAATAAAAATTTTTTAGTGTAAAAAACAAAATGGCGGCTAGCGGGTTAACGAGGCATTTTAGGACATATGTTTACAGGGACTTTTTTGCTTATTTTTATGTGGGCAATAACCTCCTGAATTCCTGAAACGTTTTTTCCGAACACCCTGTATAGGGATGACAAAAAAGATACAAACAGTGCCCACTTCCTCTGTGATTAATACATATTTATTTGTTTTTGGTATTTATTTTACACCACTTTAAATATTTTAAGTAATATAAAGCATAAAAAAACATCAAAACAGAGATGGTTTCAAATTATGAACTGGAACAAAAAAGTATACAACAGTATTTATAATTTGTTGAAAGTTTTTCAACAATCTTTATATTAATAAACAAGCATGTTTCGTTTCCTCTTTTTTTCTCAGCTCCTAGGATCGTAGGAGCTGATCGTACATCGTAGGAGAAATCCGCGCATACCGTTAGAAAGGTATAGTTTTGTAGATGAGCAGAATCCCATTCCAATTCACTAGGACTCCAGGGCTATGACCCACAGGCTTTCAAAGTTCCAATGTTAATCTTATGGAGAAAGGATACTCGATTGAATCATTAGACAGCTGTTGTAAAAACAACTGATAGAAAAACAGGAAGAACAGATGTTTCAGTTATAAAATATTTCGAAAGTTCTTTAGTCCGGATCAACTGAGGTTTTCGTCAAATTTCAATCAGGAGGCGATCTCTAGTATCCATAATAATTCAACCATATACCGTATGACTTATAATATACTATATAAAAATATTAACACCAACTTAGAGATACAAATCACATATTTTTGTTTTCAAATTTAAAACATTGATATCAGACTCAATATATTTGCAATGGGAGTATTTTAAAAATCACAATTAATTTAATACACCACCAAAACTACATTATCAAGTGCTACTCTTCCTAGCTATGTTTGCTATTTTAATAGCTTATAAGACAATTAACTTAATGTTTTCCAATTGACACTGACTTCCCAGGTCATCGGCCAAACCTCGGTCACATTCAGAATGCATAAAACGTTGACTTGGATGGCAATAGCCCCGAAAACAGTCCAATCCGTTCCATTTAATGGATGTTTGCTTCGCCTTTTGTATGTGTGGCTCCATTAGACAAATAAACCCACCACAGTCAGGCCATGGCCGGTTAAAAATATAGATAGAGGTTTATTGTAGATATCAACCCCCCAGATTTAAATGTTGTATTCAAGTATTTATTATAATATTACTATTTGACATGATATTTTCATTGTTCGTGAAACGTAAATTTCATGTCCGACGACATGGTACATATAGCAACTTTCAAGAGAAACCCTAAATGTTCTTAATTACTGTCATTATCTTTGAGTTCCAAAATAATTAACCACAATCTCGGAGGTTGGTAGCAGTTTTACAGAACCTCCCGCCTCAGTTATAGCGAAACTTGTAGTTTTAAAGCAATTAATGTAAATCTCTTTCGTTTTCTTTTTATGTGTGTTTTTATATTGTTTATGTATTTTGTACTACTGTGGTGTAGGTGGGAATAAAAACCTATAATGCAACAATTGTAAAGAAAAGAATAAATAAAAATGTACTAACACATATTATGCAAATTTTATTACATTTTACCTAAATAAAAATAAGGGGTTTACTCTTTTCATTTCAAAACGTACGACTTAGTTGAAATATAAACTAAAAATATTATAGTTGGATGCTTTTTAGTAATATTTTTTACCGTTTATTACAATAATATAAAATAATTACTTACTTTTTAACACTGCTAATTCACGATTAAATATTTTCAGATGAAAGACAGTTATTCCGAAAATAAATCATAATCACCCAAAAGTTTTTATGTTGTGTAAAAATATACTTTGAAAACAATATGATATTGAGGTGTGATTAGCTTCTACATTAAATATAGTTGTAGGCCTTTACAACTAAGAAAACTCTCAAAAAAGGTTAATACAATTTACATGCAAAATTGATTTGGAGAATAATTAGCGTTATTCGAATTTGCATACTTTTACGTACAAAAATATAAATATGAATTATTACCTAACTTTTGAAGTTGCATTGGTAGCAAAGATTCTCAGATCATACTAAGAGAAATAATAAGTATTTAGAATATATTTCTAGAATTCCTCAAGTATTCTATAGTTACGAATACCCATGAAGCAATTAATGACGATGAGCATTAAATATAAGTAATACAGCTATAGAAACAAAAACACAGGATTTTTTAGGTAAGCAGCACAGTGACTTTAACCAATGATTATGAATACACAAATAGTCACTTTATTCATAGTTAACCCTTCATCTATCGACTGATTGGCTCGTCTCCACTCACAGACGTACAGTCTATGCGAAGATAATTTCATATATTAATGTATTTAATAATTGAACCAATAGCAAACTGTTTATTACAGAATTTTACAGAACGTATACAGAATGATTAAATAATGATGACTAAATTATGATTTTTAAATAAAATTTAAAAACTACACAGCTTGCTTAAGAGGGTAGGGGTTCTGATATTTTATGAGTCGATTTGTTGATTATCTAAGCCATTAAAATCTAAATATATATGTTTATACTTTAAAGTTAAAAATGAAGAAAGAAAGATAAGACATGTAAGTAAACATAAGATATCTGAAAAACAAACAAGATGTGTATTTGCTGAATTGTAGTATTCGATTGAATTGAGTAATTTGTAGCTATGTGATGTTCTTTTGTTACAAATCTATTCAAATTTAATTATAGGTTTTCTATAAAAACTTAATAAAAACGTACTATATGAAAATAAGTAAAATGTACATATGTCACTAAGCATTTCTCAGCAAAGTAAGTCCTATCAGTGTACTATATACACTATAGTAAAAAGATCTATTTAAAACAAAATAAAAGCAAATTTAGAACAAGTAGTGGCAAAGTGGGGCTGCTGGCTCAGGTCAATGGCCCCTGAGGAATGCTGACGTCACCAAGGTCACTGACGTCACGAATGACGTCATCGATGACGTCATATCTATGACGTCATAGGTATGACGTAATAGAAATGACGTCATGACGACCTCATTACCGCTGACGTCACCATAATGACGTCATTGACGTAATTAAGGTCAAGGTCACGTGGAAAGACAAAAAAATTTTTCTTTGCACTCTTGTGGTTCCTCGTATCCGGCTGCGGAGCGAAAATCCACGAAGAACCACAAAAGTGCAAAGAAAAATTTATTTTTCCAGCGACCCGACCGAAAAACCTACCAAATGTGACGTAAGGCATTCCTCAGAGGCCATTGACCTGAACCCCAGCAACCCCACTCTTAAAACTAAAAAAATAAATAATTTTTATTTCCACTTACCCACTGGAGAAACCCGAAGCCCAACTGGAAACGAAATTGCGAACAGCCGACGGTGGTGGTGTCATCGCCGCGCGGGAGCCGGACGTCGACTGACCGGACAGCACCGTGCCGTCCGGGTACCAGGCTGCGTGGTGGGGGCAAAGTGGTCAGATGCAAAAAAAATAATATTTTTTTCAACAACTCATTTGAGTTTGTCCTTTTGCTGGACCTCCGTTACTTGGAGTGGAAATATTTGTAAAAAAAATAATTTTTTTATTAATTCTTAAGTAACCTTGACACTTAGTCTGGAATTGGAGTCACCAGCGTTATTTTACTGGCAAAAGTTAGCTCGTCTAAAAGTTTTTGAAACATTTTATCATCCATAGTGATTTTGGTGTCTTTTGAGTAAAATTTTGGATTATTCTTGAAGCAGCGTTTCATTTTTGTTAAAGTGGAAGTCTTGGACATCGTAACAGAATTATTTTGCTTGGCCAGCAAAAACTTTACTCTTAATAATTTTTCTCGCAAAGTTTCAGCCATTGCTGCGTCTCACAGTAAGGTTAGTATAATACTGAAAAACTCAGGGAATTGTTGCATTTAAGCTGGAAGTAGTGGGGGAATGAGTAGTGGAGGGGGTAATGCGGACTGTTGTTGTGAAGTGTAGAAAGAGTTTGCTGGGAACTGTCCAAGGAGTAACACGTACTGTGCAGAAAAATAATAGCGAGACTAGTATAAAATTGAAGTTAAAGAAAATATTTATGCTAAGGTTAATAAAGAGGTAGAGCTAAATGAAAAAAATAATTTTTGTACAAGATGTGCATGGTTCAGTTTTGCAGCTAAGTCCAAAACCCACCAGTGTAGAATAAAATTTAATCATGAGAGTAAAATATTTAAAAACATTTGCGAAAATATTAGGAGACTTGTAGTGCTAAATAAAAATTAATTTTGTAGCAAACAGGTAGCGATATATTTTGCTAAGTCATATAATAAGAGAGAATGATGTAAAAATTAAAATTTTACTCACAGAAAGTCCGGTAGCGTTGAGTCGCAGCGTGTACCTTGTGTTGAGGAAGACGGCTGGCGAGTAACTGACTTGTATCGAGAGAGAGCCAAGACGGCAGACATGGGTTGGTTACATAAGTGTTACGTAATCCGCAAGCGACACTGGAGACAAAATTTAATTTTGTTCCCAACCAACACTGACTGTAGGCCGCGCTGTCAGTGGCATTGGCTGACTATCCATTGTGGCACTTTACCGCTGTCACGTATTGTATAATGAGATCCGGCTAGTTATGTATTCAGGCGTAGCTCTTGGGGATTGTCCAATGCCGCAAACAAGTACGTGTCGAGGTCCGTACGTGCCGAGGTCCGGCTGTTTACGTAACAAGGTCCGGTTCCCCCACTCCTGGCCTGCCCACCTTGGTCCTTTCCGTCTAACCATCGTCGCAGTTGTCTTCGAACAGTCCAGCTGGTTGTTCGGAGCGCTGTCCTATAGGATTCGCAATGTAATGTTGGCGCCGCATTATATTGGGAATTCTTTTCTAGTCTAAGGCATGGCATGTGTAGTTTTAGGAAATAATTTTATTTTGTGCTTGCTGCTTGGTGTTGGTTGTGATTTAGTGAAAGTGTTGTGTAGTGAAAAATATTTGTGTGTGCTAATGTTTCCACAGGTTGGTGTTAGTCTAAGTCTTGTGTTTAGAAAAATATTTCTTTGTATTAATCTTCCACAGGTTGCCCCAAAATTAGTTTTTATAAATTTTTGGCTTCCTTAGCCTATGCAAATAGTTATACTGTTAGGTTTGAGGCTTAGAAGCCTCCGTAAAATAAAATTTTTTTCGAGGCTTAGCATGCCTCAAGAATTATTTTTTACCTACAATAGTATGACACTTTACGAGCCTCGGGGTTGGCCCCTTGGTATTAACCGTTAGGCCTTGTGCCATCGGCGCTGCTGGACCTCATCACTCGTCACTGGCAACATACGGGTGGTTGGCATCCTTCAGCACAAAGTGTCGGCCCTGACACTGACCGGTACGTTAGGCTTTATGTCAGTGCTTTGCATTAGATTTTATGTCAGTGTACTGGTTAAGATGGGGCCCAGGTCATGATTAGCATGACCTTATGATTCCCGTTAGGGGAACCAAAATTATTTAGCATGTTTCCCTTGTGGAAACTCAAAATTAAGTAAAAATTATTTATTTTTTGTAACATCAATCCTCCTATGTTTAAGTTTTGTGTTGTAAAATATTTCTTTGTACTAATCTCCCACAGGTTGTCCCTAAGATAAATATTTTTTTTTTTTTAATTCGTATCTTGGAGGATTAGCCTCCGTAAATTGGCAGTTAAAGTGTTAGGTTTGAGGCTTAGAAGCCTCCATAAAATAATTTCTTTTTGAGGCTTAGCATGCCTCAATAATTATTTTTTAACAACAGTAGTATGGCGCTTAACGAGCCTGGGGGTAGGCCCCTGGGGATCGACCCCTAGGCCGCCCGTGCCAGGGACGCTGCTGGGCCTCATCACTCGTCACTGGCAACATACGGGTGGTTGGCACCCTTCAGCACGAAGCACCGGGTCCTAACACTGTCCGGTACGTTAGGCTTTATGTCAGTTTATCGGTTAAGATGGGGCCCAGGTCATGATTAGCATGACCTTATGATTCCCGTTAGGGGAACCAAAATTATTGTAGCATGTTTCCCTTATGGAAACTCAAAATTAAGTAAAATTATTTTTTATTTTTCACCTCCCCCTAAGTTGTGAGATTCCCCCGAGGCCTTTGACCGCCGGCGGTCTTAGGCCTCGGGGGAATTTCTTTTTAATTCTTGGATGACCTTGACCTACATTTGTGTGTGAATAAAAAATAAAATTTTTTTGTTTCACATGTAATCTCCGTCAGCCAACACTTGGCGGATTTTTTGCCAGAGTCCTGAGAGCTCGCAGGACTTAGAGCGATATGCGTAGAAGCGTTGGTTGTCTGAGCTGTGATTAAAAAATTTTATTTTATGTTCACACATAAGTAAGGGTAGCAGCCATCCAAGAGTTAAAGTCCTAGGGGTAGGTGACCCCCCCCCGGGGGAGGGTCCGACCGGCTGAGCCCCCCCCCGAAACTTTTTTTCGGAAAATTTTTTGACCTTGACCAAAATTTTTTTTTCTCCGGACGAAAAGTCCCCCCCCCCGGGGTGGAGGTGGCACTTTGGTAATTTTCCATTGGCACATGTGCCCGGTTTGCCCCCACCACATAGCGTTGTAGGTTAATCCTTTGCCATCCCGAGCTGCTTCATTCTGCTTTCAGACTTGCAGCCTGCTAGCCGACTCTACACCGCTCTCGTGACCATGGGTGTTCGCATCAAGAATTATCCAACTGCCTCGCCTGCTGTGACCTCCGCTCCAATGCCGACCACTTCGCCTGCTGTCACCTCCTCTCCAATGCCGAACGCCTCGTCCCTTTCAATGCCGATTCTTGATGTTTCGCAGATTCCACCACCGCCAGCCACGACCGCTTCGCCACAAAAAATTATTGTGGACCTGAGACCCGGCGCTTCCTCTACCATCACTGCCAGCACTAAGCTGCGCACAATTTTGACCATGGTGACAGCTATGTGTACTGTGACAACACCAACAGTCACAACCGTGACCAGTGGAAGTAGTGTGGATCCCGGCCCAGTAACCATCAACTTGGACTCAGACGATGAAATTTTTGAGAAGCCGAAGGAACGGAGGTCACCTTCCAAGCCGTCATCTCCTATAAAGAAATTTTTCTCCACCTTTGATCCAATTTCTCCTATCCATAGCCCTTCCAAACCTGAACAAAATTTAACTTCTTTCCCTTCCACTTCCAATGACCTTGAAGTGGAGCAACCTTCAAACAATAAAGTAAGTAAAATTAATTCTGGTCTGAAAAAAACAGTAAAGAAGGCAGCGGCAACGAAACGCCAATGTAAGCACGTTTGGAAAACTGGAGCGAAAATGAATCAAAAATGCACCAGGTGGGCTGTGAGCGGCGAGGAGTTGTGCCGCTATCACTTCGACCGCAAAATAGCATCGATGTGGAGCTCTTTTGATTCATGTTCGCTTAGCATTGCCCCTAAGAAAACCACACAGATTCCTAAGGTACGTTATCAAAGACTCTATGCTGGTCAAAAATATTTCTTTCGAGCACACGTTTGTGTGAAACCTCACCTGTTTTTGATGAGGCATAAAGACCAGAACGTTCATGTAAAGGTTGCTAAAAAATATATTGTTCCTAGATTCATGACCAACAGAGGGTACTTGATACGTGTTAAAGTTTTAAACAAGCTCAGGACTGTGTGGCGTTTGCAGGAGTAATGCAATCAGTAAGAGTGTTTGTTTAATTTTCTAAATTTTGTTTTCCAAACATTTCCTTTTTCCAAATTAAATTTTATTAAATTTTGTTTTCCAAATTATTTCTTCACCCTCTTGAAATAAGGGAGGGGGGTATTATATAAATGAGTTATAAAAAAATATATATATAGCTCATTTATATAATATCTTAACCTGGGGATAATGTTTTTTTTATAAAAAAAAACATTATTCAGACACGTCCCAAACCAGTGTCCTGGATGGTGAAGAAAAGTTATAAAAAATAATTTTTTTTTGTATTAAACTGATGTTTAGTTTCAAGGTAAACCAGTCAATGATCATGTGACAACAGGTTTCCCCCCACCATTACTGAGCTCCTATACCCACTCATTGAGCTCATTCTGCTTTGAACGTTTCATCTTGGCAGACGTAATGTGCAGTATCAATCCGTTTGTTGGAGACCTGGAATTGCAGCGTTTACCATCGGGGCATGTATATGCTCCGATGCTGGTGGATTATAAAAATTATTGTTCACCTGAACAACAGGTGTCCCCCGAACCTGGACCTTCCAATGATGGTGAAGAAAACAGTATTTTGAGGAGTGAGTTGGTCAAGGGTAAATCGGACAGAAATTTAAAAGTAAATATTTGAAACGGTTGGCGGATCAAAAGCGTAACTACAAGGAGCGAGCGGCAATGTTCCGTTTGCAGTTGTTAGTGCCTAAAATCAGCAAACGTTCCAGCAAGCTCGACACCCTGACAGCCGCTTCTGATTACATCTGCCTGTTGGAATCTAAAATTAAATTTCTTGAAAGACAAATCCAAAATAAAAATAATAATTCTGAACGTCTAGTGATTGGAAGTCCTGAGCAGGTTGATGATGGTAATGAACAAATTTTAGGAATGTAAGTGATAAAATTATTTATTTTGTATGAATTGTACTTGGACACGGACTAGCTGCTTGGTAAGTGGAAAAACAGAGCGGGGGATAGAGCACTCTGTGATACTGGAATAACATATCAATTAGTGCTCTATCCCCCGCTCACAGGGTAATTTTATTTGACCTTGACCCACTAAAAAAAAGTGGTGGGGGTAAGTTTAACCAAGCGTTGGGTTTTGAGGAGGTTGTTCAGTCTCAGTTTAGCGTAGCCAGGAGACGCACACTTCGAGATGACTCCTTCCAGTCTTCAACAATTGTGTTTGGTAAAAATGTCTGATGAAACTGAATTGTTCAGTTATGTGGTGCATCAGTCTGGTGCACCACCAAAAATTAAAATTTTAGTTAAGGAGTTTGATTTTGAAAGAAATGGCTACACCAATTATTTTGCGTATGTTTTCAGAAATGACAATCTTAAGTTTTGCAAAGACTGTGGTTTTGCTGCGTGTGAGAACATGACGGAATTCGTAGAAAGCGGTGGCTACATGGTGATGACTGGAATTTCTATTATAAAAAGAAATGAAATTCCACAAGAAGGGTGTGATATTTGTGCGGCTTATTTACACGATTGGCACACGTATAGCAGAAACCAGGTCGAGCCAAAAAGAAGTTTATTATTTCGTTGGCCTGGGGTAGCGCCTAGGTTTTAGGTTTAAAACAAAATTTTACTCATGGTATTAAATGTATGACCTTTAGTGGTGGGGGAAAGTTAATGTAGGTAGTGTAAAGCATCCGTTGGATTTATTCTTTGCAGAGCACTTAAGCCAGCATCATCATGGTAAGCCATTGTGTGGAGTTTGTTCTGTTGGAGGAGGACCTGGTGGAGATAGTGGAGCTGATTGAAGACACAACCAGGAAAGGAACAATAGAAAATGTAAGATGTGAACCTCAGGACGAGAAGTCACAAGAAATTGTACAAAAATTTATTTCCAATCATTTAACTGACAAAACTACAAACTTTGAGTTTGTAAAGTATTTATTTGATAACAAAGTAAATGCAAAAATGGCAATATTTTTTAAGAAATTAAAAATTTATTAGTTTTTGTTATACGACCTGGACTTGGACTATGATAGTATGGTTAACGGATAACGTGGTGGTGGGGATAGTTTTTGTGTATATAATAGGGTTGTGAACAGCAAAGGTGAATATTCAATCACGATGCCTCCAAGGGACAACACCGTAGCAGCACACAAGAAAATTTTACTTATTTTGCCAGAAATTCCAATAGAAGATGTTAACCAGGAGGAAGAAGAAGAAGATATAATGGAAGAAGAATTATCCGAAGAGGAAGAGATGGAAGCAGGTGAAAATAATTTTGCAAACACTGATTGTGACAGCTTAGACATTGACTTGTATGCTGATGAAACATTGGAGTCATCCTCAGAAGAGGACAATAAGGAAAACATCACTCCTCAAATAAGAACAGTATTGGACAAAATGTCGTTGTGCAGGAAACTTGTGATGTGTAGCAGAAGATTATTTTTTGATTGTAGTGACGAGGAGGACAGTAGTGATGAATATTCACCTTTGTAAAAAATATTATTTAGCATTTAAAAACCCAAAAAAAATATAAAATGTTAAAAAGGAAAAAAAATAGAGCGGGGGATAGAGCAGCAGATGCGCTATCCTCCGCTCAAAATAATAATGTCCGATGACCTTGACCTACTTTTGTGAATTAATTGTGGTGGGGGAGAGCATTAGTGGTGGGGGAAACGTCATATATACCGGTAGTCAAGCCTCAGTCTCATTTGGTAAGAAAGAGGGAACGCTGGATCGGAGGTGATGGTAAGATTGACTTTATAGCAAATACTTTAGCACTGCAATATGTTAACAGGTTGCTAATGGTTAGGAAATATTTTTATTTTTATACTTGCTGGTTTGTTTAATCTTAAAACTTTAAATATATTTTCTTTTGGTCAAATGCTTTTGCCATACTTCCTACACGCTAACACTCATATAAAGTACAGGATTAAGCTGATCTCTCGGGGAAATACTATGTAGCCACCTCACACTGGTTATCGGAGTCGCATAGTATTGGTGATTTATACAACATAAAATATTTTCAATATGTTATATATCACCAATTCTTATTCGAGTCAGATAACCAATATTAGGTAGCACATCAGTATTTCCCCGCGAGATCAGTCTTAATTCTGTACATTTTTTGAGTTTTGGCGTGTGGTAAGTGTGCCAAAAGCATTTGCTCAAACAAATATATGTAAAAGTTTTAATTTTGAACAAGTTGGTATGTAAAAAATAAAAATATTTAACTTTTGCACCTGTTAATATATTATTGAAAGTATTTGTTAGAAAGTTGATCTTACTACCATCTCTTATCCAGTGTTCCCTCTTTTTTACCATAACAAAGGTGGCCTTGACCTATATATTAGTCCTGAATAAAAATTTTATAAAGAATTTATAACATTTTGTTCTGCGCATGCGCAGAAGGGTTTTTTCTAAGGTCACCCCCCCACCACCCGTTATAAAAGGAGGTCGGCTAATCAGCCTCTCATTATTGGATGAACCTTTGTGGAGTAAACATCTAAACGCTCTTGTGGTAAAAATGCTTCTTTGCCACATTTGTGGGGAATTTTTCCCTGATGAACATATTTTGCAAATCCATCTGGAATTGCATAAAGAAGAGGACAATGTGCAAGTAAGTGAACAGGATTTGGACTCTATTGAAAAATTTTTATCAGAACATCACAGAAGACTGGACGATTGGGAAAGCGAGTTGCAGTTGCTGCAAAGGAGGAGGCCAACCGTCATTCAGTTTGGAGGCGCTGGAACATCAGGACTTGGAAGGAGACCTACAGCGGACATGGACACGGACACGGACACGGACACGGACTCGGACATAAACATGGATTTGGATTCAGAATCTGAAGGTAATGGCATAACACAACTACGCACTATCGCATTGGAAGGACCTGTAGTCACACACTTTACAATAAATAATGTTCAATTGGAATTACAAAATTTTATTGACAGTGCAAAACTTTTAGTTAGTAAAACACTAAAGGAAGAGCTTAGAAGATTAAATTTTTTAAAATTTGGACTGGTATTAGACGCTATGTTCACAAACACTGATGGAGAAACATCACCAAGAGGATTTGTCACTAAAAACCGTACTATAACTTTTGCATCCAATATTGATGATATAATTGTGGAATGTTTGGAAGAGTTATTGACGAAGCTTCAAGAGCATGAAGGAAGGGGATCTGGCTGGACGCTAACATCAGTGGAAGGTATGGATTTAAGAATACAAAAGCATGGTTATGGTATGAGGGGTAGTAGTTACATCCCTCTACCAAAAAAGATCCAAGAAACCAAAGCGTGTATAAATGTACAAAATATTGACACGGAATGTTTTAAATATTCAATGCTAGCCAAATATGTTGTAAATAATACTTGTAGACCCGGTGTTGAATATCAAAATGTACAAAATAGATATAATTTTTGTGGTATGGTTTATCCTGTAAATATTAAAGATGTATGTAAATTTGAGAAGCAAAACCCTGGAGTAAGTGTAAATATTTTTGGGCTTGATGACAGCAATAATGTGTACCCACTACGGGTTGTAAAAAGAGAACTTCGAAACCATACAGATTTATTGTTGATTACAAAAGGTGAAATATCTCACTATGTATATATTAAAAATTTTAATGCCTTAGTCACCAAACAGCTGTCTCTTAGGAAGTGTAAAAAAACTTTTTGCAAAAGATGTTTCTGTTTTGTAAATAAGGATATAAGGAGAGGTGGTGCCCAGTGGTTGTTAGAGCATCAAAGACTATGCAATGAAAATTATGAGTGTAAAATTAGTTTACCACCACCAACCCGATCTGTTGTACAGATTAATCATATTAACCACCAGTATAGGATACCATTTGTTATTTATGCAGACTTTGAGTCTACACTTGTACCGCTGGAACACCCTGACGGTGAAATTACTAGAAGAACCAAGTACCAGATGCATAAACCAAATAGTTTTTGTTTGTTAGTTAAGTCTACCCTATCTGACCAACACTTGCAAAATTTTGGACTAAGCACAACACCAGTATTGTACAGAGGTGAAAATCCTGCCAAATATTTTGTAGATATTTTGTATGATATAGCTAGTAAGGTGGAACAAGTGTATGATAAAAATAATATTGTTCCTATGTTACCCCTTGATGAAGAGGAGGAAATCCAATTTTTAAATGCTACAACTTGTTATATATGTAATAAAGAATTTACAGTGGACAATTATAAAGTTCATGATCACGACCATCTGACCGGATATTACAGAGGACCAACCTGCAACGCATGTAATTTAAATTTAAAACTTCCAAACTTTATTCCAGTTGTGTTGCATAACCTTAGCGGGTATGATTCCCATTTTATAATACCGGAATTGGGAAGAGACACAGGCAAGATTGATGTGATAGCTCAAACTTTAGAACATTAAATTAGTTTTTCTAAGAAAATTTGCAAAATAAAATTAAGATTTGTTGACTCATATAGCTTTATGCCATCAAGCCTTAGCAAACTAACTGATAATTTAAGACGACAGGATTTAAAGGAAACAAAAAAAATTGTACCTGCAGACAAATTGGATTTGGTTTTAAGAAAAGGAGTGTTTCCTTATGATTACATCACCGGAATGGAAAAATTTGAAGAAACAAGACTACCACCCATTGAAGCCTTCAAGAGTAAACTGACAGATACGGAAATTTCCATAGAAGATTACAATCATGCCTGTAATGTTTGGAACCAATTGGGAATGACTACCTTAGGTGATTATTCTGATTTTTATGTTAAATTGGATGTAATACTTTTATGTGATGTAATGAAAGAATTCCGTAACACATGTTTTTCAGCATACGGATTGGACCCACTCCACTCGTACACATCTCCCGGCTTAGCATGGCAGGCCATGCTAAAATCGACCCAATGCAAACTGGAGCTATTGACCGACATTGATATGGTTTTAATGATTGAATCAGGCGTTCGAGGCGGATTAACCCAAGCTGTAACTCGACATGTAAAAGCTAATAATAAATATTTACCAAACTATGATGAAACTAAAGATTCGATTTTTCTTGGATATTTTGATGCCAATAATTTATACGGTTGGGCGATGTCCAAACCCCTTCCGTATGGCGAATTCCAGTGGGTAGACCCGGACAGCATCGGGAACATCATGCAGATCCCACAACATGGACCGACCGGCTACATTTTGGACTGCGACTTTGAGTATCCAGAACACCTACACGACCACCACTACGATCTGCCCTTACTAGCCAGGACCGAAGTTTCACCCACTGGAAGATGGCCTAAACTGATGATGACTTTGGAAAATAAAAACAGATATGTAGCACATTATTTTGTTGTTCAGCAAGCCCTGGAATTAGGATTAATTATCACCAAAATTCATCGAGTTTTAAAATTTTCTCAATCTTGTTACTTGAAACCCTACATAGACTCCAACACCGTGAGGAGAGCAGCAGCCACATCAGCTTTTGAAAAAGATTTTTATAAACTGATGAACAACTCAATCTTTGGGAAAACTTTAGAAAATAAGAGGAAACACAAAATTGTAAAATTAGTAAGTGATCCAAGAGCATTAGAAAAACTTGTACAAAAACCAAATTTCGGAACCACTATGATAATTAATGAAAATTTAGTAGCGGTAAGCATGAACAAAACCAAGATTGTTATGGATAGACCGTTGTACATAGGGATGTCAATATTGGATATAAGTAAAACGCATATGTATGATTTTCATTACAACAAAATGGTACAATATTATGGACGAGAAAATATCGGAGTAGCCTACATGGATACGGACGCACTAATTTATTGGATCAAGACGCAAGATATGTATGAAGACCTTCGAACGTTCAGACACAAAAATGATTTTGACTTCTCCGACTACCCAAGAAATCACCCAAACTATAATGAAAATAATAAGAAAGTTTTAGGCAAATTCAAAGATGAATGCAACGGAGCTAGCATGGAAGAAATTATTGCATTAATGTCAAAATTGTATTCTTTCAAAGTGTACAATGGAGAACAAGAAGAAACATCAACCACCAAGAAAACAAAAGGTGTAAAGACAGGTTATTTAAAGAAAAATATAAACTTTGAACATTACAAAAACTGTTTATTTAACGACAACACCTTAACAGCAAAATTTAACACCATAAGAAGTGAAAAACACAAATTATACAGTGTTACAGAAGTAAAAAAGCACTATCGGCAAATGATGACAAAAGACATATCATGGATGATAAAATCAACACTCTTCCTTTTGGCCACTACTCTCTTAATCCTATCAACGACTAACCTATTCTTCGTCCCTCTTCGACCCTCTACGACCTAAATTCCTTTTCCTTCCGTAAAAAAATGGGGAACACGGCAAGCCCAACGCCGTGTTCCCCATTTTTTTACATCAATTTGAATGACCTTGACCCAGTTAAATAAGGGTATAATAGAATAAAAAAAATATTTTTACTTCATCTACCGAAGAGGAAGGATAAAATTATGGATTTAAAACAAAAAATTGTTAATGAGCTTCATAAACCGGCTAGAAGAAAATTTCCCCGAAGAAATACTGTTATAAAAGGAATGAATGATCTATATCAAGCGGATTTAATCGAAATGATTCCTTATAGCAAACAAAATAAAGGATTTAAATATATATTGACTATTATTAATTGTTTTACAAAGATGGCAGATGCTTTACCGCTAAAAGATAAAACCGGCAAGAGTGTAACAAAAGCCATGGAAACTGCTATACAGAGAGACAAAAATACCATAAAACATTTACAAACCGATGATGGTAAAGAATATTTCAATAAAGAATTTTCCAATTTAATGAAAAAACACAACATAAACCATTATTCGACTAATTCAGAGGTAAAAGCATCAATTATAGAAAGATTCAATCGAACTTTAAAAGGTGCGATGTACAAGATGTTTTCAAACAGAGGATCGCACGTATGGATTGATATGTTACCAAAACTAATAAAAGATTACAATAACAAGTTCCATAGAATAATTGGTATGAAACCGAACCAAGTGACTAGTAAAAATGAAAAACTCGTATTACAACGTATAAAAATGAATACTAAACCAAAAGTTGAAAAATTAAAGCCTAAAACGTTTAACGTTGGTGATAAAGTGCGAATAAGCAAATACAAAGATGTATTCAGTAAAAGATATCTACCAAATTGGACAAATGAGGTTTTTACCGTATTTAAGGTGCAACCTACAGTACCAGAAACTTACATTTTAAAAGATAATAAAGGACAATTGCTCGAAGGAGGGTTTTATGGACATGAAATGTTAAAATCAACAGTAGGTGATGTATATCTCGTTGAAAAGGTGTTGCAACGGAAAAAAGATAAAGTTAAAGTGCGATGGTTAGGATTTAATAAAAGTGAAGATTCTTGGATACCTAAAAAGGATCTCATATAATGATGGAGCATCATTTTAGGTTGAACCTTTACAAAGGATGGAGATAATACCTCAAAAGGATAGTTTTCCCATTAATAATATTGATGAACTCACGGTGGACAATTCGGAATTAAACAGTGGCAAACATGGTGTTTTGTTACCAAACACGGTGCGTTGTCTTGTAACTGGTCCATCCAATTGTGGTAAAACAAATGTGGTATTCAATTTGATTACAAACCCAAAAGGATTGCGTTTCAATAACTTGTATGTCTTTTCCAAATCATTACAACAACCCAAATACCAATTATTAGAAAAAATATTTAATAATGTTCCAGAAGTGAAATATTACAAGTTTGATGCAAGTGAAAGTGTAATGCAACCGCATGAAGCTAAACCATTTTCAGTTTTTATATTTGATGATGTATCCTGTGAAAACCAAAACACTATCAGGAGCTATTTCGCTATGGGGCGACATAACAATATAGATAGCATTTACATAGGCCAGACTTATAGTAAAATACCAAAACAATTAATAAGAGACAACGCAAATGTGTTAATTGTATTCAAACAGGATGAAACCAACTTAAAACACATATATTACGATCATGTCAATGCGGATATGTCTTATGAACGGTTTAAAGACATATGTGGTAAGGCTTGGGCTGAAAATTATGGATTTTTAACAATTATGAAGGAACAACCACTAAATAACGGTCGATACAGGATAGGTTTCGATAAATTTATATTAATTCACTAACCATTATATCACACAATCATTCTTGTACAGCACGTCTTGCTACAAACATGGTTAACCAAGAAAAGTTAGTAAAGGAAATTAAATCACTTAGTGATTCTATTCGGGCTAAAAACAGAGCTTTAAAGTTAGGTATCAGCGAAAGGGAGAAATTTCTCGAATCTACTTTTAAACCTATTACAGAGCCTTTGAAACAATTGAACAAAAAATTGACTAAACCTTCTTTTCCAGGTGATATTATTGCTCCGATAACAGAATATGAAAGGGAAAGTGTAATATCAGAAGATATTAGCGATGAGGACCCGGAAGCCTCCATATTTAGTGATACAACGGCAGAAAGAGAAGATGTATATGCTGGTAGTGAAGAAGAAGTGGTATCTATAGCGAGTGAAGAAGAAAAAACAGAAGGAGAACCATCAAACATAAGCTTATTGGGTGAAAACATTCATACAAAAGGACCTTTAGGAAGAAAATACTTGTTAAAACTGTTAATTGGAACTGATTCTACTAAAAAATACCACAGTTATGGAGCAAGAATGTCCAAAGAAGGTGTAATGATTGGTAATAGCAAATTAGATGTCGATGAACATGATAATATTCACGTAGGTGATCAAATATATAAGGGAACAAGGGGACTATTTGAATTATTATTTGAAAGTAAACCTTTAAAAGCATTGGTAAAAAATGATGATTTGGAAGTGTATAGCAAAATTTTGGAACAAACTAATGCATATAAAAGAAATTATTTACCTGAAGCACCCATATATAGAAATAAATCTGTAAAATATAAAGATTTTGTTTCCAAATTAATACCGATTATAAGAAGAAAACCTGTAAAAAGAAGATTAGTAGCATCCACTTTAGATTTAAGTTCCCCAGAACCGAGAAAAAGAAGCAAATCAGTCACCGGTAAAGGATTGATGAAGAAACTATACAATACAAACGTAATTTATTACAATAATATCAATAAATTGGTGAATAGAATGAAACTAATACATGAAGCCAAAGAAGCGGGTCATACTGGATTGGAAAACGAATGGGTGGCTTTAGTGGATGAACTTAGAAACCGCGGGGTAATCTCATAAAAATGCGTTACTCCCTAAAATGCTATTCAGTTGCACCATGAGTGTCGATAAGTTCGGACGATATTCCTCGGATGGATTATATTACGCGAATAACTTAAAAAGAGGTGCTGGTTTACCACAAACACCTGAAGGAGATTATGATATTAGTAATAAAAGGTTAAAAAACATAAAAGATCCCACGGACGAAAACGATGCAGTAAATTTAAAAATAGTAAAGGAAAATATATCACCAACATTAAGACTACACAATAACACATATGATGCAGAAAATCATAGAATTATCAACTTTGGTAAACCAAATGAAAACGGTGATGCAATAAACAAAGGTTATTTGTCATCTGAATTAAAAAATACGTTAAACTTCAATGGGAAAACGTATAGTGCTAGCAATAAACGTATATCCAACGTAGATGACCCTAAAGATGCAAAAGACAGCGTGAATAGACGCTATTTACATTCCTTGATACCTGAAAAGACAAAAGATGGATTTTCTTTTTATAAATTTGTTATTAATGATATAGGTTATCCGAAAACTGAAAACGATGCTGTAAATCTAAAATATATTAAAGATCATTGTATCATACGTGATGTAGGGGTTATAGATTGTTTTGGTAATTGTTTAGCAAATGTTAAAGATGGTTCGGCGCCATCAGATGGTGCAACAGTGGGTCAAATGATGGAAACCTTAAAACAAGAAACAACCTCTTTTGTAAAACAAAATCAAGTAGTATCGAAGCAAGGGGATGAATTCGTTCAAGGTAATGAAAAATTTAATTTATTAACATACAAAAATAATGCTTGGGATTGCACGGATAAAAAGTTATCAAATGTGTCATGGGGTCATGATGCAGCTGCTTTATCACAAACCGTACATTTAGATCCAAATAACCACTTTGTATTTTTTACATGTAATGATAAAGTGATAAAACACTTGAATCAAGGAAGAGAAGCAAATGATGCTGCAACTGTAGGACAGACCATTACAACATCATTAAAGGATAGTAAAGTGTATAATTGTAATAATAAACGTATAACAAACCTTAAAGACCCTGAACATGTAGATAATGCTGTCACTGTTAATTTTCTTGTAAAAGTTTTAGGTAATGCGATGTTTGATTTACACAATCATTTTACACCAGATATTCTTCAAGGAAAATCGGGACATAATACTTATGCTGAATCCACCAGAGGTGATTATATTAAACGAGAAATTTATAATAAATACTTTATTAACCCTAAAACGCAAAAGTTTAGATCATCAGATTGGGGTGATATTGATATTTAATTAAATAACACAATAAATGACTTCATTTATGTGCAACCTGTCATAGAGGTAACACATAGGTTACGCTTTTCGAATATAAAAGACAATCATGGCATTTCATTACACCAGTCCATATCGAGACACTATACGGAAAGGAGGCGGTATCACGTCCACAGCGGTTTCTCTGTTAAGTAAAGCTTTAAATCGAATTCCAGTAGGATCTGTCGTAAATAGAGCAATAGACGCTTTACCATACGAATTTCACATACCGGGAGGTTATCAGTATTGCGGACCAGGAACTAAATTGAAAAAACGACTGGAAAGAGGCGATCCAGGCATAAATAAGTTAGATCAGGCTTGTAAAGAACACGATATAGCATATTCCACATTTAGCGATACAAAAAAATAGATCAATAACTGATAAAAAGCTCGCGGATATAGCTTGGCAACGGGTAAAGTCTAGTGACGCTAGTATTGCAGAAAAAGCAGCAGCTTTAGCGGTAACAGCAAGTATGAAGGCTAAAACAGCGGTAGGAGGTGGAAAAAGGAGGAGAAGAGTGAAAAGGAGATCGGCAAAGACAAAACATTGAGGGAATATTAGAAGAAAACGACGTTCCACCAGAAAGGGTAGCAAAAAACCAACAGTATGGTCAATGGTAAAAAACGGGGCAGGTCTATACCTAAGACCGTATCGTGCATATTAAATAAAAGAAATCAATTAGTAATACCACATAAAGCGTTAACAAATATCGAATTATTTAAATACATTTCATGTCTAAAAATACCTTTTTTTCGCGGTGTCTTTATGAAAGATGATTTACCAGTTAAAATGTGGAAAAACGAAACAGGCTTTGTAAATTTAGATAATTCTGAAGGTCCTGGCACTCATTGGGTTTGTTATAAGAAATTAGGTGATAATATATATTACTTTGATAGTTTTGGCAATTTACCACCACCTAAAGAGCTTGAGCATTACTTTAAATCTGCTAAAAACATATATTACAACTATAAAAGAGAACAACCTGATAACACTTTAATATGCTGCCATTTATGTTTGGAATTCCTAGCTAAAAGTACCAGTCACAATTGAGATGTCTTCCTATACGGTATCATTAACAGGAAAATCGTCCACTTTACGAAGTATCCTTTTCCCAGCGTTACGCTTGCAAAAAGGAAGGTTTTGGGAGGCGGCACTGTTAGATTTTACAACTTACAACTCTATTCCCAATGTTACGGAAGATAAAAATAACTTATTGCATTATTATAAAGGAAAAGATGCCAGTGGGAAGTTTACAGACTTAGAAGTTTGCAGTTTACCCACAGGTTCTTATGAAATTGATCATATTAATGAATTTTTGCAAAATAAAATGGGAAAAGACAATATAACATTAAAAGGTAATAACAATACTATGAAAGCTGAAATAAACTCCAAATATTATATAGATTTTACTCAAGAACACTCAATCGGTGAATTGTTAGGATTTCCCAAAGATAGCCCAATTTTAGAACCAAATCAAACACATTCCGGTAAACAAACTGTAACTATACTAAAAGTTAATAGTATAGATATAACTTGTAACATTATACAGGGAGCTTACAGAGATGGAGCAAATACTCATATAATACATACTTTTTACCCGAGTGTACCTCCAGGATTTAAAATTGTTGAAAAGCCACAAAACCTAGTATATCTCCCGTTGAACACCACTTTCATTTCAGACATCGTGTTGAACGTATTGGATCAAGACGGTAACTTGATAAATTTCCGAGAAGAGCCAATTACAGTTAGATTACATTTAAAATCGACACTTTAATACAAAAATCATGGGTTTATCATTTAAAAGTGGACAGCCTACGGGAAACCGCATTAGTAGCTCTTCAGCTGTGGAGGAGTTAACACGCGAGAACGTTCGTTTCTTAGAAAAGATTGGTTTAAAATTAACCGATTATGGATATACTGAATATAGCGCAGGGTCCGACATTCGACGAAACACTATGGGAAAAAGAATATCACACCCACAACCCTTACACTTCATCAAAATTGAACAATAACGATGAAATTCGTATTCCTGTACAACATCAAGACATTTACACACTACAATGTGAAAGTTACTTGTATATCGAAGGAAAAGTAACAAAAAAGGACAATAGTGTAGGTACAACAGTTCCATTTATAAATAACCCTATGGCTTTCCTGTTTGATGAAATTAGATATGAAATATCAGGTGTAACAGTTGATTCCACTAAAAAAGTAGGTATTGCAACAACTTTAAAGGGGGTAACATCTATATCACCTAATGAAACCAATTTACTTCAACCGGCCGGATGGGTTTTACCTGAACATGACACAATCACTCCGAATACAAAGGGATATTTTGATTTTCATATTCCATTACGTTTGTTGCTTGGATTTGCTGAAGATTATAGAAAAATAATATTAAATGTTAAACAAGAATTAGTTTTGTTGAGATCTTCTAACGATAAAGACATTATTAAAGCTCCAGATGGTACAACGGATGCAAACCTAGAATGGAAATTAACATTAGACAAAATTGTATGGAGAGTTCCACATGTTAAATTAGCTGACGAGCATAGAATGCTACTATTAAGGAAGTTAAAGGCTGATCGTGATATTGTAATTCCTTTTAGAAGTTGGGAATTCCATGAACATCCAAGCTTGCCAACTACGGATCTTCACACTTGGACTGTTAAAACATCTAATTACGTAGAACGAGCCAGGTATATTATATTTGGTTTACAAACAGATAGGAGAGACAGCATCACAAAACATGCAGGCAAATTTGATCATTGCAACTTAAAAAATATTAAAGTTTATTTGAATTCACAATTTTTCCCCTACGACAATTTGAATGTGTCATTTAATAATAAAAAGTACAGTATATTATACGATATGTATGCAAGATTCCAAAATTCGTATTACGGTAAAACAAATACACCTTTACTATCACCAGAAGAATACTTAGATGGTTACACAATAGTTGTAATTGATTGTTCTAAACAAAATGAATCAGTAAAATCATCAAGTGTTGACATAAAGATTGAAATTGAGTTTAATGCAGCTATATCTGCAAATACAACTGCATATTGTTTAATTTTACACGATAAAATTGTCACTTACACACCTTTGACAGGAATTGTTAAAAATGTTTTATAAAAACTCCTTTTTGGAAAATTTCAATCACGGGCGCGATTATAAAAGCGGAGCGCACAGACCGCTCCTGATCAGTTTGTTGCCTGACGTCGTATGGGTATCATCATCTTCAATATGGCTTCTACAAGTGGTACAACCGAATGCGATATAGAAAAAGAAATTTCAGAATTTTTGGACATGAATGGACAGCAACACGGCGCAGATCAAGAAGAAGAAGAAAAAGGTAAAAAGAAAAAAATATTTGCCCAAGAGGAAAAGAAATGTGGAAGAAAATATTTCACCAAATATTTTGATGGAAGTATTTTTACGAATTTTTTATCCAATCTCTTCAAGTTTGGATAAAAGTGTTTTAATTGGAGTTATGAAATCAACCGACTATTCACCTACAGTAATTTTAACTCACGGAACAAAAATGATTTTGTTTACAGCCAATGCTTGGGAATCTTTTATGAAACACCTCCATTTGTTGGAATGTTACTTTAATAGCAACATGTTTGGCAGAAAAACAAAAGTAGGACTATTGGATTCAGACTTGGAAATTGATATTATTAAACACCGAGGTGAACATCAAATGAGATTCAGGGATACAACCAAACATGACATAAAAATTCAACTTAACAGAGAAGAATTTTTTATTTTGACATGTGCAACGGAACCCATAACAAGATATTTAAGACAACTAGTATTTTCCAGTTCAATTATTAAAGATTATTTAACAGACACTTTGGATAAACAACCTGACGCACCAATTTTGTATGGACCTGTGGACACTTCAATATTCAACAGAATTCCTCATGAAGTTCAAATGTGGAGACAATTGGAACAATATGTGCAAGAAAAAAATAATTTTGTAAAATCGGATGAAGAAACACATTTCAGTGATGAAAAGGATCAAAGTGATGAGAATGACTACAACAAGAATGACCAGATGGAAAGTTAAATAAAATTTAAAATTTTTCACAACATTTTACACTTGAATTGGCAAATTTTTAATAAAAAATTCAAAATTTTGTGGGTGTAGGCCTACCGGGGATGGTGCCCACGTTAAATATACACCAACGCGCCTTCAACTGTACGGCCTGGCATAAATACGTGCCTACCGTGGTGTGGAAAACAGTTGACCTTCCGACACCGTGATGGATAGACGGGTGACCTTTCAAATGGACATGGAAGAAGAAATCAAGTCCAAACCGGGTATTATTGAATTTCAGGCGTTTCGTGGTAACGATGATCGGTTCATTATTAAAGAACTAGTATTTTATGATATAGATAAAAATATTCCTTATACATTTTTATTCAAACCACCATGCTCTTTTTCTTCACTAACCACCAAAGCCGCAACAACAAACCGATGGACTTGGAAATATTTTCATCACATCGATTGGTATGACGGTTTTACCAGTTATTCAGACTTGTATCATATTATGCATCAATTTTCAAATAAATTTACTAATATTTACACAAAGGGACTTGAAAAGAAAAGATGGATAGAACAATATACATCAAATCCAGTCAAAGATGTGCAAATTGATAAAAATTTTAAATTTATTTCTGAAAACGTTTGTATTTGCACACAAAGCGTAGAACATGAAAGGGACAGACACTGTGCATTAAAAAACGCTTTAAAATTAGCTACTTACCTGCAAGATGGAGAAATCGGTGGTGGTGGTGGGGGTAACGTCGATTATAAAAGCGACGAGCAGACCGAGACTTGGCATGAGTATTACTCGAGACTCCGAGACGACAACATCTCAGAGCTAGAAGACAGCGAGGACGTCTAAAACAACCATGGCTTCCAACCAGTTTCTGCAGTCTTTGGTGGAACAATTCAACGCCCACTCCAAGTCTACAATTTTGCCGGTAAAAAAATGTTCAAAGCTTAAGGATGAAAAACATTACATCATACATGCTATGAAGAAGATGGAAACTACAGTCGGCGAGGCAATCTGCTGCAGCTTGAGCGAAGCACCATATACACCGGGGGATGAAGCAAAATTTCAAATTTATTTGCCAAAAAGATTCGTCCATCTGCTACAAAATGAAGACCTGCGCTCCATTCAACCGGGATGCCTCTACTTGGTGTCCCATGGATCCAGCGGCAGCAACTCCACCGAGCTGACCATCCACATAGCCGAGAAGCAGCAGTGTTAAATAAAAATTAAAATTTTTCTTATATCTGTTTGTATTCGCTATATAATTGTTGTCATGTAATCTTGTTTGTACTGTATTAAATAAACATTACAAAAAACAAAAACAAAAAATAAAAAACAAAAAAATAAAATAAAACAAAAAAGGCAATATATCAATATGTGAAATAAATAAAAAAAAAAATTTCACATATTGATATATTGCTTTTTTTAAAAAGCTCTGGGGTGACCTTGACCTTTGACCTTTGCACAAATTAAACAAAATAAAAATATTTTTCAAACAGCAATGCGTGTGTGTGTGTGTGTGTGTGTGTGTGTGTGTGTGTGTGTGTGTGTGTGTGTGTGTGTGTGTGTGTGTGTGTGTGTGTGTGTGTGTGTGTGTGTGTGTGTGTTTCCCCCCCCCACCATTTTGGGTTACCAGCATACAGAATGCAAAGAAGTCCAGTTTAATTGCAACTGTCAAACGATGAGCACCCTATTTGAGCTTTGTGTAAGAAAAATTATTGAAGATCAACAGCTATTTAGTCACACTTTACGATCCAACGCCCCGCAGAAAATAAAAATTTTTATCAAACAGTACAAACTAGACAACAGAGGTTACAACACTTTTGGTTGGTACAAGTTTGGTGATGGTACAAAATTTTGTCGTAGTTGTGGAAGGGCTGCTGTCACTAACCCGGCACAATTCCTACAAGATGATGGATGTTTACAATATGGCCATGTAGCTCCAGTTTTAAGTTACGAAACACCTAAAGAACTTTGCGCCATTTGTTCAATCAACATGTTTAGTTGGAAAAAAATTTAACCACCTCCCATCAGACAGCGTATAAAAAGTCCTTCCCCCACCACTATTTCATACTACCTTCAAACAACCATGCTAATATTCATTTTGCCTTTGGACATCACACGGAAAACATCAAGATGGCTCTCACTGTAAAATGCGCCAATTATGAAGAAGTATGTGTAAGAAATCTGCAAGAATTAAACGAAATTGTTCAAGAATTTAAATCACTAATCGAACAGGGATACCGACTAAACATGCAAATTTTTGCATGCAACACAAAATGCACCCATGGCTTCAGGGATGACGAGCCGCCAAGGTCACCATCATCATCAACTTCCTCGGCCTACTCCTCCAGATCGTCCATGAAGACTCAAGCCAGTCCAAACTTGGAATATTTCTCCTGACTAATATTTATATTTTGTATCCTTACTTTAATTCAATATGCATATTATTGTATTGTATTGTAATAAAAGAATAAAAAAGAAATAAAAAAACCTATCTTGCTACAGTTTTGTAGCAAGATAGGATTTTTTAAAACACAAATTGGATGACCTTGAACAGGTTCTAACATGTACAGGTGTAAACGTAACCACAAATTTAAAAAATATTTTTATTTCCTAATGGATAACCTTGAAACTTCCCCCCACCATTTTTCCTCTTGGAGACCTGAGAAACAACACCAATGTGTTTCATTACATCTTGATCTTTCAAGCTGCAAATATGGATATTCCACCACCAATATACGAGGCTGATGTAGCAGGAGGACAGAGGAGGAGATGCCAGCATGCCAATCTAGTGGAGTTGATGGAAAGAAGAATTGAAGAAAGGCAGATCAGGAAGGATACCATCATAACACAAAAACTTTTAAAATTTGATCTACTCATGCTCTTGGCCTTACTGATTGCAGTCTTCATCTACTTGGTATACGCATTTTTCTACTGCCTAAGGTGCACACAGTATGCTGATAAAGGAGACAACTTGCCAGTTTTCAACACTACTCTTTAAATAAAATTTTCTTTTTTAAAACTCCAAATGGTTGACCTTGAACATGTCTCAACCTGTCTGGTTGTATCATGAAACAGAATTAATTTTCCTCTAAGAAACCAAACCCCCACCACCACCACCACCACCACAATTCCAAAAGAGCAATCCTACATGCAAGTCTGACTTCATTTCCAGCTCAGCTACGCTAGCGGTTACACGATACAATGAAGTGGGAATTACTTGTTGACAACCTTGAACACCTCAAAGAAATTTATGAAAAACTGCACATGTTATTACTTCAACATCCAGGGATGGTAATTAAAATGGATTTGGAATACGACTGTCCAACCATCGACAGTATGGATATACCAGAAGGAGTGGTCCACAATACAGAAGAAGAAACTTGTTGCTGTCAAAGTGGCACTTCAACAACAAGCACAAGTTCATCTAGCGCATATGAGGATGAAGGGGGATTTTTGTAAATAAAAATTTAAATTTTTTTTAAACTTCAAATGGTTGACCTTGAACAGGTTTCAACATGTTGAAGAATGTGGATAAAAAATATAAAAAAAATTTCTTCAATCTGATCACTTAACCCCCACCACATAACTGGGTACCTAGGATGCACGGAGTGACTTGGTCAGTCGCTATTCAACTCTTGCAGTGTGCACATCACACTTTTTCCGCTCAATTTACATAACTGGAGTTCTAAATGAAATATATTTAGCTAAAACTTACATATTTCACAAGTTTTAAGCGAAACTAAAAATCGCGAAAAAAATTATTTTTTTATTTTATTTTCATATGGTTCAAAATTTTACAAGTCCCAAGCTCACCTAAGAAAAAAATTAAAATTTTTTTTTTTTTCATTTAGCTCAAAATTTCACAAGTCCCAAGTTCACCTGAGAAAAAAAATAATTTATTTTTATTTTTATAATGTTTCCAACAAGGACAAACTCGAATGAGTTGTTGGAAAAAAATAATTTTTTTTATTTTTTCGCATCTGACCACTTTACCCCCACCACGCGGTCTAGTACCCGGACGGCACGGTGCTGTCCGGTCAGTCGGCGTCCGGCTCCCGCGCGGTGATGACACCACCGCCGTCGGCTGTTCGCAATTTTGTTTCCAGTTGGGCTTCGGGTTTCTCCAGTGGGTAAGTGGAAATAAAAATTATTTATTTTTTTAGTTTTAAGAGTGGGGTTGCTAGGGTTCAGGTCAATGGCCTCTGAGGAATGCCTTACGTCACTTTTGGTAGGTTTTTCGGTCTGGTCGCTGGGAAAATAAATTTTTCTTTGCACTTTTGCGATTCCTCGTGGATTTTCGCTCCGCAGCCGAATACGAGGAACCACAAAAGTGCAAAGAAAATTTTTTTGTCTTTCCACGTGACCTTGACCTTAATTACATCAGTGACGTCATTATGGTGACGTCAGCGGTAATGACGTCGTCATGACGTCATTTCTATTACGTCATACCTATGACGTCATAGATATGACGTCATCGGTGACGTCATTCGTGACGTCAGTGACCTTGGTGACGTCAGCATTCCTCAGGGGTCATTGACCTGAGCCAGCAGCCCCACTTTGCCACTACTAGAACACCTAAAAACAAATTTAGATAAAATATACATGCAAAATTGTTATTGCGACTATGAAACTTTATTTATAAAAAAACACTGTTATACTTTAAAACTCTGTGGGATCCCTTACACAAAACTCTATTGTACGGGTGTGAGACGGGGCAGAGGTATTTATTGGGGAGGCAGAACAGAGTTTAATTAAAGGTGTCATCCCAGGGCTCTATACAATTAGCCACACTGGGGGAATTTAACAGCACTTTTACAGATCTGATCATCTACTTTTACTGATTGGTTAAATGACATCGATGTCTTTACATATTGGTTTTCGAAGATTTTCATATTAGATTATTGTAAAAAAATTCACAAAGTAACCATGACATATTTATTTTTAAGTAATCTACCCATTCTTAAACAGCAGATAAGATGTTTGTTCTCAATAAATGAGCAGCCTTCTTATTTCAGACAAATTGTTCTCAGTCTTTTTAAATTTAAAGAATAGTAAAATCTAGAGGTATAGAATAGTAAAATCTAGTAAAATCTAAAGAATAGTAAAATCTCTACCTCAACCTAGTTGAAAATGATTGTGGTCCATTGTGAATTAATGGAGTAATTTGCCACTTTGATCAGCTGCTATTCTACTTTGGAATGAGACTTCAGACTCTCCCCAATATTCTTCACTCGCTCTTTAAAATAAGGTATCACTTAGGCGGTCACCGTTTATAATTTTTTACTCATCCCCCAAAACTCAAAATTTGTCCTGAAGGGGAATAAAAATTAATAGTCTTTTGGCCATCAAGACTTCCTCAAAAGATAATCTCGTAATCTATATCTGTTAAACAATGACATGAGTGATTTGGGACACCCGGTATGAAAAGTTATGTTTTGGTTTATGGTAAAGTCAAATAAAGTAAAACTTTCGTATACACTTGCCAATGCTTATATACTGTAAGGTTATGATCACTTTGTTAGCAAAATGTTATCAATATATTTGGAGAGTTAGTGTGCAAATTAGATTGAACAAGATAAATATCCCGCCTTGTGTTACATAGGGACGATATCAAGAGCACTTAAGGAGAGTGCTCCCAAAGGGTGAAATATTATCGATAAGAGTCTTGTCTTAGCGCAGTCTTAACTCGAAAGAATTCTTCTCTTAAAGTAATCTTAGAAAGGATCAAGTGCAAGAAGATAAAAAATAGATTTTAAAATTATGTATTGAAAATTAATTTCTTTTATCTATAAATAGTTTTTTTGTTTACATAATGTTTTGTGTAAATATTTATTAAAAGTATATAAGAGGGGTGGGTTTTAAAGTAGCTGCAGTTTTGATTTTTGAACCCAATACAGATGTTATTTTGCTCAACCTCAAGATTAGCCTAACTATGCTGGTCAGCACATAAATTGCCATGATGCAGGAAAAATTTATGAAAGTTTTCAAATTGCTGTACAATTTTTTTAAATCCTTTAACAACGGCGATATAATAAAGTTTCATGATTGTATATCGTGACTGAAAGATGGATGAAATACATACTATTATATAAAACAATATAAAAATAAAAGTGACCCTGAAGTTTACTATTTTATTTTATAAACAGTTCCAAAATGTTTCGTATATATTTCATTAAGTTCATAATTCTAAGGTTAACAACAGTAGAATATAACAGTGAATATAACATGCCCACTTGTTCAATATTCATGTAAAGTTGCATAGAAAATTAAACTGTTTCTCCATATTTTACTAACACCAAACTTGGAACATAGAAATAATTTAATTGCAAAAACGATGTTTTTACAAAAATGAAATATTTCAGTCTGATATGTGGGTAATTTAATCTGTAAAATATGCATAAACCCGGAACTGTTCCTCACGTCATTTGCTCCCAACGGCGTGGCAAAGAGCAAAGCTGTTTATTGAGGGACATGAACTTTGCTTAATTAATGCCCTTATCGCCGTGTTCCATTACAATTAGCCGCGATAAGCAACCTCCGCAGCGCCGGCCGATAAACACTCGATAAACAGTTGATTTAAATTTTACTTTTTATTATTCAATATTTTTATTGACTATATTTAATTTTACATTATTATTTTTATATATCAAATAGGTATCATAACAAATTATTGTATGTGCAAATTTTGTTGATATTGTTTGGATATTTTAACACAATTGGCAATATTTTTTTATAAAACACATTATGTTATTATATTTTTCTACTTCTAGTTTGGTACATTTAATTTAAACAGATGTATTAATTAATCATGTAACAGGTATACACGAGTTTTATTATATTTTTTGGTTTTATAATTGCTTTTTTAGATTTTTTTATTTTCTTCCTAGCCGATTTTTATGAAAAGAAATATATATAGTAGGTATAATGTTATTACAAGAAAAGTTTTAAGTAGATTATAACTAGTATGAACAAATAAAATATAACTAATACCCAATCTCTGCCCTTTATAGCGTATTTCCTATAACAAATTTTGTTCATATTTATTTTTTATATGCAAAAAATTGGTAAGCAATTTTAAGAAAAGGATCAAAACTCATTCTAGGCGTTAGGCCTACGTCGCAGAAAAATTTTCCAATATGAATGGTGCAATTAATTTTTCCTCATATTTAGGAAGGAGTCAAATTGTTACACACAAACTGCTTGAAAACGGAAAGCGTGGTCCACAATAATTTGCACCGTTAAGCATCAATATTGAAAACGCTTAAAGCATGCTGGCATTGTAGTCTTATAATCGTTAAGATTCTGCTATGTCCTTAAGCTCACCTAAACTAACCTCGGATAGATGAGTAACTGACCTTTAACCAAACTGCCGGAGTTCAACTCTTCTTCATCCAATTATCTTTTAGTTTGCTTAGAAATGGTTGCAATGATTTTAAACAAAAATCTACCTCATAAATTTCAATTTTAAGTAAAGAATAAATAAATTTTCACCTTTCATTGCTACAGTATACTCTAATTTAAGTAAACTCGTCGCATAAAGAGATTCAACAAGTTTTATTTTGTACAGTTTAGCCTATATACCAAAGTGCATAATTTTGTTAGTTACTGTGCGATTTCATGAAAATAGATATTTTTTACCGTTTATAGGTTAAATATCACATAAATGAATGAATGAATTAATAAAACAAGTTAGACAAAGATTAGATAGGCCTAAACCCCTTATGACATAGGCTATTGTGGCCTAAGATTGTGCGACTTCTGTTTCATCCGTTTCAGTTTCAGATATGCTTTACATGTTGTTTAAGCTTACTTTTATTCCTAAACATAATTTTCTCCCTATAGACTTAGGACAAAGAAATTTCTTTTAACATTTGTGTCAAAAGATAAATCGGTCGTATTAACTTAGTCTGTAGGGAGTCTGTATGAACCAAGTCTGTTTGAGTTAATCACAATAATGTTTTATTATAATTTTTATCAATCTGTTTCAATGTAGTAGTATCATCTTTTTCGTAAATTTATATATGGAATTAAGAGTATCATTCAGAAAATTCATTTAGGCTCGGTCGAATAAAACTTCTCTGGTATGTTGTAACTTGGTGGTGTAGGCTACTAAGCTTTATCTCTATCGACGTTATTGACTCTAGTTGAGGGCATCTAAATGTATAGGTGTTTTACATCTTTCTTTATGGTTATCTATAATCTTTTAAACATTTTTTATTAAATACGGTAATTAACAAGTGCCCTTGCCAAGTATTAATTAGCTACTAGATAACAAAAACTTTTGGTCTGTCACATAAGATATTAGTAGGCATTCAAGGAAGTTACACAATACCCAAATTGTCTACTTAAACCTATTTGGGATATATCTTTCTCATGTAATAAGACCAGTGCTGGAGTGGACGACATTCGATGTAATCTGCTGAAGTCCTCGGCCCATGCTGTTGCAAAGCCGCTGTCAGTTATTATAGATAAGTCTTTTGGAGAGGGTAAATTTCCTGACCTGATTAAAACATCAAAGATAATTCCTATTCTTAAGATAAATAATGGAAATGTGGCTAGTAACTATCGACCGGTAGCAGTTCAATCCGTATTTTCGAAGATTATAGAAGTAGCGTATTTAAATACAAATAGACTAATCCCATTTCCTGGACAAAACAATTTACTCTGACATGACGAAGGCGTTTGGTTGTCTGCATCATGTTATATTGATAAAATAATTAATTAGGTTAAATAAATTAGGTAAGTCTCTTGAATGGATCATGTCTTTCCTGAAGGATAGATCTCAATTGGTATCAGTGAAGCACATGGATGATGACAACGTTATTAGGAGGGTCCGCTCAAATTCCAGCATAATATAAACACAGGCGTTTCGCAAGGCTCACATTTAGGCCCTGTAATTTTTCTAATTTTTACTTTCTCCCCCTATACCATAGTATATGGAGAAAGTATTGTATTCGTAAAAATTTTCCAATTCCTTTGATGATGTATATATCCATTTTGGAGCCCCCTTTCCCCCTATAAATGTATATATAAAGAAAGTATTGGTTTCGTCAAAATTTTAAAATTTGAGTTGTTGGTAAATTTATCCGTTTTGGTGCCCTCAGAGTCCAAAAAAGGGGTTTTCAGAGTGATGTCTGTGTGTCTGTGTGTGTGTGTGTGTGTGTGTCAGGATGTAAACAGAGCTAGAGAATGCCCCAATGGTCCGATTTTGGTGAAACTTAGTATGTAGGTTCAAACCCACGATAATTCCAGGCGTTTTTTTCATTTTTTTGAATTTTTTATTTTTAAGGGTAGTTTACCCCCAAAAACCCCCAAAAAACGTGAAAAATCCAAAGTTCTCAAAAACGGCTCTAACGATTTTGATTAAATTTTTGTGGTTTATTAAGATTAAAATGCTGAATAAAATGACACCACCCGCATCTCCAGGAAAATGCGCGTTCAAAAGTTATAGAGCAAAATGTGTTTAAAAAACTCAATTTTTGGATGAAAAAACTCGTGCTGCTCACCCGGTGGCTGTCCGACTGAGCCATCAAGACATTAATGTTTTGAGGCTTTTAACACCTTTTCATATTCTTGGGAGAAAGTATGTGTCAGTTATCTGATACCGTTTATTATGAATGATCTACTTGAGGTGATGTAGGATGGGGAGTTGTGGCTTTTTTCTGATGATGTGTGTCGGTTGGTAAACGATCTGGACATGGATAGTACAATAGCAAAATCTCAATCAAGTAATTGACCAAATGAGCGAGTGGTGTAATGACACCAAACTAGTTCTAAACTGGGGAAAACCTGTTTATTGCATTTTTATAATACTAAATTACCAAACTTCGACTTAAAATTGGAATACCTTGGCATTCAAATTAGTAGTAACTTGAGATGGTCTAACCATATTAGACATATGGCAAGTCGTTTGGCTGTAGTTTGTTGTCTGGTGCGTAGACTGCAGTGGGTAGTTGATCTGGATATCCTTATGAAGGCATACTACGGTTGCTTTCATAGCAACCTTAATTATTAAAGAACCTAAAAATTCTTCCTTTGACCTCATTGTATTGTAGGTATTCATATTGGAATACACAGAACAGCTCTGGCTCAATCACTTTATCACTATTTTGAGTGATTAATAAAGTAATCCGGCCAACATTACTTTTCAAGCAGAATCTACAACCACTTACCGGAAGAAATAAGAAGCTACAGCAACCCCTTGGGTTTTAGGAAGAGATTTCAAAACTACCTCTTGAAAACCCCTACTATTCTTTGGAGGTATTTTGGGAATAAAAATAAAACAAGAAATAAGAGAGTAAAATTTACCACCACGGCCTCACAGCTTCCAGTGGGATACATACAAGTATGCAAGTATGAATAAGTATACTGTTAAGTTTTTATGAAGTAATTATGAGTAATTACTCTTATCATAAAAACTTTTCATGTTCAGTTGGTTTAATGTTACACACTTAACCTGACTTTGTTTTGTTCATGTGCCTTCACTGATCACTCTTTTAGCTCCCAAAGTCCGGTGCTACATATAATTCAGTAATAAAGAACCGCAAAGACGTTGCTAAAATTGAAAAAAGAAAGACTCCATTGAATTTCTTATTGGGACAATTAAAAATATTATTTTAGATTTGTTTTATTAATATCATACGATATACTTTCAACCACTAACTTTGTCCTTAAAATTTGTACAAAGGATATTAGACAAAAAATTGAAACTGGTCTATGAATTCTTTTGAGAGGTATCGTCTGATGTTACATTTAGCTGCTCTGGATGCTATTCTTCGAATAGTAAATTTATAATATATGATACTGTCATTCGCGTTCAAAGTAGACGAAAAGCAAGAACTTTTAAGTTTATTTTTTTTTTTGTGGGGCCACTATTTAATTATCATTTTGCAGTGGTTTTGTACTTCATGTGGCTATCACACCTAGGGAGAATGCTAAACATGTTTGCCCACAAACGGCTTCGCTCATTTGTACTCTGACGGTCCATTGCAGCCAACGAGCCGCGCCGAACTGTTGTTTGTGATGACACCACTCGCAGCTCAATAATGCTCTATGTTCCACTAACCTGCTATATCTGTTGATTGCAACGATAATTGTACTGTGTACGGGTAAAACAGTGTTGAGACAACAACCTTTGTATTCCACATAATGAGACTAGTATACCAGGTGTCCCACGTAAGGAGTCTCAAATCGATTACAGATCAACAGTTTGTCATACAATCTTGAAAGAAAATCATTACCCACTAAATTGACCCCAAGGAATAATTTTAAAATACTTTTGACGTTGTATAAATACAGGGTATCCCAAAAACTAGAGGTCACAGATTCGAATCTCGGAAATTTCAAATACAAGCGTATGTCACATTATACATCATTAGGAAGGTCTATTTATTACATAAATTTGGGTAAAAACAAAATTTTGTTATCTTAATTCGTTTCAAAATGGCGTCCATTTTTGTAGCCAAAATCAAAATTTATGGAATTCTTCTAATATTTATCATAAATGACTTCTAATTCAAAATACTTATTTGAAATAAGATAATCTTCCAATGATGTGTCACAGGACCACATTTATTAAAAAACAAACATTTCCATAGTTGATTTTTTATTTTTTATTTTTACATAAACAAAACTTAAAATTTTAAATACAAACACATGTCATTTTGTACATAATATTAAAGCTCTCGTTCAACTGAGCAACTTTGTATCTTACACTAATGCCGTATCTCTTTTGGATTTGTAGTAATAAAGTAAAAATTTCATTTTCCCACTTAACGTTGCATGAATGCAACGTTAAAAATATTTTAAAATTATTCCTTGTGGTCAATTTAGTGGGAAATGATTTTATTTCATGATTGTAGGACAAACTGTTGATCTGTAATCGATTTGAGACACCTTACGTGGGGACACCCGGTATAACTGGTAATATATTAAAACTGAATGAAAAGAATGTAATAATTCCAATGTATTATTGACTTTAAAATTACTAGGAATGTTTCTCTCTACACAACAAAACAGACAGGATAATTAAATTTTTCGACACTACCAGTTTGAAAATTATTTCTTTACTAGCTGTAACCGCTAAGAAACCCGCTTTGTGCTTCCGCTAAGAAAATCAAGTAGGAATATACATTTTCTAGGAATGATGCCAGGTTGAGCAGGTTCATTCTACTCAATTGCCTCGAGGATTAGTTCTTTTGCGTCTCTTGCTGTACCCCAGGATGATCTTGTTTGCTCGCTCTCATACCTCACAGTACATATGCTCAAAATTAGTTCTGAATTCAATTGTTTACTTATTAAACTATACATCGAATCTGTAAATAGCAAGAACAGAAGAAAAAAGAAACCACAACTAAAAGATGGTATTAACTTCACTAATTGGAAATTCAGACTTAAGATGGTTTTAGAAGACAAAGCACTATCAGATATTTTAGACACGGATGTTAATGAAGATAATAAAACTAAAGGTTTTAAAGCTAGGACAATAATTGTTCAGTGTTTGTCTGATAAATATCTAGAGTATGTAAAAAAATGCTAAAAATCCTAAAGAAATTATAAAATGTTTAGAAAATATTTTTGAAAGGAAAAGTACATTCAACAAACTTTATCTCAGAAAACAGTTACTGAATTTAAAGTGTAGGGACAGTGATAAAGTTCAAGACCATTTTCTTAAATTTGATAATTTAGTGGATCAAAAATGGAGAAAGTGACAAGGTGTGTCATCTTTTATTGACTATGCCAGAGTGTTACTCTAACGTTGTAACTGCAATTGAAACCATGAGCATTGACAAGGATATCACTTTAGATTTTGTAAAGTCATGTTTGTTAGATGCAGAAATTAAACAAGAAAATAAATCTAGTAGTAGTCAAGTACCAGAAACTGCATTTAGTAGTACCAATAAACTAATTGAATGTTTTAAATGCCATAAAAAAGGACATGTAGCATCAGAGTGTCGCACAAGAAAACCAAACTTTCGTGGTAATGGTCGAAGTAATTATAGGGGAAATTCGGTAAGTGGTAGAGGTTCAAATGTTAACCATAGTCGCAATACTCAACAGTCCCATGTCACACAAAACTGTGATGATTTCAATTTTGTTGCTCTACACAACGAGCAAGTTATGTGCAATAGTAGTGAAGAAAATTGTTCGAACATAGTTAATTTTATAATAGATTCTGGCGCGACAGAGAATTTAGTGAAAGAGGAATTTGAAAATTCAATGCATAGTGTAGAAAAGTTAGAAAGTCAAGTTTACATAAAAATAGATAATAGTGAGGTATTTAAATCAAATAAGAAAGGGATATTGACTGTAAATTGTGATGGGAAAACAGTAAATGTAGAAGCTCTTATTGTTCCTGGAATTTTCCAGAATATCCTATCTGTTAAGAAGTTAACTCTGAAAAATTTCAAAATAATTTTCGAAATTAGTGGTGTAAAGATATGTGACAGTAACAATTGTGCAATTTTTCATTGTGAGTTTGGTTTGTATTAGTTTAAAGGACACTTAAAATCTGATGAATGTTTACAATCTGAGAAGGTTAGCAACAATCAAGCTAATTTATGGCATCAGAGATTAGGGCACCTGAATAGGAAAGGCCTGAATATAATGAAACTACCAGTTTCACATGAAATTTTTGAACCATGCATGAAAAGCAAATTAACTAGAAAACCATTCAAGTCTCATAAGGGACCTACAAGTCACAGAATTGGTGAGTTAATTCATTCAGATGTTGCAGGACCAGTTACGCCAACATCAAATGAAGGTTTTAAGTATTTCCAGACGATAACAGATGATTTTTCGCATTTTGTTAAGGTTTACTTACTAAAACAAAAGTCAGAAGCCTCAGAAAATATGAAAAACTATATAAGGGAGTTGAATACACAGACTGGACTAAAAGTTGCAAGAATTCGTTGTGATAATGGTGGTGAATATTCATCAAATGACTTTAAACAATTTTGTCAAAACAAGGGAATACGAATTGAATACACAAGACCCTATTCACCTCAACAAAATGGTGTGTCTAAAAGATTAAATTGAACGATATATAATAATGCAAGAACGATGATGACTGAATCAGAACTTCCAAAGCATTTATGGTGTGAAGCTATAATGTGTGCTGCATATCAGCTAAATAGATGCCCCTCCGTAGCAATTAATAATCAAGCTCCAGCCAAGATATGGTATGGAAACCTGGATCTCAGTAAACTCAGAGTATTTGGATCCAAAGAATGGGCAGTAAAATTGCCAAGAAATACCAAACTACAAGAGAGAGCGATTGAAGCAAGAATGGTTGGTTATGGAAGAAACGGTTACAGACTCTGGAATCCCAAGACGGATGAAATAATTATCTCAAGAGATGTTGAATTTGACGAAACTCAATTCAAATTTGTAAAATTTGAGAGCAAAAATGAAAAACCAGATGTAATACTTTACAAAGAAGAAAGAGTTAAAATGGATGAAGAAGGGAGAAATGAAAGTGATGAACAAGAGAGAAATGAAAGTCATTAACAAGAAAGTGACCAGAGAGGACAATCTGGAAGAGGTCATAGGACATTGAAAAAACCTCAACACCTCTATGATTATGGACTTTATTCAATATTTTGTTTGGTGGCTGAAAACGACCCACAAACGTATGAAGAAGCAATTAGCAGAGATTAAGGATGGAAAAACGCAATTGAAAATGAATTAAATGCACACGAGAAAATGAATACATGGAGTTTAGCAACTTTACCAAAAGGCAAAAAGGCAATTGATGCAAAATGGATATTCAAAACTAAGGAAGACGGAACAAAAAAGGCTCGTTTGGTTGCCAGAGGTTTTCAAGAGGACAATAACTTTAGAAACAATTATTCTCCTGTGGCAAGATTGACAACAATACGAATTTTACTTGCACATTCAGTGGAAAAGAACTGGAATGTAAAGCAACTTGATGTGCCAACAGCATTTTTAAATAGTGAGTTGGATTATGAAGTCTATTTGAAAATACCCAAAGGAGTTAAGACAGAAAATGATGGAAAGAACAGAGTCCTGAAAATGAATAGAGGATTATGGATTAAAAGCAAGTCCAAGGTGCTGGAATACAAGATTCAACAAATTGGCTGAAAGTAATGGACTAAAAAGATCTACAAATGATTTTTGTTTCTATACTGGAAATGATGTATGGTTAGTTGTCTTTGTTGATGATATTCTTGTAACAGGAAAAGAAGAGGAAGTAACAAAACTAATGACTCGTTTGAGAGATGAATTTAATGCCAAGTACTTAGGAGAAGTGAATAAATTTCTTGGAATGGAAATATCAAAAGAAGGAAATGATATGAAGATAACACAGAGGAGACAAATAGATAAGATGTTAGAGGAGTTTAACATGAAAGAATGTAATGGAACATCAACTCCAATGACAAAGGGATTTCAAGTAAATGTAAATGAGGAAGATATTAATGTACCATTTAGAGAACTAATAGGAAGTTTAATGTTTGTGAGTACTACTTCAAGGCCAGATATAGCTTATGCTACAAGCAATTTAAGTCAATTTCTAGACAAACCAAAACAATCTGCATGGAAAGAAGCCAAGAGAGTATTGAGATATTTAAAAGCAACTCAGGATTTGGGACTTAGTTACACAAAAAGTGGCAATAATCTAATACAAACTTATTCCGATGCAGATTGGGCTTCTTGTCAAGTGGACAGAAAAAGTATAAGCTGGTCATTGAGCTTGTACTGTGGTACAACAATATCATGGTTCTCCAGAAAACAAGCATGTATTTCTCTATTAACTGCAGAAGCGGGATATGTCGCAGCAGCAGCAAGTGTTTGTGATTTAGTTAACATCCAAGGACTGTGTAAAGACCTTAACGAAGAAGTCAAAAGTATTTTGTATGTTGACAACCGAGGAACCATAGACATGACGCAATCTTATGAAAATAGCAAAAGAACTAAACACATCGACACAAGATACCACTTCATAAAAGAACTGGTTATAAGTGGTAAAGTAATCATTGAATATATTGAATCCAAAAACAATCTATCAGACATTTTTACAAAGAGCTTGCCTAAAGATAATTTTGAAGTGTTACGGCATCAACTGAAGATTGTGTAACTTAATTTGTGATAGTGGTTTTAATCAAGTAAATTTTAATTACGATTTTTTTTAAAACTAAAAATCGAGGCGGGGTGTTAAGTTTTATGATATCACCTGGCCAGTCTTGTTTACAGTGTTCTATCATTTGTTATGTTTACATTTGTTGTTACTATGGCAGTGGGTAAATGTTTAGAGCTCAGTTTTGTGATTAATAAAATAATATTTACTTTGATATGTCTGTGTAATTAATAATTATAATATTCTACACCACTACACTAATAAACATAAAACTACCTGAGTCTTGGGCCTCACACGTCCAGAAGTGAAGCAGCGTTTTTTTTTTTTTTTACCTTAGATTAAGTTACTCTTAACGATCCCTGTTTGGGGTCAAGCGGTAGATTTTAAAATTGCACGAGAGTACTTCACATAAACCTAGTAATGATTGCAGCTTGTTTTAATATTTTTGTTTCTGCTAAAACACAAGTAGTTACTATTTTTGGATAAACGGTATATTTCGCTCAGTTAGGAAAACACATTTAAATATTTTAAAGCAAACTATAACACTTTTTAAAAAAATTATTTCTTTTTACCTGTAAATAGCCCAACCGTTTACTAACCTTACAAAAGCAATTTACAGAAAATACAATTAACTCTTCCACAATAAGTTTGATGTTGTTCAATGCTCAAGATAGTTTTAATCATATTTCTTCATTGCAGTCAGATAACCACTGCATGTGATGATGTAAATATTTTAGATACACGAGAAATGAGTTAATTTTATACAGCTCTTGAAATGATGAATGCCGTTGGGATGAGTATGCGCTAAGACAAGACTCTTATCGATAATATTTCACCCTTTGGGAGCACTCTCCTTAAGTGCCCTTGATATCGTCCCTATGTAACACAAGGCGGGATATTCATCCTGTTCAGTCTAATCTGATAAAAAAGAACCATGAAAACAGCAATAACACAATAAACTTAACAATCATTTTACAACACTATTGAAGGAGTTATTTAATTCACTTGCTTAGACATGCTCATAGAACTCCAAGACGTTACCTCAAAAGGTAGATTATGTAGTTGGTTAATGCATTTTAAATGTTCTTGCTTAATGCGAATTTAAGCTGCAAACTAATTCTGGTGCAAACGTCGATTTCAGGTATTGTGGTATTTTCTCTAAAAAGCAGGACATTTAAGCTAACGTATAAGATTTTCTTGTAAATTTTAATGGACCCTGTTAGGGCCGAAAAATCATAATCTAACAGACTTTTTAGGACATCAATCTGAAGATTACACTTAATTGAAGAGTAGCAAGACAATCTTCAACGTAATTTCAAAGGATTTATTTGTCTTTAAATAAACCAGACCTCAAATGGGTGCCCGAGGAAAAATTATCATTCAGTAAAACTTTTCAATAAAAGCATGTTGTCTTAACTTAAACTTATAAACTTTTCCTAATGTTGCATATGGGGGGGGGGTGATGTTGTTCGGGTCCGCAGCATTCCATTAAAGCTGCACGTACTCCCCGGGTGGTGCTAAAGGAACAACAACTTTGGCAGCTGAGGCACGTGATATCTCAGCTGCCAGACAAAATGCAAATGGCCCTTTCCAGGGCCAAATAAAAATTTAGGGTGTGTTAGATCTATAAAGAGAGATCTAATTTTTATTTTAGTGTTTATCTTTTTACATATACTGACGTAGGTGCTCTGCACCGCAGAATTTATTTTCCTATTCTTAAAACCTGGTGCCTGGCTAAATTAGCCATACGATATATATATATATATATATATATATATATATATATATATTTATATATATATATATATATATACATAATATGTCTATTTTTATTGATATATTCAAAACAATAAAAACATCCTGGTCTGTTATATCTAGCTTTACAAGCGATCGTACTAAAATAGTTATTTTGAAAAATATTAATGAAACATACCTGAGGCATTTTTTTATGTTTATAATATTCACATAACTTCTTTTATACATTTATTTTTTTCCAAAAGTAACGTATAACAACATTTTATTTTATAATTTCAAGTCTTACCCTACAAATCAGTTATTCGGTCCACGTCTTGTATTGGCTATGAAACTCGAATGCCTTAGTTGGCCTTCCTTGCTAAAATGGGTTACAAGGGCTATCTTTTATAGTAACACAGTGCAAAAACTATATACATAACAATGTTTGGTTAAAAAAAAATTCATACATATATATATATACATTTATGTATGTATAACTTTTCGGATTGTATACAAAACACGATCCTCAATATATATATATATATATATATATATATATATATATATATATATATATATATATAATAAAATGGTTTACATCACCGCTTCCTGGTTTAGCCTTTTTAAAACATCTGGCTTTAGAGGATCGTGTTTTGTATACAATCCGAAAAGTTAATTTTATTGTATTCGTGATTATTATTTCAACTTTTATGAATAGGCTGTAATATCCAAATTTTGATTGAAAACTTCGGTTTATGGTGGAAATGCCTATGACGTATATCAAGGAGGCCTATCAGGATCCTTGTAGGAAATATTACAAGGGTGTCATGTTGCACCGTCTGATCCAATTATGAATAGCGTCTTTATTTTAAGTCCAATTTTCGAGGAAATAACTAAAGACCAATTAATCCAATAACGAAACAAAAAACTGGTTGATTTTTTTTTTTAACTGTAGGAGTTCCAATGAGAAAAAAGACCGTTAGCGGATTAAACGAGAATGTATTTGTAATATTGTTAGATGTTATGATTTTTTTTCAATAAAGCTGCCATAGTTCTATTATTATTTTAGGGTCAGAGATTTTATTAGTATAAAATGTTGGATTAGTACAAAATAATAATATCTAATAATATCCCTTTAGTTTGTAAATAGCCATGACCAGAGTTTGACTGTGAACGAACAGAGTTATGCAGTGACATGCACGGAACCAGGGAAAGTCTGTCTGTATAGGGTTGGATCTTTTTTTTTTTTTTTTTTTTGAGGGAGAGGCGGAAAAATGCTTTACGCACACAGGTTGCCAGCCTGTAGTGTGGGACTTCCCTAAAAAACGGGTTTACCCACTAAAAAACCTCCTCTACTCTTTAGGAATCTAACCTGGAATTGTTTATCACATTACGTCAGGCTAGGCCTAAATTTGGCTTACGCCCGTGGGGCTCGCTCCTTATCCAGCCGCTCGATCAAGGATCTGGGCCACTTCGCGGTCCAGATCGGTTTTCTTTTCCAGGAGGATGCCCCGGACGAACTGTGACAAACAATCCCAGTTGCCCTCATCCTCCAAAATCTTTTGGCAGACCGAGTCCACCGAAAATGCACCAAAGATTTGTGTGGCCTCCAGGCGGGGCCCTTCCCAACGGGGACAGCGGAAGAATGTGTGTTCCGCATCGTCGGGAACACCCGGGCAATAAATGCAGTCCGGTGAACCGGTCTTTCCCATCCGGTTCAGGTACGACCGAAAATAGCCGTGACCTGTCAAAAATTGGGTCAGGTAGTAGTCCACCTCCCCATGCCGCCGTTCCACCCATGGTTGGACCTGCTTGATAAGTCGCGCAGTCCATCGTCCTCGGGTGTCATGCTCCCAGCTGTATTGCCACTGCTGGAAGGTTCGGGAGCGCTCTTCTGTTCTTGCCGTGTCCTTGCCGATCTCGCCTTGTCTCTGATAAATCGCTTTCCTCTCTCCAGCCAAGAGCTTGACAGGAATGACTCCGGCGACCACCAGGACGGCAGGCTCGGACACTGTCCGGTAGGCGGAACACACCCGGAGCGCAGCTTGACGCTGAACCCGGGCGAGTCGCAACCTGTAGCACTCCTTATCTAGAGCGCCTGCCCACACCTCTGCCCCGTAAAGGAGCACGGACTGGACCGCGGACATCAACAGACGTCTTCTGCTGGATCGGGGACCCCCGACATTGGCCATCAGCCTACTAAGGTAAGTGACTACCTTAGCGGCCTTGTCCGCCGTACGGAAGATCTGATCCCACCAGCTTAACTTGGTGTCCACCATAACCCCGAGGTATTTGGCGGCACGAGTTGATGTGACCACCTCCCTTCCCACTCGAAACGGGACGACGGTGTCGATCCTATTCTTCGTAAGGATCACAATTTCCGTCTTACTGAGAGCAAGCGAGAGACCGTGATCTGACATCCAGGTGTTAACCACACGCATGACTCGGTTCAACGTTAGTTGGGCCAGCTCAACGTTGCGTGCAGCAATGAGAGCTGCGGCGTCATCGGCGTACCCAACCAAAGTGGTTTCCTCAGGCATCTCGGACCTCAGGAGGCTGTCATAGGCAACGTTCCAGAGATCCGGGCCGAGTATTGAACCTTGCGCGGCACCATAAGTGACTTCCATCGTCCGCGTTCCGTCCCTTGTGTCATAAATCAGGCTTCGAGAGCGTAGATAGTCCTCGATGAGCCGCAACAGATATGCAGGAAGCGCATCCAACATATCGCTCCACCTCGCCGAGTTGAAGGCATTCTTGACATCAAGCGTAACAAGAAGCACTACTCGGCGAGAGAAATGGTTGTGGCTCTCGGCTCTCTCCACAGCTCTCTGGACTTCGGTGACAGCGTCGATCGTTGACCGCGTCTTTCTGAAGCCGTACTGACGGGGGCATAAGTCCCCGGCAGCTTCCACGGCAGAAGTCAGGCGGGAACGGATCAGCTTCTCGAACAGCTTCCCAGCCGTGTCCAACATGCAGAGAGGCCTGTGGGACGACGGCAGTTCGGAATCACCTTTGCCCTTGCTGATCAGTACAAGCCTGGCTGTTTTCCAGGGAGCCGGAAACACCCCTTCTACCAAACAGGCATTGTACATTCTCAACAACAAGTCAGCGTTGATTGAAAATACTTTCTTTAAAGCCTCACTGGGAATCCCGTCCGGGCCAGGAGCCTTGTTGCTCCTCAGGGAGAGAACGGAGGTTTCCAGCTCCTCGAAAGTGAAGAGTGGAACGTCCTCTACCCGTCCGAAGTCAACCGGCGGTCGCTGTGGATGTTCAGGAAACAACGCAGCGACGATCCTCCCCATGATGGCGCCCTCCATGATGGAAGGTGGAGAGCGGGCGCCGAGTTTATGTGTTACAAGTTTGTAACCCAGGCCCCACGGGTCGGAGTCAAAGTCGTCACGAAGTCTCCTCCAGCTACTCGCCTTGCTCCTGTTTATCGCCTGGCGGAGAGATTTTCTCGCAGCTTTATAGGTCTCCGACTTACGAACTCTGTCTGCGGGAATTCTCGCTCTTGTGGCGGCTCGTCTAGTTCTTAAACATGTTCTTCTGAGTTCCGCAATCTCTTCAGTCCACCAGTAAACGGGTTGTTTGTCGAATCGGGGTTTCCTTCGCGGCATAGACTGGTCGCAGGCCGAGACGATCAGTTCCATCGTGGACGTTACTAGTACCTCGGCCCCAGCCTCACCAGGATTCCCCTGCGCTCCCCGAGAGATGACTTCGGTGAACTTGACCACGTCCAGTTTGTTGGTGTTCCACCGGCGTGGCCCTTCCCGAGATGCGGAAATTCGACGATTTGCCTGATCATGCAGGTCAAAAACGATGTATTGGTGGTCGCTACCCGTGTAGTCCTCCACAACCCTCCAGCCAGAGATCCTCGGAAGGAGCGACTCAGACGCAAAGGTGACGTCGGGGATCGTGCCTCTCTGTCCGGGGCGCCGAAAAGTAGGTGTGTCGCCCTGGTTGAGGACGACAAGACCGGCCCTGGCGATAAAATCCAGGATGTATTTCCCCCGGGAGCTGGTAGAGGGCATTCCCCACTCGACGGCCCTGGCGTTGAAATCGCCACCAACGACGACATGCCCGGTGGTGCCGAGAACGCACTCCTCTAGGCTATCTATCTTGTCGCGGAAGTCCTGGACGGCCTCGTTGGGTGTGAGGTAGCAACTGAAGATAGTCACGTCCCTACACCGAACCCAGACGAATCCTCGGCCGCGCCCGTGACTCCGCACCAAAACATCTCGTGTATTACGTGCCCAATATGCAGCAGTACCGAGGCTGTCCGAGATCCAAATGTTTGGGTCTCTGTCCCGATACTGTTTACTGATAAGGAGCGCGTCAGCACCAAGTTCTCGGGCGAGCTGATCTAGAAGGTTATCAGCTCCCCAGGATCTATGAAGGTTGGCCTGGAGGATGCGAATTACCGGCCGCTGCCTTTTGCCTGTTCAAGTGCGGCTCTGAAGGCACCGCACTGACCAGACCCGGGTAAGTGACCGAGAGCACTGGAGCCTGAATCCTTGCAGAGGAAGCAGGAGGGGCTCGAGGAACATTCCTTACGTTTGTGGCCCTGGCTTCCACACTGGAAGCAGTTGGCACTCCTGTCGGGCCCTTTACAGTTTCGGGAGGAGTGGCCGAAACCGAGACTGCGGAAGCATCTTGAAACTACCACCCTCCGTTTGAGCCTGCAACTGACCCAACCGACTCTGAGGTGCTGAAGGCTGGATTGAAGGGTTGGATCTTAATAACTAACGAATTATTAATAATTACTACTAAGAATATTTATAATAATAATAATATAAATACTACTTTTAATAATTATTATAAAAAATTATTCTTATAATGATATACAGTAAAATCATTACTAAGGTCTTTATTTCTAATTCTTTCTGTTAAACTGCCCATGTGTAGCACGAATCCCGGCACGCTGTCTCACGTCTCGCACAACCAACTGTAACTTTTAATTATTTCTTAAATGGGGTTTTACACTTAATTAATTGTTTTACATTTTTTTTGTAATGTCTCGAATCATTTTTAGGATCTGATAATTTCTAAGAAACAAATGTTAAAAAATTAGCAAGCTTTATTTATGGCACCTCACAATCGTCATCTTCTGTGAGAAGACGGCAAATGTGTCTAGAGCAACTTTCATAGTGACTATATTTTATAATTAAATGAAAGACAATGGCATGTCTTCTTGCTTTTCACTTTGTTTGTTGCCAAGGTTTTTTTTTTTTTTTTGAGAGAGAGAGAGAGGCGGAAAATGCATTACGCACACAGGTGGCCAGCCTGTAGTGTGGGGCTCCCCTAAAAAACGGGTTTACCCACTAAAAAACCTCCTCTACTCTTTAGGAATCTAACCTGGAATTGTTTATCACATTACGTCAGGCTATGCCTAAATTTGGCTTACGCCCGTGGGGCTCGCTCCTTATCCAGCCGCTTAATCAAAGGGTCTGGGCCACTTCACGGTCCAGATCGGTTTTCTTTTCCAGGAGGATGCCCCGGACGAACTGTGACAAACAATCCCAGTTGCCCTCATCCTCCAAAATCTTTTGGCAGACCGAGTCCACCGAGAATGCACCAAAGATTTGTGTGGCCTCCAGGCGGGGCCCTTCCCAACGGGGACAGCGGAAGAATGTGTGTTCCGCATCGTCGGGAACACCCGGGCAATAAATGCAGTCCGGTGAACCGGTCTTTCCCATCCGGTTCAGGTACGACCGAAAATAGCTGTGACCTGTCAAAAATTGGGTCAGGTAGTAGTCCACCTCCCCATGCCGCCGTTCCACCCATGGTTGGACCTGCTTGATAAGTCGCGCAGTCCATCGTCCTCGGGTGTCATGCTCCCAGCTGTGTTGCCACTGCTGGAAGGTTCGGGAGCGCTCTTCTGTTCTTGCCGTGTCCTTGCCGATCTCGCCTTGTCTCTGATAAATCGCTTTCCTCTCCCCTGCCAAGAGCTTGACAGGGATGACTCCGGCGACCACCAGGACGGCAGGCTCGGACACTGTCCGGTAGGCGGAACACACCCGAAGCGCAGCTTGACGCTGAACCCGGGCGAGTCGCAACCTGTAGCACTCCTTATCTAGAGCGCCTGCCCACACCTCTGCCCCGTAAAGGAGCACGGACTGGACCGCGGACATCAACAGACGTCTTCTGCTGGATCGGGGACCCCCGACATTGGCCATCAGCCTACTAAGGTAAGTGACTACCTTAGCGGCCTTGTCCGCCGTAAGGAAGATCTGATCCCTCCAGCTTAACTTGGTGTCCACCATAACCCCAAGGTATTTGGCGGCACGAGTTGATGTGACCACCTCCCTTCCCACTCGGAGTGGGACGACGGTGTCGATCCTCTTCTTCGTGAGGATCACAATCTCCGTCTTACTGAGAGCAAGCGAGAGACCGTGATCTGACATCCAGGTATTGACCACACACATGACTCGGTTCAACTTTAGTTGGGCCAGCTCAACGTTGCGTGCAGCAATGAGAGCTGCGACGTCATCGGCGTACCCAACCAAAGTGGTTTCCTCAGGCATCTCGGACCTCAGGAGGCTGTCATGGTTTGTTGCCAAGGTGAATTCATGTCTGATGGTAGTTTTAAATTGGATTTTAGGGGAAAATATTAAACTGGATTTCTTTTGCTGTCTAGCTGGTTAGACACAAATTAAAAATAAAAACCAAAATAATGTGGGGTTGTTTTTATTTCTTACAAGTTATAAAAACATTATTTCAATCAAACATTATTCAAAAATACTTTATCATATAGTATTTTGTTTTTTTAAATTACCTAAGCCAGTACTTATTATGGCCTAATTTTCACACTGTACGCCAATCTTTATTTTAAGATAGTTTAGCAAGCTGCAAAATCAACAGGATGGGAGAAGTCTTTGTAAACCCACAACCCCGTGTCGTCATATATACAGAGTGTTTCTGAACAACCTTGAAATATTTTGTGTATTTGTTCCTTAGGTAAAAAAAGCATCATATAAACGTATGTCCTAAAATGCTTTGTTAAGCCGCTAGCCGCTATTTTGTTTTTTAAACATAATAATTTTGTATTTCTATGATGGTTGTATTAAGTTCATATATGGTATGAATCTTTATGACATCAATATCCCTTTTCAGGAAAGAAATTATTTTTGTTAAATTTGTATTTTCAAAATGGCGGCTATTAAAATTTTTTTTAATCAAATATCTCAAAACCGTTAACTTTGATCAAACTTTCACACGAGACAAAAAGTTGACAAACTAAATTATCTAACTAATAATATCAAAATTGCAAGGATCAGATTACAAATAACGGAGCTTTTGAGATTTGTCTGCAGAAAAACATAGATTTTCCTTTATAATTAATGCAAGTTTAGGTTATTTTAGAAGAAAAATCACAGCAACTCCGTTATAGTTTGTCCGACTCTTAAAAACTTGGTATCATTAGTTACATAATTTTATTGGTCAACTTTTTTGTATGTAGTAAAACTTTGATAAAATTTACCGTTTTTGGGGTATTTGAGTTAAAAACTTCATATGACCATTCTGAAAAGACACATTGGAAAAAATGATTTTTTTGCTGAAAATGGACATTGATGTCATAAAGGTTCACCAAATATGAACTTAATACAACCATCCGCTACGGAAATACAAATTCTTATGTGTAAAAAACAAAATTGCGGCTAGCAACTGAACGAAGCATTTTAGTTCATATGTTTATATGATGTTTTGTATTGTCCCAACCTAAGGAACAAAATACACAAAATTTTTTCCAGGTTGTTCGGAAACACCCTGTATTATATATATACTGTATAGTAGTTTTACCCATTTGCATGGGAAATGTGTTGATAAAATGTAATTGTTTGTTCCTTTTAAACTATAAAGAACATCCCGAAGAAATTTCTTCACACTTTTAAGCTTGGTAATTTGTGTCACACAATATTTAATTGTGACCTGATGCACCCATTGCCTTGAAAACCCATTGCTTGAAAACCCTGAAATTCTTTTTGAACTTATAAACTAAGTATAAACTAAGTATAATGACTTTTTAAAGTATTTGAAGCAATGTTGTTATAATATTACGACATTAAGAGTACACAAAAAACACGTAAAACAATCAGTTTAGGAATGTCATCCAATTGTGTAAAATAAAGTGTAAAGCAATTTTACGAATTGAAAGCTTTTTTAAATCTGTTTTTAAAGGAACTTCAAAGCGTATAGTGTATTTTTATGGTTTAAATACAATACAAATATTAATAATATCATCCAACTCAGATATGATCTGATCCAAGATTACTGATCTGTTTGAGAAACGCGATGGCACTGAACAACTTTGAGCTGTCGCTCTGGTGAATCCATACTATTTAACCCTTTTACTATTTCTCAGTATAAAATCAGTTTTCTTGAGTTATTTCCTTAAGGGCAAATAAGCAAACTTTAATATAAAACTTAAAAACCCTGATCATTTAACTAATTGTAAGGTATAATGAGAATCACTGAATAATTGTAAGTACAATAAACCATAAACTAACTCAAAATAAAAATTTTATTTGCAATTGTCCTTATTGTCGCCTCTTTATTGCGTCTTAAATATTAATAGTTTACTCTACTTAAAAACTTGAAATAAAAAAAAACATCATTAAGTTTTCTTTTAGTTAACAAAATACCCCTAACGAAACTACGACTTTGACATCGTGCTTAAGGCGTTAAGAAGAAGCAGAGTCTACTTTGAAGTAGGAAAAGAGAACTCTGATCAAATAAAATACCATTAAGACGTTGCCATTGTCAAAGAAAGAGCGTATTTTAGAGGGTAACTGCTATCTGAAGAAAATAAAAGTAAATTGAAATATTTTGCACATTTATCTCAAATTTATGGACTGGCCATTATTAAAAATTATCCCATATGTTTATATATCTTTTAGTTAAATACTTTATTTATTTTTTACTGAGAGGCAGTAAAAATGCAATAACGCACACAAGTGGCCAGCCTGTAGTGTGGGACTCCCCTAAAGAGCGGGGTTACCCACTAAACCTCCTCCTACTATTTAAGATTCTAACCTGGAATTGTTCATTACTTTTCGGCAGGGTAGACCCACATTAGGCTTACGTCCATGGGTCTCGCTCCTTATCCAGGCACTCGGTCAAGAGGTCTGGACCACTTCACGGTCTAGATCGGTTTTCTTTTCTAAGAGGATGTTCCGGACGAACAGTGACCCCAGCTGCCCTCATGCTCTATAATCTTTTGGCAGACCGTGTCCACCGAAAAAAATACCGAGTTTTCTTGTGGCCTAGAGGCGGACAGAGGAAGAAGGTGTGTTCCGCGTCGTCGGGAACGCCCGGGCAGTAGATGCAATCCGGTGAACCGGTCTTGCCCATCCGGTTCGTGTATGACTTAAAATAGCCATGACTGTCAGGAACTGCGTGAGGTTCTACTTCATTAATAAACTAAAATTATATTATATAGTCAACTAATAATACTAAAATATTAGTAAACTAAAATTTTACCGTCAGCGTTCATGCTAAAAAAATATAATAAGCCTAGTTAAATTTTATTTATTTAAGGGTTTGCTAAAGCATGAATTCATTGGTTTCAATTGAATGCTTTTTTTATTTATAAAGTTCAAACAGGTACCTTTAAATGTTTCTTAACTTTATTGTTAATTGATCTTTTAATTTACCTTTACTTTATGAGTAAAGATACAAATTACTAGACTGATTTAATCAGTATAGCCGTAAATAAATGTATAATAAAACACTGAATTAATAAATTAATAATTTAATTACATACTTTACAAATCATGAAACGTGCATCAAAACAGAGAATCCTTAAAAACAAGATAATAGGAAAGAAATATAAAAAGTAAAAAAGCCTAAAGTGTTACCAAAAGTTATAAGGAGGTCAAGGTGTAATAGATTATGAGAGTTAGAACCTAGCAGGACGTGACCGGTTTCATCTACCAGGCTCACTGCAGCGAAGTGTTAATTGGACCGCGAGACGTATCTAGAGCTAGGATCGCGTGCTAGCAAAATCTAATCTGTCAGGATTCCAGAAACATCATTCTTTTAGTGTGTATTTCTGATAGGAAATACACTAGTTCGGCAGTAGTCATGTAAAGACCGGACGGAATATTCATTCCTATTCGTATGAGGTCGATAGAAGCACTTTTTTTAAGCGAGCACTTTTTTTAACTTTTTTTAAACCTTGATTAATAATGCCTTTACGCTCACAGGTAGCCAGCATGTAGTGCGGAACTATTACAAACAAACCAGTCGACTATCACTAAAAAACTTTTCTTTCGCTTTCGGACACTAGCCTGGTATGGCTTATAGCATTTCATCAATACTAGCTCTACTCTGGCTTTCGCCTTTAGGGTTTACTCAGAATCTTAATTTTTCCGAAGATTAGGCAGCAATCCTGTCTAAATCAGTCTTCTCGGTACTGCATGCGTAGTACTACATGCATTAATATCTTTTCTGTGTATGGCCTGGATTATTGTAATTGAATTGCAAAGAATCGAGGTACGGGTTCATGGGATGAAATGGTTTTATTTGTTAATATTTCTATTTATGGTATTGAATTTCTTATAATATAAATAGTAAAAACACCATTTTTATACAACCTGCTAACTAATTTTCAAGAAGCAAGCTTGATTTAGAAATGGGTCAAATCCATAACAATACGAATAAAATATTTTCAACGACTCGCACTTTAATAGTCATTAACTTAAAAGCATTTAACTTTTCTATCCTTATACAACTGTCAAAAAATAAAATTACCTACTATAATAAAAATATATATATCTTATATTGTCAGTAAGAAACTCCATTTGTATTATTTTATGCTTTTATTTATTTTTTTATTTTTTTTTTATTGGTTTGCTTAGAACTATTGCACACTAGTGCTGTTATAGAGAATTACAATCATGTACTGTTAATAACAGCATAAATACCAAACTATTGTACTAACTGAGTATAACAATGTCAGTGGTTAAGTAGCATTGCAATTAGTTGTAGAAGAAATGTTGAAGAGAAGCCAAGAGTTAAACATTTTACTACAAATACACGTTACTAATGGTAGAATAAGACGATTATGAATAGTTGATTACAGTGCGACACTAAGTCATAGCTAATACGACGTAGTTGAAGTTCAAAGGAGTTAAAGACTTGCAAATTTGAGTTTTTATTGTATAAATTTGTAAGTTTTTAGGGTAAAAAAATATTTTTCGTCTGAAGGGTATTTACAAAAAGAAACTGAATAATTGCACAAAAATACTTAGAGGTCTCTAGAGTTACATGACAATTTTAGTAGGATTTGTTTAGAAGCAAAAGAAAAAACCGATTTAGGTTACAACATTTCAAGTAAATGTTTGACTCTAGTCCTTTGCCACAAGACAGCCTGTCAATGATTTTAACAAGATGGTGCAACATGACACCGTACCCGTATCTCTCGCCAGGGACCCTGTTAAACAGAACATAGACTACAATTACGACATAATATTTTACAATGTAAATTTATTTTTGGCACCACATCCAAAATGTATTGTTACATCGTGTTAGTATTTTTCTGGTATAAAAATTACTAATAATTAATGAAAAATTACTAATTATGTACATTACAATAACAATTAGTTAAAATACAATTATGTAAAATATTACTAACACATAGAAGATATAGTTAGTTTTGAGTCAGTGAACTGTATGTAAATCAAAATAATTATTTATAAAAAGTTGTGTTGTAATTTAACAGAAAATTGATTATAACTTTTCTTTATTTTCGTTACGCTTTGTGATCAATAGTTGCCAGGCTAGAGCCATTCTAGCAGCATTAGGTACTTTGCTATTAGGTATTAGTATATATTCTTAGTATTTGGTAGTTGGTAACTCCTTAGACTTGTCTTTGTATTCGTACCTGGGTCTTTGGAAGTAAATTTGGAAGAATTTGTTCTATTTATCTTTACATTTCCATAAGAAAAAAATCGAAGTTTTGTAATTTAAAAAGTTAATAATAAGTTGATTATATTCAACTATATCAGTCATAATTTTAAGGATATTTTCTACTATAGTCTGATAATACCACAGCAATTATTCTGCTATAAAATACCCACGAAATAGCAAGTTACACAATTTATGTTTTTTGTAGCAAAAGAGAACAATTTGGCAAATTTATTGTTCAGAAACAAACATTTTAGCAAATTAATTTTTGAAGGCGGCAAAACGTTTTATTATCATAGATGGCCGGGTAACTTATCTACTCGAAATACTAAATTGATTGTTTTCCCTTACATTACAATGTTTTACTTTACATTCCCCTGTGCGTTAATCAGGTATTTATGGATTGACAACCTATATACGTTTTACCATGCACTCCATTTAAATTTGAAATTTCTGATAACATGTTTAAAACTGCAGAGGAAAAAACAAAACTCAAAAGAATGGTAATAAAACAATGATTTTGATTGCTGCAGAGCAAAATATTCTTAGACATTTCTTTCAAAATAAAGTAGAATGGAACTTATCCACCAATATATTCATATAAGTAATACAATAGTTTTGTCTTCCAACTGTTAGAAGTATATAGCAGTATATAACAGCAGTAGAGATGAGTTAGTCAAAGGGCATTATTGAGCAGCGAGTGGTGTCATCACAACAGTTCAGCGCGGCTCGTTTGCTGAAATGGACCGTCAGAATACAAAATGAGCCAAGCCGTTTATGAGCGGAAATGGGTTCAACATTCTTGTAAGATTGCAATCGGTATTAACAATAAAAATAACAACTTGTATCAACTCAACCTGGAAAGTTGCCCCAAAATAATAACTCAAGGGCTGTTCCCCTTTATCGTGTAAAAAAGGCCATTTTGGTCTGTATGCAATATGCTAAAAACCCGACCTGAAAATGTTGAAGACGTCAGAAGTCATTTCACTGTGAAGTTTTTCAGTCATATGATTTTAATATTAAGTTGTATAGCCTGCCATGTCCGGCTCGGTTAACTATTGCATATCGGGTTTGCTGCACTATACTCTACCAAGTAAGCTAATTTCTCACTTAGCGATAAGAGGTACATTTTAACATATTCTTTAATTTATCACTTTGTCTGACTTCTGGCAAAAAATCCCCATTAGATGTAGACCATCAGTATCAAAATTTAAATATAGTTTATCAGCTCCCAATATACATTTTTCTAGTTTTAATAATTTAGCTAAAGTAATGTTAAATATTCCGTGTCCAGACCTTTAATCGCCTTTGTATAAAATGGTTTCATACTGTTCTTAAAATTAACAAAAAAGAATAAATAAATGTAATACTTTTTTTAATTCTAATGTGTGGACAGTATTTCAATATTGTACCTTATGCATTGAAATTAAATTAAAATCTACGGATGAAAAACGTCAAACATTTATTTTCGTGTTCCAGTTATACCCAAACACAGTATTTATTTGATCAAAGTTTTTAGTGGTATTTCTTTTTCTAAAAGTATGATCTTATTTCCTCAAGAAAAAAAAAACTCTCTGATTTTTATTCACGTCTCAAACAAGATGTCAAAGTTGTAGTCTCATTAGGAGAATTTTTTTTAAATAAAAGAAGTCAAAGTGATCTCTTGCTTATAGTAGTCGTTTCTATGTAGAATAATTCATTAGCAAGTTCACTACAATGATGTTATGGTAATGATAATTGTAACTAAAACATATATTTATCGATTAGTTACGGTACGTTTGATAGAACGTACACGGTTTTTTTTTTATTTGCACCTTAATTTATTAAAAAACGAATAAAATATTACTATTCAGTTTTCTGGAAACGTCTGTCAATATTGGGGGAGGGAAATTAACATGAAAATTTCATCCCCTAATTTAACTCCCCTCTCACCACAACCCCTAACTCAAAAAGTTCAAACACGAACTTTTTAATCAGTATAAAGATATCTATAATTTGATTTACAAATACCTTAGAAATTTACCCATTGAAAAATTAAAGAGAGTCTTGATGGTAAAATATATTTTTCACCACAAATGTAATGTCTTAAGTTATTAATTAATTAATTAATTATTAATTATATTAACTAGGTTATGTATCTCGATCTTGAATGTCTTGTTATTTATTTTAATACTTTTTATTATGCTTATTTTGCTGTATGTTTTTGTTTGCTGAATAGATGGAAATAATAAACTAATTTCAGTACCATATATCTGATAATAAAAATGTATTTTTTATTTTTACAACATTCTTCTATATTTCAAGTTTTTCTTTGTATTCTTATCACTTTTAGCGAATTTCCCATAGGGAATAAACTATTACCGTAGGTCTCATGGTAAGACCTAAGCCCGGGACCATGTTACTTTTTCGTTTTTAGGTGCCCAGAGACCAAAAATAATAGTCATTAAAAATGTTATATATATATATATATATGTATATATATGTATATATATGTATATATCTAAATTATATACTCCCGAATGTGTAACTGACTCATCGGGGTATCAGAAAATGTCGGTAAAGTAGATTAAGCGAAGTTTAGTTATATCACCCATATATCACTTACTACACAGTAATTCCCAAGCGAGAACTAAATCTACTTTACCGACATTTGATGAATTTCTGATACCCTGATGAGTGAGTGGGGAAGTACATACCAAACAAAAAAAATAAGTGTTATGAATGCCTTTTATTCTACCTGTTAGGCCATACTGTTGTTTTACAATTAATTGTTAGGTAACTGATTGTTTTGAATTGTTTGTTGTTACTTAGCGATTTTTTACATTGTTTGTTACTTACTGACCTAAAACTTTGGTTTCCAACGAATCGAGGTAAATTTCTAATTTTTAACTAATGTTTGTAACTAATGTAATGAACCTAATTATCCCTGTAACTCCAACAGGATTTATGAGTAGTATTTATAATAATTATTCTTAAATTATAACATACATTTTTATTTTGCATCGAATAGTATTTTTGTGATTAGCCTGTAGCGGGTTCATAACAGTTTGTTCATGTTGTCCTATTTTTTTCTGACGGTATTTATTTTTTCATTTAAATAATAGTTTATATAATAATTAGTTTATGCAAAATAGTTTATTTAGCTTAGCCATCCTACATTTTCATCCATTTTATCCAGATATTTTTTTCATACTTTTTGCGCTAGGAGGGTGAGGCAAGGCATGGCGTCACATCCCCTGACGACTAGTTTACTACAGTATAGTTTCTTTTAAAATCTATTCTAGTACTCAGGTATAGTAGGTACGTAGAAACTACACATACACCCACACTCATAACCTAATCAGTACAGTTAGAGTATCAAACAAAATTAACAAGTTTAACTTAAAATCTGTACTAGTACTCAGGTATAATAGGTACATAGAAACTACACATAAACCCACACTCATAACCCTAATCAGTACAGTTAGAGTATCAAACAAAATTACAACGAGGGTTATGGGGTGGAGGCCTCAACTACCATGTTCAGTGCTTGAGATTTTTACGGCAATTAAAGAATAGGGGCAACTAATTTCTGGGAAAGGGGGTGGAGCCTCCATATACCATAATATCTAGAATATTTCCATAATCGATCATGATTTCACAATTCTCAATTTTTTTACGAACTAAGGAGAACTAGGATGTGGTTTTAAAAAACGAGCTACAGGCGATTTTCGTATTAGCCGGTTTTCTTACTGTCTTAGCGGGCAGTTCTTCGGTGGGCCTCACCTGCCACTCATTATCGGTGGATTTTTAAATTTTCTAATATCTTTCTTAAGTATTTTTTGTCTTTCATTATATACAGCGTACCTCAATTAAAACTTATAATTTTATTCCACTTTTATTCATTTTGAATACACCAACTACTTACATCATGTGGCCAAAATTTTAACACATATCAATTTTTAAGCATGATATCTAGAATATTTACATAGTCCATTATTATTTCACAACTCCATTCTATCCCTACAATTACTTATATTTAAAATAATCCCATTGAAGGTTTTGATTATTTTAGGTGAGATATTGCTGTACATTACATATATAAATATTTGTTCATTTCCCCAAATGTTTTTTTCTTTATACAAGAACCTAGATCTACTGTCTAAGGAGGCCTAAGAATAAACAATTATTTTATAAGTTTTCGTAAGTCATGATTTGACAAAACCATTGTCAATATCAACACTCTTTATCTAAAATAAGTTTTTCCATTTTTATTGGTGAATTTTACAGGCCGATTATTTTTATTATTATTACCACCATGCACCTATAGTTTTATTTTATCCAAGCAAGGCATTTTAGTTTACAGTTATTAATGTGAACTTTTGCATCGATTTGGAAATGTTTAGAATTTTTTTATTTATTTTCCTAAGTGGGGACAGTTTTTTTATGAATTAAGAGACTAGGGAAAAAAGAAAAAAGCCATAAGCAATTTTCAAACTTTTTATTAGTATTAATTGTGAGTAAAGTTAAATTGGCAGTCCACTACTTCGGTGGTACTAACCAGTTTAATAATTTAGACTTAATTATTGATTAACAAGATTTTCTTAATTTTTATACGTTATTTCCTTTATTTGCGCTAAGTAACCAAGATGCGTGATCCCACAACTTTTTAACACATAAGTTTTGTTTTAACCGTTTCTCTACCTTCCAGGTTTAAATTTGTAGCATATTTGAACATTTGTAATGGCTAAGTTCTTTTCAAGTGAACAAATAATTTTTTTTTTACAAAAATGGACCTTTAAACACATTTAATTCAAATTTAATGATAATTCGATATTTTTGTACTTTTTTCATTACACCAAGTTCTTAGTTGCGCGATGACGTAATGTCCCTCAACGATTCTTTTACCATTCTTTAAATATCAAAAAATTCTCACATATAAATTGAAGATAGTCTCGCAGCCTGTAAAAAGCTAAGATAATAATTCTTTTTACTTTTAATCTCCAAGTAACACTATGTATCCCCCCAAATTAACACTAAGCTTTTATGAAATCTTGAACTTTGAGCTCTGGCATTCAAATTATAACTATGAAAGATATATCTATGACGTAACGACGACTCTAATTTGGGCTTTAACTACTCAGGGGCAACCCCTGAGGGGGCATGGGGGCGGAGCCCCCATCGAGCCGTAGGCGAGTATGTATATATATGTATATATGTATGTGTCCCTAGACACGATAACTCTCGTGAAAATGGTCCAATCGACACCAAATTTGGTAGAGATGTGTAATCCTACGTTTGTTCGGATGAGTTCGTAAACCAGACATATCGACCTACCGAAAGGGGTAGAAAGGGGTACCCCCCAAGGGTTTTGTACCCCAAAAATGGGTTTTTTGCATTTTTCATATGTAAATTTTAAATATTTTAAATTTTTATTTTGACCATTGGATTTAGCTCAAAAAAAAACACACAATTTAGTATTTTGAAGCTTTGTTCTATCTCCATTGGTTACTGAGATATTACAAAGTCTAAAGACAGTACATTGTCTTTTGGGGCTCCAATGTTAATCTTATGGAGAATAAGGATGTGTTAATATTTCACTTATTAACCAATATTTTTGGATGAAACTTGGTATTTAGCTTCATTTGGTTGAGATTCATCCATTTAAGGTAAAAATCTTGGTTTTTGTACTTATCATGGCAGCAGACCTGCATACTCTTTTCCCATGTTAATCATATGGAGAATAGGCAAACTCTTTTATTTATGGACAGATATTGATGAAACTTACTATATGTCTTTATATGGTCGAAATAAATTTTTTCTATGCTAAAAACCTACTTTTAGTGTCCCCCATGGCAGCATACCTGCATACTCTTTCCCTATATTTATCTTAAGGAGAATAGACATTTATTTCCCTATTTATGAGCACGTGATGAAATTTTGTTTACAAGTTTAGCTGGTCAAAATTAATATTACTAATTTGGAAATTCGCTGAGTACGCAGGTCTGCTGCGACGGGGGGTATTTATATATAAAATATCCGATATATTTACTGAATTTTGAATAATAAAAGTTTAACTCCATTATAAACACTAACCATTAAATGTATTAAAGAAAAGTTACATAATCTGAGATATAGAGGTGTTATTTAGGCTGGACAGTATACAGATTATGTATATTGCATCATTTTTCACGAACATTGTCTTTAGATAAGAAGCTCATTTTATGGGATGATGATGCTAATAGCTGTCATACGTTATACTTAATCCTTCTTCGCGCCCTAGTTATAGAGATACTTTCAAGAGTTAACAGAGATCTTATATTGGCTTGGTAAACTGCAATATGACACAAAATTAAGTTTAACAATGAAGTGAAATTTAACATACTATATTAACAGTATAAAATAACGTTGAAGGATTTTTAATATACTTTTAAAATATGATTTTTTTTATCATTAGTAAACAACAAAGTTACAAGTTAAAATGGATATACAACTATATTCAGAAGTAAATATGATTTTTAGATATCACCCCCCCCCCCTCTTAAAAACCGTTCTTTTCTTAGGATTTAACAAAAAATTTTATATCAGATATCCCAAATGAAAATTTCTATTTTAAATTTATCCCAGGGTAGTTTTTAAGAAAGGAAATTTGTTGGGCTTGGAAAAATAAATGTAGTCAATGGTGAGGATTCACGACTTTGGTCAATATTTAACATTAAGACGCAGCCACTACGACAGTTACTTTAGGTGCATGAGTCTTCTCACGGGGGGAAAGTTTCTGGACTGACAATAATAAAGCATGCAGTCTTTATTCATATTTAAATTACATTTAAATTATGAGTTTTTACGCTTATACTTGTTTAAAATTCAGATAGTTATTGTTTATTTGCAGAAAATTGAATTACTATCTTTAGCTACTTTTCTAAACCCTTTTTCATTGTACTTTTCTACTTTGTTAAGCTGATAGACAAATAATCAAACGTACGTCCAAACAAAGCTTGTTTGACCAACCTAAATGGATGTACGAAAAACAAAGATAATATTTTATATTTGAAAATATTAATGCCAAGGCTCTTATCTTGCTTGCATATTTTAAAGGTTTAAGAAATCCGCCTACTAACACTACCAAACCTCAAAACATCAAAAGTTATTAAATTTTTTGGGTTTTATTTAGATCTCGATATATAAAATTAAGTTGCTCTTTCTGAATAAAAACATCTTTTGTAATCATAAAATGCTTTTTAATAATTGGCAAGGATTACACCGTAAATCTTTAACAGGGTGTTTGGCGAGGGATGCGACCAAGGTGTTGTGTTTCACCATCTGTTGTAGTCATTAACAACTGTCTTAAAGTAAAAAATACTTGAAAATACTGATTTGGGGTCTATAAACCTTATGAAACTAAAATGTTTCTTTGAATGGAGTTTATAATGAAACAAATCAATTGGTCAAGCATTTTTAATATAGGCCCTACATCCGATTTACAAAACTATATTAGCGAATTTCTCTACAGGGAATACGTTATTACGGTAGTAGCCACGGTAAGACCTAAGCCCGGGATCATGATACTTAATGTTTAATGTTTTGAGGTCCCTAGATGCCAAAACATATATGTGTGTGTGTGTGTGTGTGTGTGTGTGTGTGTGTGTGTGTGTGTGTGTGTGTGTGTGTGTGTGTGTGTGTGTGTGTGTGTCCGTGAACATGATAACTTTTTAACGGAACCTCCAATTTTGATGAAATTTGGTACAAGGGTGTAAGCCAGCGTCTGAGTTCGCGAACCAGAATGATCGGACCATGGGAACGGGGTTTTATGGGGTTTCAAAAGGGTTAAAAATGAGTTTTTGCTTTTTTTCTTTTATTTAGAAAATTAAACAATTTTAACTTAAACCATTTAAAAGAGATTAAAAAAACAAACAATCTAGTATTTTGAATTTTGTACCTAGCTTAAATGGATATGGAGAAAATCCAAAAGTATGTTTTTTATGTTATTCTTATGTTAAATCAACAAAACCTTCTATCTTGCTTATTTATTGACATATCTTGATAAAATTTGGTATGTACATGCATTAGGAAGCGTTTAACTTATATTCGCTTAGAAAACCCATTTGGCGGCAAACCTACGTACTCACCCCTGTAGAGTTTATGGGAAAAATAAAAAGAACACCATAGCCATATAAAATTTGGTATGTACAATCACTAGGTAGGGTTTTTACCAACAAAACCCATATGGCGACAAACCTACATACTCTCATCCCCTTGGATTTTATGGAAAAATGAAAAATATATAAAAATTGGCAAAATTCCATTGGAAATTCGCTGAGTACGCAGGTATGCTGCGACAGGGGTATTTTTGTATTCCCTACTTTTACTTTCTACAAAGGTACCTAAAACAACATTTTGATTTTTATTGTAATAAAAAATAAAAAATATGATGTCATAAAACAATGTTTATTCCTACCAAGTATTGAGTTTACTAATAAACTTGAATGCACCTTAATTTTTAATGAGGCTTCGATGAAGAAAACTCGATATACAGTATTAATCTTAATTGTGATGGATAAAAATTTTAATATTATTTAAGCTATATTAGTTAATGTCTTACTTAATACATTATTTTTATCGTCATCCACCATTGATAGCAACTTCGATAAAATACTATTTGTGTATTTTATTATACTATAATTGGATTGTTAAACAAAGTAAAACAAATTTATATTGTAAAACTAAAGGCAATGGTATTTTTCTCATTTAATTCCAAAACCTAAACTTAACTCGACTCCATACTGTAACTGAATGTATTCGACAATATATTACCAAAAACTTCAAAAGTCTTTTAAATCCTGTTCAATAAATTTACAAGATTGTGTTGAAAAGGATATGTGGAGTGTGAAGTAAAACTGGAAATGTATTGTAAAGGTATTGAACGTATGTAAATGGATTATATTGACCATGACAACTGTAGACACTTAACTCAAAATATTTCTATGCGTAGTTCATGCATGAACAATTTTTTATCGAGAGTAGAGGGAGATACATTACAATACCATTTACCGGCAGCTACCTGTAATGTGAGACTCTCACGTGCCAGATCTCGTCCTCGGGTCGGATGGACAAGGCCGCTGGTGGCTGTTAGAGACCACTCCATCCATGATCATCAGTGAAGCTGATCGAGATCAGTCTGTTCAGCTCGCGTTTCCAGGTTTCGTCCTTGTGGGACATTGACTGAAGGATTGTGACCACAGACCTCACGTGCTAAGCGTCGCCCTCGGGTCGCATGGACAAGGCCGCTGGTGGCTGTTAGAGTCCACTCCCACTCTATCCATGATCATCAGTGAGGCTGATCAAGATCAGTCTGTTCAGCTCGCGTTTCCAGGTTTCGTCCTTATGGGACATTAACTGGAGGATTGTGACCACAGACCTCAAACATCAGCCAGGCTCAGTGGCTATGCCACCTGTCACAAAGATGGTGTGCTCTGTGGCACCGGAAACACCCAGGTATTTATTCTATTTTACTCCTAGAAGTACAGTATTGTATTATTATTAATTAATTAATTATATTATCCATTACAAAAAATAACCGTTCTTATATTTGGAATTCGTAATGATCGTAATCATACATGTGATTTTTTTATAATTGTTTAAAGCATTAAGAAGTTTTCCTGCTTATTCTTCTGTAGATTTTTAAAAATATTTAAGTTTTCACAAGAAGTTTTATGACTTCATCTGAACCCCATAAGCATCGTATTATTGATATGGAACACAATGAATGTGCTCAGGTCGCCTCTCACAGTCGTGACGTGAGAGATCGTCTATAAGGCCATTATTTCTGAGAAACGTGATCCTCCTGAACAACTTCTCACCCTCATGGAATTTCTCTAGTTAATTTGTAATGTTTTATACTATGAATTATATATATTTCAAGTTTTTTCAATACAATATTTTCACTATTTTCAATTACATTTTATTTTGACATAAAATTATACCTCACTGTGGTAGCTGAGGTCTTAATTTATTATAAGATATAACTTAATGATATGGTAAATAAGTAGAAAAAGGATAAACATGACTTAACGTAATTATTGTATAGATAATTAGTTACTTCAAATAAAAGGAAGTAAAACATTCAGTTTGTTTTCTTTTAGTTAACAAAATTCCTCTAACGAGACTCATACTTTGAAAACGTGTTTGAAACGTGAAAAAGAAGCAGAGATTTTACTTTGAAGTAGGAAGGACATATCTTCATTGAATGAAATACTATCCAATTAAGTTAAACATTGCCGAAGGAAAGAGTACGTTTCGGGTTTAAGCTACCTTAAGAGTTAAAGTACTTTTAAATTTACATTATATGTATCCTAGATTTACCACCAAGCTTTATATTTGAACAAACAAATATATATTTAAAACTAGCCTAGTAAGCTAGTTTTACTTTAATATATTTTAAATGTAATAAAATACTCTTACTATTACTTTAGGATAAAGTTTGTATCTTATTTATGAATATTATTTAATAATATTCTATCGTCGTGCAATATCAATGAATACACACAAATTTACTTGAGGGTTTCTCTAGGTTAATCTATTGGTTACTAGTAGTGCAAAAAGGGCACACCTGGGCCATGACGTCATCATGATGACGTCAGCAGTGATGACGTCATCAATGACGTCACTAATGACGTCACCAATGACGTCATATGACGTAACATGACGTCACATAAATGACGTCATGGTGACGTCATTACCGCTGACGTCATCATGATGACGTCACTGACGTTAATTAGGTCAAGGTCACGCAAGAATACAAAAAAAAAAAAATTTTGCACTTTTGCGATTCCTCAAATTTTGTTGAGAAAATTAAATTTCTCGAGGAATCACAAAAGTGCAAAAAAATATTTTTTTTTATTCCCTAGCGATCAGACTCTCAACCTAATATATCCGTCAGGGGTCATTGACCCGTCCCAGCAGCCCCACTTGAAAAAAAAATAATTTTTTTATTTTACTTACCCACCGAGAGACTGAGAGCCGAAGAATAATTTCTTCAAACACCCGACAGTGCGACAAACGACACGTGATCCGAACAGCACCGCGTCCGAAGACGTACTGACTTGGGCGCAGGCGGTTCCCCAGGTACCCGGCCCAGTGGTAGGGATAAGGAGGTGGTGGGGGTAAAGTGGTCAGAAGGAAGAAAAATTTAATTTTTTATAAACAACTCGTCCCAGCCGGTCCTTTACCGGACATCTGTAACTCGGATTGGAAATATTTCCTGAGAAATATTTATTTTTATTCTTTCTCAGGTGATCTTGGAACTTGGTCGGGAATTGGAGTCACCAACGTAACCTTACTGGCAAAAGTTAGCTCGTCTAAAAGTTTCTGAAACATTTTATTATCCATAGTGATATTTGTGTCCCTTGAGTAAAATTTTGGATTATTTTTGAAGCAACGTTTCATTTTTGTTAAAGTGGAAGTCTTGGACACCTTAACAGAATTATTTTGCTTGGCCAGCAAAAATTTTACTCTTAATAATTTTTCTTGCAAAGTTTCAGCCATAGGTGTGTCTCACAGTAAGGTTTGGATAAAACTGAAACACTTAGTCCAGTGTTGTACCTTAGCTGGAAGTAGTGGGGGAACAGGGCTATAGTGGGGGAATGAGTAGTGGAGGGGGTAATGCGGACTGTTGTTGACAAGTGTAGAAACAGTTTGCTGGGAACTGTCTAAGGAGTAACACGTACTGTGCAGAAAAATTAACCGAGAGACTTGTGTAAAATTTAACTCCAAGAAATATTTAATGTAAGACTAAAAGAGGTAGAGCTAAATGTAAAATAAATTTGTAGGAGACGGGTATGGATCAGTTTTGTAGTAAAGTCCAAAATCCACTTGTGTGGAATAAAATTAAATTGTGAGCGAAAAATATTTAGCCACACCTGCAAAATACAAGTGTAGGAAAATATTAGGAGACCTGTATAGCTAAATAAAAATTAATTTTGTATCAAACAGTCTTCCAACATTTCAGTTTCTAATTCTTAACAAGTAAGAAATAAAATATTAAATAATGAGTGGAAAATAATTTGTTAAGTAAACGTAATTGTAGCAGTGTAACAAAAATTAATGTTGTGCAAAACAGGCTAGGTTCTGTTTTGCTAAGTTTAATAAGAAGGAAAAATAAAAATTTACTCACAGAAAAGTCCCGCGGCGGCGAGGTGTGGCGTGTTTGTTGGCTTGCAATAAACTGACTTACCTTCTGTTGAGCTACAGTTGGCAAGCTGGCCAAGAAACCAGTCTGTTATATAAGCATTACGTAACCGTCTCTGCCGGCTGTGCTGAGTTTGGCAAGCTAAAATATAATTCTATACTACAACTGTCCTGGACCAAAAATATTCTAAGTCCCAAGACCCCCCCCCCCACGGCTCCGGACGAGAAGTGCGCCCCCCCCCCCGGGGAGGAGGAGGTGGCATAGCCCGAGGCGTTGCCATACCTTGACACGTGTTGTATAATGAGATCCGGTTAGTAATGTATTCAGGTGTGGCTCTTGGAGATTGTCCAATGCCGCAAACAAGTACGTGTCGAGGTCTGGCTGTTTACGTTACCAGATCCGGTTCCCCCACTCCTGACCGGCTCAGCTTCGGTTCTCTGAGGCTTTGCTTCCTCGCAGTTGGTTTCAAACACTTCAGCTGAGTGGTTGAAGCTCTGCCCTACAGGATTCGCAATGTAATGTTGGCGCCGCATTATATTGGGAATTCTTTTAGTCTAAGGCATGGCATGTGTAGTGTTAAGAAATATTTTATTTTGCGCTTGCTGCTTCTGCTAGGTCTTGGTGTTGGATTTATTTAGTCTAAGTGTTGTGTGTTGAAAAATATTTCTTTGTACTAATCTTCACAGGTTGTCCCCAAGTAGAAATTTATCTAAATTCGCATCTTGGAGGTACTCCTCCGTAAATTGGCAGCTTAAGTGTTAGGCTTTTGAGACTTAACAGTCTCTGTAAAATAAAAATTTTTGGAGGTTCAGAACCTCAAGAATTATTTGTTACCAACAATAGCATGGCGCCTAACGAGCCCGGGGGTAGGCCCCTGGGGATCCACCCTTAGGCCTCTTTCGGTCAGGGGCGCTACTGGACCTCATCACTCTAGATGGGTGGTTGGCATCCTTTAGCACGAGGCGTCGGACCCTTACACTGACCGGTGTGCTAGGCAAAAGTCAGTACCTACGGGTTAAGACGGGATCCTTGGTCATGGTTAGCATGGCCTCTTCCAAATTATTGTAGCATGTTTCCCTTAAGGAAACTCAAAATTAAATAAATAATATTTTATTAAATCACCTCCCCCTAAATGTTGAGATCCCCCCGATGCCTCTGACCGCCGGCGGTCTTAAGAATCGGGGGGATTTCTTTTTTAACTTTTGGATGACCTTGACCCATATTTGTGTGTGAATAAAATAATATTTTGTTCCACACGATATGTAGGTCAGCCATGACTTAGGCGGATTTTTGCCTGAGTTCTGAGAACTCCTCAGGACTTAGAGCGAGATGCGACTAAGTGTTGGCTGTCCACACTGTGGCGGAACAAAATATTATTTGATGTTGACACATGAGTAAGGGTAGCAGGTATCCAAGAGTTAAAGTCCTAGGGGTAGGTGACCCCCCCCCGGAGCCTCGGACGGCAAGTGAGCCCCCCCCCCGAATTTTTTTTTTTTATTTTGACCTTGACCAAAATTTTTTTGCTGCGGACGAAAACTGCGCCCCCCCCCCCGAAATTTTGTTTTTTTTTTTTGATTTTGACCTTGACCAAAATTTGTTTGCTCCAGACGAAAACTGCGCCCCCCCCCCCCCCCCGAGGGAGGTGGAGGTGGAGGCCTCTGGTACTTTTCCATTGACACGTCTGGCCATGTGTTTGCATAAGTAGATCCGGGTATTACGTAACAGACTTGTTTGTCCCCACCACATAGCGCGCTGGAATATTCCAATAGGTTGCGAGCTGTTTCATTCTGCTTACAGTATCGCTACGAGTAAGTTGAACATTTTCCTGCTCCGCACCATGCCTCGCTTCAAGAATTATCCGCCTACCACCACTGCCGTCTCGACCTCCGCTTCATTGCCACCCACTTCGCCTGCTGTTTGTACCTCTGCCTCAATGTCTTCCGCTTCGATGCCAAGCCTGTCACCACTGCCAACCTCTATCGCCTCGGGGAAAAAAATTATTGTGGACTTGAGACCTGGATCTACAATTACCGGAGACACTTTGGTGAAAACAATTTTGACTGTTGTGACTGCGCTGACGACTGCGACGACGACAACAGTGACGAGTGTGCTGAGTGGAGCTAGACCGAGTGTAATTTCTTTGGATTCCAGTTCTGATGAAGAAATTTTTGTGAGTCCAAAGAAGCCGCCACCACCGCCAACACCCGCATCTCCCACTGAAGAAATCCTTACACATTTCAAATCTTTCTTTGACCCAACCACTCCTGTCACTCCTATCACCCCTGTAACAAGTCCTGCTAAACCCAAACAAAAATTTATTTCCCTTCCATTCACATCTAAAGACCCTCAACTTGAAGTGGAGCAACCAAAAATTAAAGTAAGTATCCCATTGAATAAAATCAAGCCGGGTTTGCGTAAAACAATAAAGTCTAAAAAGGCGGCGGCACCGAAACGCCAGTGTACATTTGTTTGGAAAACTTTAGCGAAATTTAACCAGAAATGTGCCAGGTGGGCTGTTAGCGGTGAAGAGTTATGCCGCTATCATCTTCAACGTGACTCAGCTTCCACCCGGAACATAGTAAGGCCTTTTTCGCTAAACATTGCTCCTAAAACGCAAACAGAGATTCCTATGGTTCGTTATCGAAGGCTCTATCTTGGTGATAAATATTTTTTTAGAAAACACCTTAAAGTAAAGCCTCACATCTTTTTGATGAGGCACGAGGGCAAAAATGTTCATGTGAGAGTTGCTCCCCATTTAGTAAAAGAAAAATTTATGACCATGAGAGGGTATTTGATACGAACGGTGATCATGGGTCAACGTAGGACTGTGTGGCGTTTGCAGGAGTAAATGTAAACTTTTGACTTGACAAAAGTTTTGCTTTCCAAACATTCTTTTCCAAATTAAATTTTTAAAATTACTTTTCCAAAATTTATTTCTTCACCCTCTTGAAATAAGGGAGGGGGGTATTATATAAATGAGCTATTAAAAAAAAAAAAAAAAAAAAAAAAAAAAATAGTCATTTATATAATATCTTAACCTGGGGATAATGTTTTTTTTATTATTTATAAATAAAAAAAAACATTATTCAGACACGTCCCAAACCAGTGTCCTGGACGGTGAAGAAAATTTATAACAAATTAATTTTATTAACCAAACAGATGTTTAGCATTATGGTGAAGCAGTACATGATTACGTGACAACCGGTTTCCCCCACTAGTGAAAGGTGACGTGACAACCAGTTTCCCCCACTACTACTGAATCTCACTCAGTTCCCAGCGCTACTCACTTGGCTCATTCTGCTTTGTACTTTCATCCGAGCTACACATTATGAGCGGAAACACTGCAGAAGTCTCCTTTGAAGCGCCTAGCAGAAAATTGCAGCCCGGCCACAAGAGGGTTGTCAAAACGTTAGGAGAAAATCTAAATTATATACTCCCGAATGTGTAACTGACTCATCGGGGTATCAGAAAATGTCGGTAAAGTAGATTAAGCGAAGTTTAGTTATATCACCCATATATCACTTACTACACAGTAATTCCCAAGCGAGAACTAAATCTACTTTACCGACATTTGATGAATTTCTGATACCCTGATGAGTGAGTGGGGAAGTACATACCAAACAAAAAAAATAAGTGTTATGAATGCCTTTTATTCTACCTGTTAGGCCATACTGTTGTTTTACAATTAATTGTTAGGTAACTGATTGTTTTGAATTGTTTGTTGTTACTTAGCGATTTTTTACATTGTTTGTTACTTACTGACCTAAAACTTTGGTTTCCAACGAATCGAGGTAAATTTCTAATTTTTAACTAATGTTTGTAACTAATGTAATGAACCTAATTATCCCTGTAACTCCAACAGGATTTATGAGTAGTATTTATAATAATTATTCTTAAATTATAACATACATTTTTATTTTGCATCGAATAGTATTTTTGTGATTAGCCTGTAGCGGGTTCATAACAGTTTGTTCATGTTGTCCTATTTTTTTCTGACGGTATTTATTTTTTCATTTAAATAATAGTTTATATAATAATTAGTTTATGCAAAATAGTTTATTTAGCTTAGCCATCCTACATTTTCATCCATTTTATCCAGATATTTTTTTCATACTTTTTGCGCTAGGAGGGTGAGGCAAGGCATGGCGTCACATCCCCTGACGACTAGTTTACTACAGTATAGTTTCTTTTAAAATCTATTCTAGTACTCAGGTATAGTAGGTACGTAGAAACTACACATACACCCACACTCATAACCTAATCAGTACAGTTAGAGTATCAAACAAAATTAACAAGTTTAACTTAAAATCTGTACTAGTACTCAGGTATAATAGGTACATAGAAACTACACATAAACCCACACTCATAACCCTAATCAGTACAGTTAGAGTATCAAACAAAATTACAACGAGGGTTATGGGGTGGAGGCCTCAACTACCATGTTCAGTGCTTGAGATTTTTACGGCAATTAAAGAATAGGGGCAACTAATTTCTGGGAAAGGGGGTGGAGCCTCCATATACCATAATATCTAGAATATTTCCATAATCGATCATGATTTCACAATTCTCAATTTTTTTACGAACTAAGGAGAACTAGGATGTGGTTTTAAAAAACGAGCTACAGGCGATTTTCGTATTAGCCGGTTTTCTTACTGTCTTAGCGGGCAGTTCTTCGGTGGGCCTCACCTGCAACTCATTATCGGTGGATTTTTAAATTTTCTAATATCTTTCTTAAGTATTTTTTGTCTTTCATTATATACAGCGTACCTCAATTAAAACTTATAATTTTATTCCACTTTTATTCATTTTGAATACACCAACTACTTACATCATGTGGCCAAAATTTTAACACATATCAATTTTTAAGCATGATATCTAGAATATTTACATAGTCCATTATTATTTCACAACTCCATTCTATCCCTACAATTACTTATATTTAAAATAATCCCATTGAAGGTTTTGATTATTTTAGGTGAGATATTGCTGTACATTACATATATAAATATTTGTTCATTTCCCCAAATGTTTTTTTCTTTATACAAGAACCTAGATCTACTGTCTAAGGAGGCCTAAGAATAAACAATTATTTTATAAGTTTTCGTAAGTCATGATTTGACAAAACCATTGTCAATATCAACACTCTTTATCTAAAATAAGTTTTTCCATTTTTATTGGTGAATTTTACAGGCCGATTATTTTTATTATTATTACCACCATGCACCTATAGTTTTATTTTATCCAAGCAAGGCATTTTAGTTTACAGTTATTAATGTGAACTTTTGCATCGATTTGGAAATGTTTAGAATTTTTTTATTTATTTTCCTAAGTGGGGACAGTTTTTTTATGAATTAAGAGACTAGGGAAAAAAGAAAAAAGCCATAAGCAATTTTCAAACTTTTTATTAGTATTAATTGTGAGTAAAGTTAAATTGGCAGTCCACTACTTCGGTGGTACTAACCAGTTTAATAATTTAGACTTAATTATTGATTAACAAGATTTTCTTAATTTTTATACGTTATTTCCTTTATTTGCGCTAAGTAACCAAGATGCGTGATCCCACAACTTTTTAACACATAAGTTTTGTTTTAACCGTTTCTCTACCTTCCAGGTTTAAATTTGTAGCATATTTGAACATTTGTAATGGCTAAGTTCTTTTCAAGTGAACAAATAATTTTTTTTTTACAAAAATGGACCTTTAAACACATTTAATTCAAATTTAATGATAATTCGATATTTTTGTACTTTTTTCATTACACCAAGTTCTTAGTTGCGCGATGACGTAATGTCCCTCAACGATTCTTTTACCATTCTTTAAATATCAAAAAATTCTCACATATAAATTGAAGATAGTCTCGCAGCCTGTAAAAAGCTAAGATAATAATTCTTTTTACTTTTAATCTCCAAGTAACACTATGTATCCCCCCAAATTAACACTAAGCTTTTATGAAATCTTGAACTTTGAGCTCTGGCATTCAAATTATAACTATGAAAGATATATCTATGACGTAACGACGACTCTAATTTGGGCTTTAACTACTCAGGGGCAACCCCTGAGGGGGCATGGGGGCGGAGCCCCCATCGAGCCGTAGGCGAGTCCGTTTGTATATGCTCCGTTGTTGGTGGATCATAAAAATTATTTGTCACCAGAACCTGGACCATCCAATGAAGAAGGAGGAAATATTTTAAGACAGGCATTGATGGAGGGCATGGTGGAGAATAAAATAAAAAATAAGGAGTTGAAGCGGTTGGCGGACCATCAGCGCAATTACAAGGAGCGAGTGGCGATGCTCCGGTTAAAACTGGTGGTGCCAAAAGTTAAATTGCGCGCCAGTAAGCTGGACACTTTGATGGAGGCTGCGGATTATATCCAGCAGTTGGAGCGAAAAATTAAATATTTAGAAGCTCAACTGGAAAATAAGAATTCTGAACGACTTGTTATTACAAGTCCAGAATTTGTAGAAGATGTTGGGGAGCAAATTTTGGGAATGTAAAATTATTTTATTTTGTGCGACTTGGAGTTGAACACGGACTAGCTGTTTGGTATGTGGAAAAAACAGAGCGGGGGATAGAGCACTCTGTGATACTGGAATAACATATCTCTTAGTGCTTTATCCCCCGCTCACAGGGTGATTTTATTTGGCCTTGACCTACTTAAAAAAGAAGTGGTGGGGGTAAGTTTAACCAGGTGTAGGGTATTGAGGAGGTTGCTCAGTCTCAGTTCAGCGTAGCTAAGAGAAGCACCCTAGAGATGGCTCCTTGCAGTCTTGTAGAATTGTGTTTAATGAAAATTTCCGATGAAACAGAATTGTTCCGTTATGTGGTGCATCAGTCTGGTGCACCACAAAAAATTAAAAATTTAGTGAAGGAGTTTGACTTTGAAAGGAATGGCTACACAAATTATTTTGCTTATGTCTTTAGAAATGAAAATCTTAAATTTTGTAAGGACTGTGGTTTTGCTGCTTGTGAGGACATGACGGAATTTATAGAAAACGGTGGCTACATGTTGATGACTGGAATTTGTAACATAAAAAGAAATGAAATACCACAAGAAAAGTGTGATATTTGTGCTGGTTATTTACACAATTGGCATACGTACAGCAGAAACCAGGTTGAGCCTCTTGAAAAGTGGTGGGGGGTAAAGTGATATAGGTGGCTAGAAGCGTCAGTTTGAGCTCATTCTTTGCAGAACACTCTAGCGATCAGCATTATGGTGAGCCACTGCGTTGAATTTATATTGTTAGAAGAGGACATGATGGAGATTGTAGAGCTGATCGAGGATACTACAAGAAAAGGGACAATTGAAAATGTCAATTGTGATCCTCTGGATGAGAGATCACAAAGAATTGTGCAAATCTTTTTGGCAAATAGGTTAACACCGCAAACTACTAATTTGGAATTTGTAAAATATTTATTCGATAACCGTGTAAATGCTAAAATGGCTATATTTTTAAAAAAATAATAATTTAGTGTTTTGATGTGCTACTTGGACTTGGACATATTTTGTGAGTTTTGGTTTACGGAAAAATGGTGGTGGGGGGTAAATAATTTACATATCTATATAAAAGTCTAGTTTGTTTGCAAAGGTGAAACATTCCACTAAGATGCCTCCACTGGACAACACTGATGTGCCTCGCAGACAAATTTTCGAAATTTTACAAGAGATACCAATTGAAATAACAAATGAGGAAGAGGAAGAAGAAAATGTTACAGAAGATGAAAGCGCAATGGAAGAATTGGATGAAGAAGAAAATAATTCAATAGATATTGACTTACATGCTTATGAAACATTGGACTCGTCATCAGAAGAAGAAATGGAAGATCAGAACACCCCTCAAGTAGGAGCTATATTGGACAGAATGTCGTTGTGTAAAAGACTTGTATTTTGTAGTAGAAGATTATTTTTGGAGAGTAGTGATGACGAGGATAGCAGTGATGAAGTTTCACCTTTGTAAATAACTTTTTTTGTAAATAATTTTTTGTTTTGCATTTTACAAAAATCCAAAAAAATTATAAAACTGTAAAAAAGAAGAAAAAGAATATGAGCGGGGGATAGAGCAGCAGATGCTCTATCCTCCGCTCAAAATAATAATTTCCGATGGCCTTGACCCACTTTTGAGAATTGATTGTGGTGGGGGAGAGCATTAGTGGTGGGGGAAACGTCATATATACGGGTAGTCAAGCCTCAGTCTCATTTGGTAAGAAAGAGGGAACGCTGGATCGGAGGTGATGGTAAGATTGACTCAATAGCAAATACTTTAACACTGCAATATGTTAACAGGTTGTCAATGGTTAGGAAATAATTTTCATTTTTATACTCGCTAGTTTGTTTAATCTTAAAACTTTAAATATATTTTCTTTTGGTCAAATGCTTTTGCCATACTTCCTACACGCTAACACTCATATAAAGTACAGGATTAAGCTGATCTCTCGGGGAAATTCTATGTAGCCACCTCACACTGGTTATCGGAGTCGCATAGTATTGGTGATTTATACAGCATAAAATATTTTCAATATGTTATATATCACCAATTCTTATTCGAGTCAGATAACCAATGTTAGGTAGCACATCAGTATTTCCCCGCGAGATCAGTCTTAATTCTGTACATTTTTTGAGTTTTGGCGTGTGGTAAGTGTGCCAAAAGCATTTGCTCAAACAAATATATTTAAAAGTTTTAATTTTGAACAAGTTGGTATGTAAAAAATAAAAATATTTAACTTTTGCACCTGTTAATATATTATTGAAAGTATTTGTTAGAAAGTTGATCTTACTACCATCTCTTATCCAGTGTTCCCTCTTTTTTACCATAACAAAGGTGGATCGCACGTATGGATTGATATGTTACCAAAACTAATAAAAGATTACAATAACAAGTTCCATAGAATAATTGGTATGAAACCGAACCAAGTGACTAGTAAAAATGAAAAACTCGTATTACAACGTATAAAAATGAATACTAAACCAAAAGTTGAAAAATTAAAGCCTAAAACGTTTAACGTTGGTGATAAAGTGCGAATAAGCAAATACAAAGATGTATTCAGTAAAAGATATCTACCAAATTGGACAAATGAGGTTTTTACCGTATTTAAGGTGCAACCTACAGTACCAGAAACTTACATTTTAAAAGATAATAAAGGACAATTGCTCGAAGGAGGGTTTTATGGACATGAAATGTTAAAATCCACAGTAGGTGATGTATATCTCGTTGAAAAGGTGTTACAACGGAAAAAAGATAAAGTTAAAGTGCGATGGTTAGGATTTAATAAGAGTGAAGATTCTTGGATACCTAAAAAGGATCTCATATAATGATGGAGCATCATTTTAGGTTGAACCTTTACAAAGGATGGAGATAATACCGCAAAAGGATAGTTTTCCTATTAATAATATTGATGAACTCACGGTGGACAATTCGGAATTAAACAGCGGCAAACATGGTGTTCTGTTACCAAACACGGTGCGTTGTCTTGTAACTGGTCCATCCAATTGTGGTAAAACAAATGTAGTATTCAATTTGATTACAAACCCAAAAGGATTGCGTTTCAATAACTTGTATGTCTTTTCCAAATCATTACAACAACCCAAATACCAATTATTAGAAAAAATATTTAATAATGTGCCAGAAGTGAAATATTACAAGTTTGATGCAAGTGAAAGCGTAATGCAACCGCATGAAGCTAAACCATTTTCAGTTTTTATATTTGATGACGTATCCTGTGAAAACCAAAACACTATCAGGAGCTATTTCGCTATGGGACGACATAACAATATAGATAGCATTTACATAGGCCAGACTTATAGTAAAATACCGAAACAACTGATAAGAGACAACGCAAATGTGTTAATTGTATTCAAACAGGATGAAACTAACTTAAAACACATATATTACGATCATGTCAATGCGGATATGTCATATGAACGGTTTAAAGACATATGTGGTAAGGCTTGGGCTGAAAATTATGGATTTTTGACAATTATGAAGGAACAACCACAAAATAACGGCCGATACAGAATAGGTTTCGATAAATTTATATTAATTTACTAAGCACTATATCACACAATCATTCTTGTAGAGCACGTCTTGCTACAAACATGGTTAACCAAGAAAAGTTAGTAAAGGAAATTAAATCACTTAGTGATTCTATTCGGGCAAAAAACAGAGCGTTAAAGTTAGGTATCAGCGAAAGGGAGAAATTTCTTGAATCTACTTTTAAACCTATTACAGAGCCTTTGAAACAATTGAACAAAAAATTGACTAAACCTTCTTTTCAAGGTGATATTATTGCTCCAATAACAGAATATGAAAGGGAAAGTGTAATATCAGAAGATATTAGCGATGAGGACCCGGAAGCCTCCATATTTAGTGATACAACGGCAGAAAGAGAAGATGTATATGCTGGTAGTGAAGAAGAAGTGGTATCTATAGCGAGTGAAGAAGAAAAAACAGAAGGAGAACCATCAAACATAAGCTTATTGGGTGAAAATATTCATACAAAAGGACCTTTAGGAAGGAAATACTTGTTAAAACTGTTAATTGGAACTGATTCTACTAAAAAATACCACAGTTGTGGAGCAAGAATGTCCAAAGAAGGTGTAATGATTGGTAATAGCAAATTAGATGTCGATGAACATGATAATATTCACGTAGGTGATCAAATATATAAGGGAACAAGGGGACTATTTGAATTATTATTTGAAAATAAACCTTTAAAAGCATTGGTAAAAAATGATGATTTGGAAGTGTATAGCAAAATTTTGGAACAAACTAATGCATATAGAAGAAATTATTTACCTGAAGCACCCATATATAGGAATAAATCTGTAAAATATAAAGATTTTGTTTCCAAATTAATACCTATTATAAGAAGAAAACCTGTAAAAAGAAGATTAGTAGCATCCACTTTAGATTTAAGTTCCCCAGAACCGAGAAAAAGAAGCAAATCAGTCACCGGTAAAGGATTAATGAAGAAACTATACAATACAAACGTAATTTATTACAATAATATCAATAAATTGGTGGATAGAATGAAACTAATACATGAAGCCAAAGAAGCGGGTCATACTGGATTGGAAAACGAATGGGTGGCTTTAGTGGATGAACTTAGAAACCGCGGGGTAATCTTATAAAAATGCGTTAGTCCCTAAAATGCTATTCAGTTGCACCATGAGTGTCGACAAGTTCGGACGATATTCCTCGGATGGATTATATTACGCGAATAACTTAAAAAGAGGTGCTGGTTTACCACAAACACCTGAAGGAGATTATGATATTAGTAATAAAAGGTTAAAAAACATAAAAGATTCCACGGATGAAAACGATGCAGTAAATTTAAAAATAGTAAAGGAAAAGCTATCACCAACATTAAGACTACACAATAACACATATGATGCAGAAAATCATAGAATTATCAACGTTGGTAAACCAAATGAAAACGGTGATGCAATAAACAAAGGTTATTTGTCATCTGAATTAAAAAATACGTTAAACTTCAATGGAAAAACGTATAGTGCTAACAATAAACGTATATCCAACGTAGATGACCCTAAAGATGCAAAAGACAGCGTGAATAGACGCTATTTACATTCCTTGATACCTGAAAAGACAAAAGATGGATTTTCTTTTTATAAATTTGTTATTAATGATATAGGTTATCCGAAAACTGAAAACGATGCTGTAAATCTAAAATATATTAAAGATCATTGTATCATACGTGATGTAGGGGTTATAGATTGTTTTGGTAATTGTTTAGCAAATGTTAAAGATGGTTCGGCGCCATCAGATGGTGCAACAGTGGGTCAAATGATGGAAACCTTAAAACAAGAAACAACCTCTTTTGTAAAACAAAATCAAGTAGTATCGAAGCAAGGGGATGAATTCGTTCAAGGTAATGAAAAATTTAATTTATTAACATACAAAAATAATGCTTGGGATTGCACGGATAAAAAGTTATCAAATGTGTCATGGGATCATGAGGATCATGATGCAGCTGCTTTATCACAAACCGTACATTTAGATCCAAATAATCACTTTGTATTTTTTACATGTAATGATAAAGTGATAAAACACTTGAAACAAGGAAGAGAAGCAAATGATGCTGCAACTGTAGGACAGACCATTACAACATCATTAAAGGATAGTAAAGTGTATAATTGTAATAATAAACGTATAACAAACCTTAAAGACCCTGAACATGTAGATAATGCTGTCACTGTTAATTTTCTTGTAAAAGTTTTAGGTAATGCGATATTTGATTTACACAATCATTTTACACCAGATATTCTTCAAGGAAAATCGGGACATAATACTTATGCTGAATCCATGAGAGGTGAGTATATTAAACGAGAAATTTATAATAAATACTTTATTAACCCTAAAACGCAAAAGTTTAGATCATCAGATTGGGGTGATATTGATATTTAATTAAATAACTCAATAAATGACTTCATTTATGTGCAACCTGTCATAGAGGTAACACATAGGTTACGCTTTTCGAATATAAAAGACAATCATGGCATTTCATTACACCAGTCCATATCGAGACACTATACGGAAAGGAGGCGGTATCACGTCCACAGCAGTTTCTCTGTTAAGTAAAGCTTTAAATCGAATTCCAGTATGATCTGTCGTAAATAGAGCAATAGACGCTTTACCATACGAATTTCACATACCGGGAGGTTATCAGTATTGCGGACCAGGAACTAAATTGAAAAAACGACTGGAAAGAGGCGATCCAGGCATAAATAAGTTAGATCAGGCTTGTAAAGAACACGATATAGCATATTCCACATTTAGCGGTACAAAAAATAGATCAATAGCTGATAAAAGCTCGCGGATATAGCTTGGCAACGAGTAAAGTCTAGTGACGCTAGTATTGCAGAAAAAGCAGCAGCATTAGCGGTAACAGCAGGTATGAAGGCTAAAACAGCAGTAGGAGGTGGAAAAAGGAGAAGAAGAGTGAAAAGGAGATCGGCAAAGACAAAACATGGAGGGAATATTAGAAGAAAACGGCGTTCCACCAGAAAGGGTAGCAAAAAACCAACAGTATGGTCAATGGTAAAAAACGGGGCAGGTCTATACCTAAGACCGTATCGTGCATATTAAATAAAAGAAATCAATTAGTAATACCACATAAAGCGTTAACAAATATCGAATTATTTAAATACATTTCATGTTTAAAAATACCATTTTTTCGCGGTGTCTTTATGAAAGATGCTTTACCAGTTAAAATGTGGAAAAACGAAACCGGTATTGTAAATTTAGACAATTCTGAAGGTCCTGGCACTCATTGGGTTTGTTATAAGAAATTAGGTGATAATATATATTACTTTGATAGTTTTGGCAATTTACCACCACCTAAAGAGCTTGAGCATTACTTTAAATCTGCTAAAAACATATATTACAACTATAAAAGAGAACAACCTGATAACACTTTAATATGCGGCCATTTATGTTTGGAATTCCTAGCTAAAAGTATTAGTCACAATTGAGATGTCTTCCTATACGGTATCATTAACAGGAAAATCGTCCACTTTACGAAGTATCCTTTTCCCAGCGTTACGCTTGCAAAAAGGAAGATTTTGGGAGGCGGCACTGTTAGATTTTACAACTTACAACTCTATTCCCAATGTTACGGAAGATAAAAATAACTTATTGCATTATTATAAAGGAAAAGATGCCAGTGGGAAGTTTACAGACTTAGAAGTTTGCAGTTTACCCACAGGTTCTTATGAAATTGATCATATTAATGAATTTTTGCAAAATAAAATGGGAAAAGACAATATAACATTAAAAGGTAATAACAATACTATGAAAGCTGAAATTAACTCCAAATATTATATAGATTTTACTCAGGAACAATCAATCGGTGAATTGTTAGGATTTCCCAAAGATAGCCCAATTTTAGAACCAAATCAAACACATTCCGGTAAACAAACTGTAACTATACTAAAAGTTAATAGTATAGATATAACTTGTAACATTATACAGGGAGCTTACAGAGATGGAGCAAATACTCATATAATACATACTTTTTACCCGAGTGTACCTCCAGGATTTAAAATTGTTGAAAAGCCACAAAACCTAGTATATCTGCCGTTGAACACCACTTTCATTTTAGACATCGTGTTGAACGTATTGGATCAAGACGGTAACTTGATAGATTTCCGAGAAGAGCCAATTACAGTTAGATTACATTTAAAATCGACACTTTAATACAAAAATCATGGGTTTATCATTTAAAAGTGGACAGCCTACGGGAAACCGCATTAGTAGCTCTTCAGCTGTGGAGGAGTTAACACGCGAGAACATTCGTTTCTTAGAAAAGATTGGTTTAAAATTAACCGATTATGGATATACTGGATATAGCGCAGGGTCCGACATTCGACGAAACAAGTAGTGGGGAATGGCCACTTTTAAAACCGACCACGTGCCCCCCGAGCCACGTGACTTGGCAGCTGGCGCCAGCTGCCATGTCACATAGCTTCCGCTGGGGGTTAGAGGGTATATATGAGATGCTGTAGTTATATGTTATGGCATATAGGTTGGGGTGGAGATGGCGATAGTGTTGACGTTAGGGTGAAGTGAATTTGCGCATAAAATTAAAAGTTAGTTCAAAATTGAAATTCGTCGGTGTTGACGAAACTTTAACAGTTGAAGAAAAATTAAGAGTTAGTTTAAAATTGAAATTCAAACTTATAACTGGGATGTGGAAAATATGTCAAGGTCATCCAGAGTAAGTTTTTAAAAATTCTATCCAACTATCACCAGAAATAGTTTTAAGTTGAAGTAGTTGGTGATAGCGGGATAATTGATTCGTGCCATGGGAGAGGTGTTTATCGTTTGAAAGTTGGCGATCGAATGAGAAGCACCGCCTAGGGAGAGGGCTTATAAAATGGCAACCTTCCCCTACCACCCCTTCCCCCACTCCTTTAGACCAATAACCGGTCGCCGACTCTATGTGGTAAAACTGAACCAGACATGGCGGCCGCCATGGATAATTCTAACCTCAAATCTTAGCTAAGCTGTAGAGAATAGAGGAGTATAAAGTAGGAATTGTGGTGAGAGCACTTATATAAGGAATAGTGGGGGTAAAATAAAAAAACTTGTTGAACACAGTCGATAGGTGTAACAAGTTCAAAATTGTTGAAGTGTAACATATAACGCAAGATGTCATGAATAATACTATCATCAACATTAACCCGTGAAGTCGTCGAAAAGTATAATGGGTTAAAACTGTACCGCTTTCTTACTTTACTTAAATTAGTTTTAGACTTTGAAACTGAAAGTTTAGAATTATTTTGTAATATGTGTTGTGTTCGCAACAGTTTCAATTTTAAACTCTGCGCAACCATTACAGGAGGTGTGTTATATGTTGAAGTTAAAAGAAGACTGAGAAATAAAATATGTTATAAAGAGATAAATGAAACAGAATGTCATGCACTAACAAAATAGAGTTATAGGTTAGAATTAACTAAACAATATGTAGTAATGAAACACTATGTGGTAAGGTTAGAAGTAAATGAACGTAAATAATGTAGTAGCTATAACGATGCAATCAACATGAAAGCCAGTAAGTTAATGGTCGCGGCGCAAATGAGCAGTCTAGTTTTATAGCCTAGCAGCGGCCCACTTCCCTGGGCAGATGCCCGAGCCAACTACCTGGTTTTTATAGCAATTACTCCGGGCAGCTGCCGCTGATGACCGACTTTCACCTGAGTAGTAGGGGGTTTTGGGGCAATGACCGGAAAGGTCAATGACCCCCCCCTCCCCCCCACCCCCCCTCCCCCCCTCCCCCCCTCCACCCCCCCTCCCCCCCGAAAAAATGGAGCCCCCCCCCTCCCCCACTCCTTCCCCCACTCTTCTGGGTCAATGGCCGGTCACCACTTTTCCCTACTCCTTCTAGGCCAATGACCGGTCACCACCGGTTGCTGACTCTATGTGGTGAAACCAGACTAAACATGGCAGCTGCCATGGATAATTCTAACCTCAAACCTGCTGCGCATGCAACGAGTTCTCCGGATCGGAATCAGTCTATGCTATGCGCATGCGCCTAGTCCTGTATTACTCACTTTAGCGCTACTGCACATGGATAATTCTAACCTCAAACCTTGGTTTTGTGTTGTTGCGCATGCGCCGCTCCCCACTCCTTTGCCTTCCTTTTACACTGCTGCGAACTGGACTGGATTGAACACTGTACTGGAGTGAAACAACTTCCCCCACTACTCGAGAATCCGAGGAGCAATACGAGCCTGATCTTAGCGTCAGTCGTCAACAAACTTTCATAGCGAAAGGTTGTTGGCGACTCAGCAAGAGGTTTCAAATATATAGTAGGCCTATATATATTTGAACTTCTTCTACTATGTTGCGTTTTTTAATGCAATGTGGTATGTGTGTGTGTGTGTGTTTAGTTTTAAGTTGTATTTAAGAAATAATTTGCGCATTGCGATGTTAGTTATAAGTTGGGTTTAGCATTAAGGTGTATTAATTTTAAGAGGTGTTTAGCATTAAGGTGTATTAATTTTAAGAGGTGTTTAGCATTAAGGTGTATTAATTTTAAGAATAATGATGGTATTTGGTTGTGTTGAATTATTTGGTTTTTAATAATGATGTGTTGTTAGTTTTAAGTGTTGGTACTACTAATTAATGTTGTTTTGCCTTACAGCTAGATGTTAGGGGGTAGATTAATTGTAAATTCAGAAGTTCCGTTGAACTTCACTTAGAAGGGGTGGGACATCCGCAAATTGCGGACTAGGTTTTTGCATTTTGTTTAGGAATATGATTGGGTGGGATTAGTTGGGTGGGTGTTAGAGTTGCGTTTCTGCATTAACTGTTCCAGTTTCCCTTGGAATTCATGGTTACGGTAGACCCGGACCGGACCGTTACGGTAGACCCGAACGGTCCAAACAAAATTGCGTCGATGTCCCTTGCAGAACGTAACTAGTGGGTTGGGAGTGGGAACCGTTAGGCAAACAGGGTGGTGGGAACAGTATTACTGTTCCCATCACCTTGGATCATTATAAATCTCGAATGACCTTGACCCACTTTCGGAAGGGTCAATGACCCCCCCTCCCCCCCCCCTCCCCCCTCCCCCCCTCCCCCCTTCCCCTCCCCCCGAAAAAAATGGAGCCCCCCCCTCCCCTTCCCCCCCCTCCCCCCCGAAAAAATGGAGCCCCCCCCTCCTTTCCCCCACTCCTTCCCCCACTACTCCGGGTGAATGACCGGTCATGACCTGAAAAATTAAAATGGCTATAACTTGATAACGGATTGACAGATTTGGACAAGCGATACATCATTGAAAAGGTCTATGTAAGACAAACATTTTAGTAAAAGAAGAATGTGGTTATCTTATTTTAGTCAAAAGTTATGCGAATTATTCAAAATAAATACCTTCTCTTTCCCCTTTTCTCCCACCTCCCAGGTCAATAATCAGTCTCGGCCATTTGCTACCCCTCTCATTTGCATATTGTTATAAAAGACGCACCGACTGCGGCTAACATTTCATTCTGATTCCAGACGTTACGCTGCGAACTTGGAGCCACAACCATGTCATCTCTGCCAACTACAACTTCTACTTCAACTTCTACTTCAACTTCTACTTCTACTTCAACTTCTACTACGGCTGTTACTGCACCTAAGAAAACTCTTCGTCTGAAAAATCCTCCTGACTGGTACAAGAAGCAACTTGAATCCCAACCTTCAACTTCTGGCACTATTCTTCCGCCTACCAAGACTTCTAAACTTCGAAGCATTTTTTCACCGCCTTCGCCTTCTACTTCGCTTTCAAACGACTCTACACCGCCATCAACCATCATGCCGCCTCCACAGAAGCCAGCTCCCCGTCCTAATACCCCTTCATTTGAAACTTTGCTTCATCATCTTAGTACACCTGTCATTCCACTGTCACCATTGCCTCCTACCCCACCACTTACTATGCTTGAAGACCACACCTATTATAAAACTAAATCCACTAAGCCTACTCCCAAACCTGCTCCTAAGCCTGCTCCTTCAGAGCAATTTCAATTATTACAAGAAGAGCGTCGTAGGGCATTTAGCCGTCCCACTACTTGCCCTGAAGTGCTTACCAGGGGAATTAAGAAAGGATCAGCTTGTGGGAGGAAATGTGTTAAAAACGAAAGTTTTTGCCGTGTACATGTCGTGAAACATCTTTCTGGACCACAACTGACAGAAACCCCCACCGTTGAAGACGATCCTGAAATAATATTCGTCAGAGGAGAGAGGCTTAAGAAAGGTTTGAAATATTTTTTTCTAAGTGTTGTTGACCACCAACACATTTTGGCAAAATGTAACGGCTTAAAATATAAAATTAGAGTTTGTGAGAATTTGTGTAAAGAGAAGAGATTTAACAATTTAGATTCTCAAGACTTTCTCCTCAGGGATAAAAAGGATCGTATTACAAGGTGGGGGCGTAAACAGTAAATTCACTTAGTTTTTTCCAAATTGTTGCTTAAAAAAATAATGGGGGAGAAACACAATGCGTTATAGCGTTGTGTTTCTCCCCCATTATTTTTTAACACTCTAAGTCTCGTGACCTACTAACCTACTTCCATCCAAGTAGTATGAAAAGTACTTCCCCCCACTCCTTTGGGTCGATGACTGGTCACGGTCAGCTCCTATCCCTCATTTGCATACTATTATAAAAGCGGAGCGAGCGTTGGTCACCCCTTCATTTTTCTTCTACACGCCGCTCTTGTCGTTTCGTCTCTGCTGTTTACAATATTTCTTGCTTCAAAATGCCTCCTCATCTGAATGAAAATTTCAATTTTTCCGAAATTTCTGATGTTTTTGAACAATCTGAAGACACTTTAAGTAACGACAGTGAAAGTGAAGATGATGAGAACGATGATGATTATACTGTTGAACTTAGTGAAGAACGTAAAGTCATAGCAATTGATCCACAATTTCCATTTGATACAATAGAAAAGTTTATGGCTGAAGCTAATAAATGGTTGGACTCAGGATGTTATGTACGAATTGGCTCTTTTATATTGTATGGTGATAGTCATTCTTTCCTTGTCACACCAAATGACAGAGACCGCATGTGGCAGTGGGCACAATCTATGATGGAGTGCTACAAACAAGGTGTAGATACTGGCGGCTATTTTCTTGCACAACTAGTGTAATAACAAAATTACCCTTCCCCCACCCTACACCCTATCCCTTTCAAATCCTATAAAGAAGGGGGAAAGGAGTGGGGATTATAAAATGGTGGGGGAATGTGTATAAATGCAGGTTGTTTGAAGAGACTTTTATTATTGTGGCTTTAGCAGAAACAACATGGAGTTTAAATCTTCAGCAAAAATAAGGAACAACATAATAAAGAGAGAAATTCGCAAGAAAGAAAAGATCGAACTTATAAAATTACAACTTATAATACCTTCTATTGAAATTGGATGTAGCAAAATAAAGACTTTGGTAAAAACTAACGAATATTTGTTACAATTGCTAAAAACAATTGAAGAATTGAAAAGCAAGAATGGACATTCTACATAGTAATATTTGAACATTTTAATATAAATAAGTAAACCAAAAAAAATAGATGTAAAATAGAGAGCGAGGAATAGATCACTTTGTGGTAATGGACTAACATGCCACTTAGTGCTCTATTCCTCATTCTCGCGTTAAATTGGATTACCTTGACCTATTTGTTAGACTGTTAGAATTTGGTTAACACTGTTGAATTTCAGTTTTGAACTAACGTTTATTTTTGTTGAACTGTTAGTTTTTTTAACACTGTGGAATTTTAGTTTTGAACTAACTTTTAATTTATGCGAATTTTTAGTTCAACTCTAGTTAATTTATGTGCAAATTTAGTTGAACCAAGTGCCTGTGCTCTAGCCATTTCCACCCTAACATTTGTTCTTTCAACATTTGTCCCATAACATCTGTCCTAACAGATGTTTGGAGGGCAGGTGTTTGGTTTTAAAAGTAACTAAAATTAGTTGGGTGGGGGAAAGTTAATTAAAGCTTGAATATAAAGAAGTATATACTAAAACTCCAATGGGAATAAACAATTAGTTTGTAGAAGGTTAATATTTTTATTCAAAACGTTTGATTTCCTTGGATAGTGAAGAAGATGAAATAGTGGTGGGGGAACCGTTATAAAAGGAGGAACGCAAGAGCCCATTTCATTTCTTGGCGAAATTTCGAAGAGTAAACATCTCAACATGTATAGTTGCGATAAATGTTCGGAATCGTTTCATGATGAAATTCTATTAGACTGTCATAAAGAACTAATTCACAACAACCCAGAAGAAAAACAAGAACAACAAGAACAAGAACAAGAACAAGAACAAGAACAAGAACAAGAACAAGAACAACAAGAAGAACAAGAAGAACAAGATGAACAAGATGAAATAACAGCAACATCTTCAACTACTTTACCGAATCTACAAGTATTTGCATTACCTGGTAAAGTAGTAATGCATCATAAGATTCAAAATGAAAACTTGAAGCTAGAAGAATTTATTAGAGAAGCAAAACCAATCATAAGTAAAACTTTAAAAGAAGAATTGAAAAGATTGAACTTTCTTAAATTTGGTTTACTACTAGAAGCTATGTTTATAAATGTACAAGAAGAATTATCACCAAGAGGATTCATAACAAAAAACCGAACCATTATGAAAAGTTCAAACATTGATTCAATAGTAGAAAACTGTATAGAAGAAATATTAACAAAAATTCAGGAACACGAAGGAAGAGGATCCGGATGGAGTCTTACAAGTATTGAAGTATTAGATATAAGAGTTCATAAACATGGATATGGACTAATGGGATCTAGTTACATTCCTTTGCCTAAAAGAATTAAGGATACAAGATCATGTATTAATGTGAAAAATCAAGATAATGAATGTTTTAGATATGCGATGACATCTAAGTTTGTACCAAATCATTTCGATAAACCTAACCAACACTATGAAAATCAAAGACATAGGTACAATTTTCAAGGAATTACTTACCCTGTATCACTGAAAGATATATCAAAATTTGAGAATAAAAATCCTGGTACATCTATCAATGTTTTTGCATTAGATAGTTCAAACAAAGTGTTTCCTTTACGTGTTGTAAAAGAAGAGCTACCAGATCATACGGATTTACTACTACTAACGCGAGGAGATGTGTCTCACTATGTGTACATAAAGAAATTCGACTCTCTTGTTAACAAGCAGCTTTCTAAAGATCGACACAGAAAGATAATTTGCAAGAGATGTTTTAATTTTCAACGAGAAGGAAGACAAGGAAGAGAATGGTTACAAGAGCACAAAAGGCCATGTAACAATAATTATGAAGCAAAGATTAATTTACCTTCGGAAAACAGAGCATTTGTTACATTTCAAAAGGTTCATCATCAATACCGTATCCCTATAGTTGTATATGCGGACTTTGAATCAACACTAATTCCTATAGAAAATGAAAATTGTGAAGCTAGAAAAAGTGTGAAATATCAAATGCACAAACCAAATAGTTTTTGTTTAATGGTTAAATCAACATTATCAGAAGAACATTTAAACCAATATGGATTAACTTCAGAACCTTTAGTATATCGTGGTGAAAATGTGGAAACAATATTTCTTGACCATTTATATTTAATAGCTGAAAATGTACAAAGATTATATACGAATATCGTACCAATGAAACCGATGGAGGAAGAAGAGGAAATTCAACATGAAAATGCAACTCATTGTTTCTTATGTAAAAATGAATTTACCATTGACAATTATAAAGTTAAAGATCATGACCACCTTACAGGTTATTACAGGGGTGCTGCTTGTAATAAATGCAATTTGAGCTATCGTTTACCACTATTTATTCCTGTGGTTCTGCATAACCTCAGTGGGTATGATGCTCATTTTATAATACCTGAATTAGGAAGAGACAATGGTTCAATGGATGTGTTGGCTGAAACTTCAGAAAAATTTATAAGTTTCTCTAAAACAGTTGGAAATGTCAAATTAAGATTCTTAGACTCCTACCGATTTATGCCATCGAGTTTGTCTAAACTTTCTGAAAATTTAAGGAAGAAAGATTTTATTGAAACAAAGAAGATTGTAAGTAACGACAAACTGGATCTCGTACTTCGGAAAGGTGTTTTCCCATATGATTATATAGACAGTTTAGAAAAATTTAATGAAACATCACTTCCGCCAAAAGAAGAATTCAAAAGTAAATTATACAACATGGACATATCTCAAGAGGATTATGATCATGCATGTAAAGTATGGAATGAATTAGGATTTACAACATTGGGAGAATATTCAGATTTTTATGTTAAATTAGATGTCACTTTATTATGTGATATAATGGAAGAATTTAGAAATACGTGTTTTGCAGCATATGGATTGGACCCTCTTCATTCATACACTTCACCTGGACTAGCATGGCAAGCCATGTTGAAAGAAACAAATTGTAAATTACAACTTCTTACTGATGTAGATATGGTTTTGATGTTAGAATCAGGAGTTCGAGGGGGATTGACACAAAGTGTAACCAGACATGTTAAGGCGAATAACAAGTATCTGCCCGATTATGATGCATCAAAACCAACAACATTCCTAGGTTATTTTGATGCAAATAACTTATACGGATGGGCAATGTCAAATCCCCTTCCATATGATAATTTTAAATGGATAGATCCAGAATCGATTGGAAACATTATGGATTTACCAAAGCATGGTGAAACTGGTTACATTTTTGATGTTGATTTTGAATATCCTGAACATCTTCACGATCATCATTACGATTTACCACTTCTTCCAAAGACTGAAATTTCCCCTACTGGAAGATGGCCGAAATTAATGATGACTTTAACCGACAAGTCTCGATATGTTGGACACTACTGGATGATACAACAAGCTTTAGACTTAGGATTGAGAATTACAAAAATTAATCGAGTACTACAATTTTCTCAATCTTGTTGGTTAAAACCTTACATCGACAACAACACAAGAAGAAGAGCCACCGCTACATCAAGTTTTCAAAAAGATTTTTTCAAATTAATGAATAACGCAATATTTGGCAAGACTTTGGAAAACAAAAGGAAACATAAGGATATCAAATTGGTAACTGATCCAGTAAAATTGCAGAAATTGGTGCAACAACCAAACTTTGGTTCATCTGTAATTATTAATGAAAATCTAGTTGTTATTTCCATGAACAAGAAGTCAGTTGAAATGGATCGTCCTTTGTATCTTGGAATGTCAATCTTGGATATTTCAAAAACACATATGTACGAGTTTCATTATAAGAAGATGGTTAACTATTATGGAAGAGAGAACATTGGTATTGCATATATGGATACGGATGCACTAATTTACTGGATTAAAACAAATGACATGTATGAAGATCTACGCACCTTTATATATAAAGATGATTTCGACTTTTCCGATTATCCTAAGGATCATCCAAATTACGACTATGACAGAAACAAGAAAGTATTGGGAAAATTTAAAGATGAAACGAATGGTGTGCCAATGATGGAAATTGTAGCATTAATGTCCAAACTGTATTCGTTTCAACTGTACATAAATGAGAGGAACGAACATCAAGTCACGAAGAAGGCCAAAGGAATAAAAACTTCTTTTCTTAAGAAGAACGTACAGTTTGAACATTATAAAAGATGTTTGTTTGAAAATGTTGAAACAACTGCAACGTTTAACACTATTAGAAGTTATAATCATCAACTATTTAGTGTCAAACAAACAAAGTGGGCATTAAGCTACAAAGATGACAAGCGCCATATTTTAGAAGATAAAATTAATACTTTACCATTCGGCCACTACTCTCTAAACCCTATCGACCAGTAAACCTATTCTTCGTCCTCTACCTTCTTCTTTTTTCCTTTCCGTAAAGAAGAGGGGACATGGCAAGCCCAATGCCATGTTCCCTCTTTTTTACACTAATATGAAATGGCCTTGACCTATATTCAAACTATACAAATGAGAATAAACTATTCTATGGATCAGTATTTTTACATGCGGTGTACAAGCAACATCTGAAGATGGAAAGTGTGAAGGACAATATTGTAAATGAACTACATAAACCAGCAAGAAGAAGATTTCCAAGAAGAAGTACAATCATTAAAGGAATGAATGATCTTTATCAAGCTGATCTCATTGAAATGATACCGCACAGTAAATTAAACAAAGGATTTAAATATATTTTAACAATTATAGACTGTTTTACTAAAATAGCTGACGGTTTACCATTGAAGGATAAGACTGGTAAAAGTGTTACAAAAGCTATGGAAACCACAATACAAAGAAATAAATTTAAAATTAAACATCTACAGACCGATGATGGAAAAGAATATTTTAATAAAGACTTTAAAGCTTTGATGAAGAAATATCAAATAAATCATTATTCTACAAATTCTGAAGTTAAAGCTTCAATAATTGAAAGATTCAATAGAACATTGAAAGGTGCGATGTATAAACAATTTTCAAAACGAGGATCATACGTGTGGTATGACATATTACCACAACTTATAAAACAGTATAACAACAAATATCATCGTACCATTGGAATGAAACCTATCCAGGTAAACAGTGCTAATGCGAAAATTGTATTACAACGCATTAAAAATAATACAACACCGAAATTGGAAAAATTGCAACCAAAGAAGTTCAAGGTCAACGATAAAGTTCGTATAAGCAAATACAAAGGTGTATTTAGTAAAAGATATCTACCAAATTGGACTAATGAAGTATTTACAATTTATAAAGTGCAACCAACTATACCTGAAACCTATTTATTAAAGGATAACAAGGGTGAATTACTTCAAGGTGGATTCTACGGACACGAATTGTTTAAATCAACAGTTGGTGATGTATATCTTGTCGAGAAGATTTTACAAAGGAAAAAGGATATAGTTAAAGTCCGGTGGTTAGGGTTTGATAAAAGTGAAGACTCTTGGATTCCTTCAAAAGACTTAGTATAGTTGTTTAATAGCTCATTGTGTGTTTAACCTTTATACAAGATGGAGATTGTACAACAAAAAGACCGATTTAATATCAATAACATTGATGAATTGACAGTTGACAATGATAAGTTAAATCATGGAAAACATGGTGAATTACTACCAAATACGATAAGATGTCTAATAACTGGTCCTTCAAATTGTGGGAAAACTAATGTTGTTTTTAACCTTATAACTAATCCTAAAGGATTGCGTTTTAATAATATATACATTTTTTCAAAATCATTGCAACAAGCAAAATATCAATTATTGGATAAAGTACTTGCAAGTGTACCTGAAGTGAATTTTTACAAGTTTAATGCCAGTGAAACAATTATGCAACCAAATGAAGCAAAACCATTTTCTATTTTTATATTTGACGATGTTTCTTGTGAAAATCATGACACAATAAGGAATTATTTTGCTATGGGAAGACATCATAATATTGATAGCATTTACATTGGTCAAACATACAGTAAAATTCCAAAACAACTTATAAGAGATAATGCAAATATGTTGATCATCTTCAAGCAAGATGAAACAAATTTAAAGCATATATATAATGATCATGTAAATGCGGATATGTCATTTGAAAAATTTAAAGAGATGTGTGGCAAAGCATGGAATGAGAAATATAGCTTTCTCGTTATTATGAAGGAAGAAGATATTAAAAATGGTAGATATCGTATAGGGTTGGATAAATTTGTATTTATGCGTTGAACTACCGATGCTACATCTAGTTACACGTTGAACTTCACAGTGTAAACATGGTGAATCAAGAAAAACTATTGAAAGAAATAAAATCACTCAGTGATTCTATTAGGATGAAGAATCGTGCATTGAGGATGGGTTTAAGTGAAAGAGAAGAATTTCTAGAGACTACATTTAAACCTATTACGGAACCTTTAAAACAGATATCAGAAACTATTGGTAAACCTCGTTATGAAGGAGATGTTTTACTACCAGTTTCTAAACAAGAAGTACAAGCATTAAAAAAAGAAGAAGATGATGATTCATATACAAGTGCTAGTGAGCAAGAAGAAACAAAAGAAGAAGAACCAATTGTTGAAAAGGAAGAAGAACAGCCAATACCTGAAGCTGAACAATCTATTCCAAATTTAACTCAATTGAGTAGCGATATATTACAACATGGACCTCTTGGAAGAAAATATATAATGAAAATGCTACATGACATGAAATCAAACCCAAATTTGAGTAGATCACATGTATACGGAGCAAGAATTGATGGGAATGAATTGAAGATCGGCGATTCAAAGCTTGAAATAACACAAGACGATTACATCATTATTGGTGAGCATAGATATAAAGGAACAAAAGGATTATATGAATTAATTTTTAAAAACATACCACTAAGATATTCATCCAAAGATTTAAGTGTTTTTAAGGAGATTCTACAAAATACTAACGCTCATAAAAGAAACTACTCAAAGGATGCAATGATTAATCGTTCACGTGCAACAAAATATAACATCGTTATAAAAAAGTTGTTTCCTCCACGAAAATTGCCAACATTACGTACTGCACCAGCGGTGAGACAACCACTGAAAAGAAAATCTTTATCACTTATGGATTTATCACTTCTTGAACAACATGGTAAAAAGAGTAAAGGAGATACTTCAACATCTGGTAAAGGATTGATGAAAAATCTATACAATACGAATGTGATTTACTACAACGATATCAATAAATTGGTTGATAGAATGAGACTATTGCATGAAGCCATGGAAGCTGGTCATACAGGTTTAAATAATGAATGGGTAGCTCTGATTGACGAACTCAGGAATCGCGGCATAATTGTATAATTTCCCGCGGATATATAAGAGTTGCAGGCATATAATGTGTCAGTTCTAACATGAGCGTCGACAAGTTCGGACGCTACTCCGCATTAGGAGTGCAAGTTGAAGAAGACAGAAAAAGAAGCGGATTACCGCAAACACCTGAAGGTGACTATAACATAAGTAATAAACGTTTAAAATTAGTTAAAGATCCAGAAGAAGATACTGATGGAGCAAATTTAAAGACAGTAAAAGAAGCTACTTCAAAATCATTGAAATTACATAAGAATACTTATGATGTTAAATCACATAGATTAATTAATGTTGGTAAACCAACTGAAGGTTCTGATGCAATTACTAAAGAGTACTTATCATCTGAACTTTCAAATACTTTAAAATTGCAATGGGGTAACAACTTAAAAGATGGACAAACATATGATGCTGGAAATTATAGAATAACCAACGTGGGAAATCCCAAAAATGATAAAGATTCAGTTAATAAAGAATATTTACATTCTATAATACCGGAAAAAACTAAACATGGATATTCTTTTTATAAATTTATTATAAATGACATTGGATACCCAAAGGAAGACGGTGATGCTGTAAACCTAAAATACATCAAGGACAACTGTATTTTACAAGATGTTAATGAAATCGATTGTCATGGTAAAACATTGACAAATGTGAAGTTTGGTTCTCAACCAAAAGATGCTGTTACTATGGAACAATTATCTAAAGAATTAAAAAAGGAAACATCCAATTTTGTAAAACATTAAGATGCCGTTTTAAAGCGGGGAGATAAATTTATACATGGAAATGAAAAGTTTAATTTAATGCAAGGAAATAATGATGAATGGGATGCAGGACATAAAACAATAACAAATGGAAGATTTGGTATAAAAGATTCAGATGTACCTCTAATGGTACAAACATTAATTGCGAGTGGTGGTGCATTAGGTACATACAATGGTCGTAATAGAAGAATAAAAGATATTTATCCTGGTTACGAAGAAAATGATTGTGTTACAATGAAACAAACAATAACTTGGGATAAACACTTTGGGACCCAATATGATGCAAAGATGAAGAAAATAATTAATATTTTACCAGGTGAAGATTCAAATGATGCTGCTACTATTGGACAAGTCATAAAAACATCAAAAAGTGATTCAACAGCTTTCACATGTAATGATAAACGTATTATGCAATTACTTGATCCTCAACATCCAAAAGATGCTGTAAATTTAGATTGTTTAATAAGAATAGTGGGCAATTTACTTATTGATACCCATAATCATATAGCTAGTACAACGAGTCATGTGATAATTCAACCCGATGAACGGGAAGCTTGGATTAAAATAGAATTATAAATCAGTATATCATTAATTTGAATAACTAAGTGTTTAAATATATAAAATTATACATAACTTATTCATTTATGTAAAGTATCTTGTGGAGTAAACACGCCAGTTTATATAAGACTACATAATGAAGGCTGTATCACTCAGTCATCATCAAGACAGCAACAAGAGAGGACGTGGTATAACTTCAGCTGCGTTATCCCTGCTTAAACGGATACCTGTTGGTGCTATTGTAAATCGAGCGATAGACGCTCTACCATACGAATTACATATTCCTGGAGGTTATCAATATTGTGGACCTGGAACTAAGTTGGCAAAACGTTTAGCAAGAGGAGATCCTGGAATTAATAAATTAGATCAAGCTTGCAAAGAACACGATATAGCATATTCAAAGTATAAAGATTCAACAAATAGATCAATAGCAGATAAAATTCTAGCGGAAAAAGCTTGGCAAAGAGTAAAATCAAGTGACGCAAGTATTGCAGAAAAAGCATCGGCTTGGGCAGTAACTACAGCCATGAAGACAAAAGCAAAGTTAGGTGGTGGAAGACGTCGCAGAGGAAGACCTGCAAAGAGAGGCGCTCCCAAAAGAGGTGGACACATTAAAAAAGGACGTCGTAGAACTCATAAGGCAAGTGTAAAGAAGACTTCTGTTTGGCAAATGGTAAAAAACGGAGCAGGTTTATACCTAAGACCATACCGTGTGTACTAAATAAGAAGAATCAATTGATAATTCCAAATAAAGCCTTAACAAATCATCAGTTAAATGATTATGTAAAATGTTTGAAAATACCATTCTTTCGAGGAGTTTTTATGAAAGATGCATTACCAACTAAAATATGGAAAAATGAAACTGGAATAGTAAATTTGGATTCCACCTATGGTCCAGGCACTCATTGGGTATGCTATAAAAAGCTCGGACAAACCGTTTACTACTTTGACAGTTTTGGCAATCTACCACCGCCAAAAGAACTTCAACATTATTTTCGAAACTCCAAAAACATTTTTTACAATTACAAAAGAGAACAACCTAACAATACTGAAATATGTGGACATTTATGTTTGGAGTTTCTAGCGAAAAGTGTCAGTCAGCTTTAAGATGTCATCGTATACAGTGTCATTGAGTGGAAATTCATCCACATTGAAAAGTACGCTGTTCCCAGCATTGCGTCTATCGAAGGAACGATTATGGGAAGCGGCATTACTTGATTTGACTACCTACAACTCAATTCCCAATGTTACGGAAGGGAAGAACAATTTACTACATTATTATGAAACTAAGGATGCTGCAGGAAAATACTCAGAATTGAAAATAATTACATTTCCTACTGGAGCATATGAAATTGATGACATAAACCAATTATTACAGAAACAACTCGGAGAAGACAATATCACCGTTAAAGGAAACAATAATACTTTAAAAGCAGAAATAACTTCGAAATATTATATTGATGTCAGCTTGGAACAGTCGATTGGCAGTTTACTTGGATTTACAGATACAAAAAAGAAAATCTTAACTCCTGGAACTACTCATTCAGGTGATTCAACTGTAACAATATTGAAAGTAAATAGTATTGATGTCACGTGCAACATTATACACGGATCGTATAGAGATGGAGTTAATCAACATATTTTACATACATTTTATCCAACAGTGGCTCCCGGTTTTAAAATTGTTGAGAAGCCACAAAACTTGATATACCTACCGTTAAACACCAGTTTCATTTCAGACATCGTACTGAACATATTGGATCAAGACGGTCATAGTGTTGACTTTAGAGGAGAAACAATTACTATACGGATACACATCAGAGCAGCAACATAAAAGTCAACATGGGATTATCATTTAAACCGCAACGGAAGAGTCGGGAGCTCAGTAGCTCCTCGACATTGGAAGAGTTAACATCGGAAAACATTCGTTTTCTACAGAAGATTGGATTGAAACTTAACAGCGATGGATATCCTGGATATATCTCAAGGACCAACGTTCGACGAAACATTATGGGAGAAGGAATATCACACGCACAACCCTTACACTTCATCAAAATTAAACAATAACGATGAAATAAGGATCCCCATTCAACAACAAGATATTTACACTTTACCGTGTGAAAGTTACTTGTACATCGAAGGACGGGTATTAAAATTGGATGGAAAAACTGCTTCAACAGTTCCTTTTATAAATAACCCGATGGCATATCTTTTTGATGAAATAAGATATGAAATATCAGGGGTGACGGTTGATTCAACAAAAAAGGTTGGTTTAACAATGACATTGAAAGGATTAACATCATTAACACCGCATGAGAAGAATTCAATAGTCACTGCCGGATGGGTTGCCCCCGATAAAGACACTATAACACCAGCTTCCAACGGTCACTTTGATTTTCATGTACCTTTACGATTGCTTTTGGGATTCGCTGAAGATTACAAACGGATAATAATAAATGTCAAACAAGAATTAGTATTACTCAGATCTTCAACTAATAAGGACTTGATACTTGCAGACCCTGCAACTACGGAAGATAAACTGGAATGGCAACTACAGTTGGATAAAGTTGTTTGGAGAGTACCTCATGTAAGATTGGCTGATGAACATAGAATCCTATTATTGAGAAAGTTGAAATCTGACCGTGATATTGTGATGCCATTCCGAAGTTGGGAATTTCATGAATACCCTACACTACCTCAGACAGAACGACAAACATGGACCATCAAGACATCAACTTACTTGGAACGAGCAAGGTACATAATACTCGGTTTTCAAACTAAGCGAAAAGATGTTATCACTGCAAATGCTGGTCAATTTGATCACTGTAAAATAAAGAATTGTAAAGTTTTCCTAAACTCTCAATTCTTTCCTTATGACAATTTGAATGTCATGTTCAGCAAAAAACGTTTTTCCATTTTATACTATATGTATGCAAGATTTCAATCGTCATATTATGGAAAAACTAATACACCACTATTATCACCTGACCAGTATTATTCCAAGGCTCCAATAATTGTAATCGATTGTTCAAAACAAAATGAATCGGTAAAATCATCAAGTGTGGATATAAAAATTGAAATGGAATTTGAAGAACCAGTAGCGGATGGAACTTCGGCATACTGTCTAATTCTACATGATAAAATAGTTACTTACACACCGCTGACCGGAATTGTGAAGAATGTACTTTAAGAAGAATTGTACAACGACTGCAAATTTTTGAGGTTAGAATTATCTGCTTCAATTTTTAAGGTTAGAATTTCATTTCTGAAAGACAAGTTGAAAACAAACAATTATGTAATTGTATAAATTTTAAGGATTTTACGAAAAATATAAAAGCAAGAAAATAATTAGTGGAAACTTAATTCTATCTTCAACCGTCGTATGGGAAACATCATTCGCAAGATGAATTCTACTAACGGAGAAGAAAATACACCTCTAATGGATGATAATAGTTCAGATATAGAAAAACAAGTTGAACGAGAAATGGACGAGTTCCTAAAGTTTAACAAACATAAGAAGAGAGAAGAAGAAGAAGCTGAAAAAGAAGTAAAAAGGAAGAAGGTTGAAGTTAACATTACAACCAATATTTTCACAGAAGTATTTCTTCGGATTATCTACCCAATTTCTTCATGCATGACAACAAGTATATCAGTTGGAATTTTAAAATCAATGGATTATTCACCAATTGTTATTTTAAATCATGGAAACAAAATGGTTACTTTCAGTGAAACTACTTGGGAATCTCTCATGAAACATTTACATCTTTTGGAGTGCTATTTAAGTAACAACACATTTGGAAGAAGAACAAGATTAAGTTTATTGGAATCAAATATTGAAGTTGATATAGTAAAACATCGTGGAGGACAAATTGTTCGCTTCAGAGATTTAACTACCCACAATGTTAAATTATATTTTACTAAAAAAGAATTTTACACTTTAAGCTGTACTACCGGTCCCGTCACCAGATATTTGAAACAACTAATATTTTCAAGTGCAATAATTAAAGACTATCTAATCGATACATTGGACAAACAACCTTTTGTTCCAATTTTATACGGTCCCGTGGATACTTCAATCTTTAATAGAATACCTCAAGAAGTTGAAATGTGGAGACAATTAAACAACTATCACACCAATTTTAATATCGATGAAGTGGCACAAGAAGTGAAAGAAGAAGAACAATCCTGTCTGTTATAAACGTCGGCTCATTCAATTTTTAAGTCAGTTGTTAATAAGACTTCATCATGAATAAACAGGTTTCGTTTTCTAATGCACCACACATAATGGAAGTTAAAAGAGGTATAATTGAATTTCAAGCTTTCCGAGGAAATGATGGTAATTTTATTATTAAAGAATTAGTAATCTTGGACATGAACACATCAGTAGTTTATCATTATTTGTTCAAACCTCCAGTACCATTTAATAGACTAACAACTAAAGCGAAAGTTACAAACAAATGGTTGAACAAACATTTTCACAACTTAAGATGGGATGAAGGTTTCATTAATTATAACATGATGCCGCACATTATGAATCATTATTGCAAAGAGTTTAAAATTATCTACACAAGAGGATTGGAAAAAGCAAATTGGATACAATCATTTACAAGCAACGAAGTGATTAATGCAATAATTGATAAAGATTTCCAATGCTACTTCAACGAACTTTGTATTTCATCAAAAAGTTTTAAACATCGAAGGTCGCAGTGCGCTTTAAAGAATGCCTACCGCTTGAATAGTTTCCTTCAAAAAAGTGGTGGGGGTAGTGTCGATTATAAAAGTGAGAGCGCTACCATGACGCAGCATGAGTATTACTCGAACCTCCGAAGAGACAACATCTCCAACGGACATTCTTATTTACAAGAAAATTAACAATAACATCAAGATGGCATCGCAGAACTTACTTCAAAATTTGGTCGATCAGTTCAACGCTCATTCTAAATCATCAATTCTACCTACGAAGAAATGTTCTGAACTAAAAGAAGAAAAACATTACATCATTCATACAATCAAGAAAATGGAAACTTCAGTAGGTGATGCTATTAATTGCACATTGAGCGAGGCACCGTATACAGTTGGTGACGAACCGAAGTTTCAAATCTTCCTACCGAAACGGTTTGTACAACTTCTACAAAATGAAGATCTTCGAGTTATTCAACCTGGCGCACTCTATTTAGTTTCACACGGACCGAGTGGAAACAACTCAACTGAACTAACTATTCATGTAACACCTACTACTAACTAGTTTGTACATAACTTTGTAAATATATATGTTTGTAATGGTTTCTCAATAAAGATGATATAAAACAAAAAAAAATAAAAGAAGCAACATATTGTTATGTCTTTGTACATAGCAATATGTTGCTTTTTTTAAAATTCCACGGAATGACCTTGACCCAATTTTGTGTGATGATAAAAGCAGAAATCTACTTGTGAAGTTCATCAGTCTACGACTACCTTTCGTACCGTACACATCTCGCTCACTCTATTGCTTAATATAAAAAACTAAATATGTCTCTCAAAGTCAAGTGTGCATCTTACGATACCAACACCATTACAACTTTTGAACAACTCGAAGATTTAACCAACGAAATGCGAGTTTTACTTACCGGTGGTTATCACTTAACTGTTGATGTTAGTGCTACTAATACAAGGATGTTCACTAAAACAAAATATTGCGATGATGAAATATTTATTTCTACACAACCTACAACTTCTTCATCGCCTACTGGTCAACATAACATCAAGTTCCAAAAATATTACCAATGTTGAATAACTTTTGACAAACAAAACTACAACTAAAGAATCACGTGTTGAATGTGAGTTAATAAAAAGGATGTGAAACTTGAATAAATAATCATTTGCTTCTCAGCTCTCACCACGACAAGACCTATTTAAGAAAATGTTGTACAGAATGATGATTCAACTTGATGGAAAAATCTATGGAAAAGATTACAACACTGTTGAACAAATGACTAAAGATATAGATGTATTAGCTAAAGAAGGATACCAAGCTAAATTAATTTTGAAATTTCCTGAAGTACATCCGCTATCAATAGAAGAACTAGTTGCTATGGCTAAAGCTGAGAAAGATAAAAAGTCTGAAGAAAACAAAGAGAAACAAACTTCTTAAGTATCAACATTCCTTACATTAGTAAGGTATAATTTTTTAAAACTCCATTTGGATGACCTTGAAATTACCCCCACCACTTTTCAAAGTACATAAAACTCGCTATTCAACACTATACACTCTTATTCTTTCACTGGACTCCGCAGCATCAACATGGAAGAGCAAAAATACAAGTACAAACCTCGTTACTGTTGTGAACAACAGTGTACAGATTTAGGACCAATGATGGTGGATGGGTTAGCTTGTACTAAATGTGAATTCTTCGGATCTTGTTATTGCAAATGCAAAACAAAACAACTACCACCACCGGAATTGCGAACTTTCAAATTTTACAAATCAAGATATTTTCATACATGTTGTCCTCAAAGGTGTTTCAAATTTCACCCTCTAGATCTTGCTCATTGTCAACGCACCAATTCTCATCAAGATGATTTTTGTACACATATGATAAAAAGATGTAAATACAGATCAGATTGGTATTCCGATCCTGTAGAACCATCAAATGTGTAATTTCAGTTTTACACTATTTTTTAAAACTTCATTTGGATGACCTTGAGATTTCCCCCACCACTAGTTCTAATTTTTATATAATATTAAATCATTCCACTTTCAACACTCTAACTAACAACATGGAAAACAAATTTATCAAGTTTGAACATATAATAACTGACAGGGAGGAGATGGAAGAATTGTTTCAAAACTTACTTTCTATTATTGACGAATATCCTATAAGATGGTTCAGAATTGTAGTTCAATATTTAAATCCTGGTGAATTGTTTTCTTCATCAAGTGAAGAAGATGAAACAACTACTTCGGTTCAAATAATTGAATTAAAAGACGAAGAAGAAGAACTAAACATTTTATTCAATCATAAGCTCAAGGTTCCCCATATAAAAGCCCCCTCCCTAGACAGCCCCCCTCCCTAGACGCCTGCTCAAGGTCACCATTATATAAGCCCCCTCCCTATGCGCCGATCCTCATTCCATCACCGACTCTCCAACAATGAACAGCTCTCCATTGGCCCAAATGAATTCTAGTTTTGAAATAAACTCTAAAGAAGAGTTACAAGACATTTTTAATATTTTACAAGAACTTGTAGATAATTTTACAACCATCAAAATGAATTTGGAAATAACATACGATTGTCCTATTTGTGATAAGGTTGAAAGTTTAGACGAAGACATTTTACTAAATCTAACTCCTGCACCATCTGACACTACTGATGGTAATAATGAAGAGCAACGTCTTTCCCCCACCACTTCTTTGTAATTCATCCTTCCCCCCACCACTTCTTTATTTAACTAACATTTCTCCCTTTTACTTCTCATTCCGTCTTCGACTTCTGAACTATCAACATCACTTGTTTTAAAATTTCAAATACTAACACAATCATGATGGATATGATGGATGAAGTTCCCTTCGTAACTAGAATGGAAGAGGATAAATTGAAATTAGAAATTAAACGATTGGAAATGGAACAGGAAAACCAACTCGAAATGTTACATTTGTTCAAGCTTTTCAAATACATCATATGGGGACTCTGCATTTACCTTCTCATCGTCGTCGGTGTTTGCATTTACAACTCTGTAATTCATCACAAAAATTCAACTTGTTTAAACTCTGCTGTTGCACATTAATTCTATGTTCACTAATAAAATTCAAAAGTTACTTCAACCTATCCTACTATCACCAACTAGTTCAACTTAGAACTATTTCTGGTGGTAGTTGGGTAGGCTTTTTTAAAACTTACTCTGGATGACCTTGACATACTTTCCAGATCCCATTTATAAATTTGAATTTCAGTTTTAAACTAACTTTTAATTTTGTTCAACTATTAAGAGTTTTGTTAACACCGTCAAATTTCAGTTTTCAACTAACTTTTAATTTATGTGCACTTTTAGTTCAACCCTAGTTACTTTATTCGCAAATTCAGTTCAACCGACCACCAACGCTATCGCCATCTCCACCCCAATATTTCAACATCTCTGCCCCCAACACTTGCCCGAACATCTGCCCGTAGGGGCAGCTGCCCGGACATCTGTTCGGTTTTAAAAATATAAAAGAAAGGTAAAGGAGTGGGGGTGGCGCATGCTCACCAATGCAAAACTAAGGTTTGAGGTTAGAATTATCCATGGCGGCCACCATGTCTGGTTCAGTTTTACCACATAGAGTCGGCGACCGGTTATTGGTCTAAAGGAGTGGGGGAAGGGGTGGTAGGGGAGGGTTGCCATTTTATAAGCCCTCTCCCTAGGCGGCGCTTCTCATTCGATCGCCAACTTTCAAACGATAAACACCTCTCCCATGGCACGAATCAATTATCCCGCTATCACCAACTACTTCAACTTAAAACTATTTCTGGTGATAGTTGGATAGAATTTTTAAAAACTTACTCTGGATGACCTTGACATATTTTCCACATCCCAGTTATAAGTTTGAATTTCAATTTTAAACTAACTCTTAATTTTTCTTCAACTGTTAAAGTTTCGTCAACACCGACGAATTTCAATTTTGAACTAACTTTTAATTTTATGCGCAAATTCACTTCACCCTAACGCCAACACTATCGCCATCTCCACCCCAACCTATATGCCATAACATATAACTACAGCATCTCATATATACCCTCTAACCCCCACCGGAAGCTATGTGACATGGCAGCTGGCGCCAGCTGCCAAGTCACGTGGCTCGGGGGGCACGTGGTCGGTTTTAAAAGTGGCCATTCCCCACTACTGAAACACTATGGGAAAAAGAATATCACACCCACAACCCTTACACTTCATCAAAATTGAACAATAACGATGAAATTCGTATTCCTATACAACATCAAGACATTTACACACTACCATGTGAAAGTTACTTGTATATCGAAGGAAAAGTAACAAAAAAGGATAAAAGTGTAGGTACAACAGTTCCATTTATAAATAACCCTATGGCTTTCCTGTTTGATGAAATTAGATATGAAATATCAGGTGTAACAGTTGATTCCACTAAAAAAGTAGGTATTGCAACAACTTTAAAGGGGGTAACATCTATATCACCTAATGAAACCAATTTACTTCAACCAGCCGGATGGGTTTTACCTGAACATGACACAATCACTCCGAATACAAAGGGATATTTTGATTTTCATATTCCATTACGTTTGTTGCTTGGATTTGCTGAAGATTATAGAAAAATAATATTAAATGTTAAACAAGAATTAGTTTTGTTGAGATCTTCTAACGATAAAGACATTATTAAAGCTCCAGATGGTACAACGGATGCAAACCTAGAATGGAAATTAACATTAGACAAAATTGTATGGAGAGTTCCACATGTTAAATTAGCTGACGAACATAGAATGCTACTATTAAGGAAGTTAAAGGCTGATCGTGATATTGTAATTCCTTTTAGAAGTTGGGAATTCCATGAACATCCAAGCTTGCCAACTACGGATCGTCACACTTGGACTGTTAAAACATCTAATTACGTAGAACGAGCCAGGTATATTATATTTGGTTTACAAACAGATAGGAGAGACAGCATCACAAAACATGCAGGCAAATTTGATCATTGCAACTTAAAAAATATTAAAGTTTATTTGAATTCACAATTTTTCCCCTACGACAATTTGAATGTGTCATTTAATAATAAAAAGTACAGTATATTATACGATATGTATGCGAGATTCCAAAATTCATATTACGGTAAAACAAATACACCTTTACTATCACCAGAAGAATACTTAGATGGTTACACAATAGTGTTAATTGATTGTTCTAAACAAAATGAATCAGTAAAATCATCAAGTGTTGACATAAAGATTGAAATGGAGTTTAATGCAGCTATACCTGCAAATACAACTGCATACTGTTTAATTCTACATGATAAAATTGTAACATACACACCTCTAAGTGGAATTGTTAAAAATGTATTGTAAAAAAACCGGTTTTGTTACATTCCGCGAGTATAAAAGCGGAGCGTGCAGGCCGCTCCTGATCAGTTTGTTGCCTGACGTCGTATGGGTAGCATCATCTTCAATATGGCTTCTACAAGTGGTACAACGGAATGCGATATAGAAAAAGAAATTTCAGAATTTTTGGACATGAATGAACAGCAACACGTCACAAATCAAGAAGAAGAAGAAGAAAAAGGTAAAAAGAAAAAATATTTGTCCAAGAGGAAAAGAAATGTGGAAGAAAATATTTCACCAAATATTTTGATGGAAGTATTTTTAAGAATTTTTTATCCAATCTCTTCAAGTTTGGATAAAAGTGTTTTAATTGGAGTTATGAAATCAACCGACTATTCACCTACAGTAATTTTAACTCACGGAACAAAAATGATTTTGTTTACAGCCAATGCTTAAGAATCTTTTATGAAACACCTCCATTTGTTGGAATGTTACTTTAATAGCAACATGTTTGGCAGGAAAACAAAAGTAGGACTATTGGATTCAGACTTGGAAATTGATATTATTAAACACAGAGGTGAACATCAAATGAGATTCAGAGATACGACCAAACATGACATAAAAATTCAACTGAACAGAGAAGAATTTTTTATTTTAACATGTGCAACTGAACCAATAACAAGATATTTAAGACAGCTAGTATTCTCCAGTTCAATTATTAAAGATTATTTAACAGATACTTTGGACAAACAACCGGATGCACCAATTTTGTATGGACCTGTGGACACTTCAATATTCAACAGAATTCCTCATGAAGTTCAAATGTGGAGACAATTGGAACAATATGTGCAAGAAAAAAATAATTTTGTAAAATCGGATGAAGAAACACATTTCAGTGATGAAAAGGATCAAAGTGATGATAATGACAACAACAAAAATGACCAGATGGAAAGTTAAATAAAGTTTTAAAATTTTTCACAACACTTTACACTTGAATTGGCAAATTTTCAATAAAAAATTCAAAATTTTGTGGGTGTAGGCCTACCGGGGATGGTGCCCACGTTAAATATACACCAACGCGCCTTCAACTGTACGGCCTGGCATAAATAAATGCCTACCGTGGTGTGGAAAACAGTTGACCTTCCGACACCGTGATGGATAGACAGGTGACCTTTCAAATGGACATGGAAGAAGAAATCAAGTCCAAACCGGGTATTATTGAATTTCAGGCGTTTCGTGGTAACGATGATCGGTTCATAATTAAAGAACTTGTATTTTACGATATAGATAAAAATATTCCTTACACATTTTTATTCAAACCACCATGCTCTTTTTCTTCACTAACCAGCAAAGCCGCAACAACAAACCGATGGACTTGGAAATATTTTCATCACATCGATTGGTATGACGGTTTTACCAGTTATTCAGACTTGTATCATATTATGCATCAATTTTCAAACAGATTTACTAATATTTACACAAAAGGACTTGAAAAGAAAAGATGGATAGAACAATTTACATCTACTCCAGTTAAAGATGTGCAAATTAATAAAAATTTTAAATTTATTGCTGAAAACATTTGTATTTGCACACAAAGTGTGGAACATGAAAGGGACAGGCACTGTGCGTTAAAAAACGCTTTAAAATTAGCAACTTACCTGCAAGATGGAGAAATCGGTGATGGTGGTGGGGGTAACGGCGATTATAAAAGCGAGGAGCAGACCGAGACCTGGCACGAGTATTACTCGAGATTCCGAGACGACAACATCTCAGAGCAAGAAGACAGCGAGGACCTCTAGAACAACCATGGCATCCAACCAGTTTCTGCAGACTTTGGTGGAACAGTTCAACGCCCACTCCAAGTCTACAATTTTGCCGGTAAAAAAATGTTCGGAGCTGAAGGATGAAAAACATTATATTATACATACCATGAAGAAGATGGAAACTACAGTCGGCGAGGCAATCTGCTGCAGCTTGAGCGAAGCCCCATACACTCCGGGAGATGAGCCAAAATTCCAAATTTACCTGCCCAAAAGATTTGTACACCTACTCCAAAACGAAGATCTCCGCTCCATACAACCAGGATGTCTCTACTTGGTGTCCCACGGATGCAGCGGCAGCAACTCCACCGAGCTTACCATCCACATCGCAGACAAGCAGCAGTCTTAAAAAAAAATTTTTTTTCTTTCTTGTATCTGTTTGTATTTTGATATGTTAACATATTGATATGTTGCCTTTTTTTTAAAGCTCTGGGGTGACCTTGACCTTTGACCTTTGCACAAATTAAACATAAATTTTTTTCAAACAGCAATATGTGTGTGTGTGTGTGTGTGTGTGTGTGTGTGTTTTCCCCCACCATTTCAGGTTATCAGCATACAGACTGTAAAGAAGTTCAGTTTGATTGCAACTGTCAAACGATGAGCACCCTATTTGAGCTTTGTGTAAGAAAAATTATTGAAGATCAACAGCTATTTAGCCATACTTTACGATCCAACGCTCCTCAACAAATTAAAATTTTTATCAAACATTACAAGCTAGACAACAGAGGTTACAACACTTTTGGTTGGTACAAGTTTGGTGATGGTACAAAATTTTGTCGAAGTTGTGGAAGGGCCGCTGTATCCAACCCGGCACAATTCCTACAAGATGATGGATGTTTACAATATGGTCGTGTGGCTCCAGTTTTAAGTTACCATACACCTAAAGAACTTTGCGCCATTTGTTCAATCAATATGTTTAGTTGGCAAAAATTTAACCACCTCTCATCAGATAGCGTGTAAACAACTTCCCCCCACCACTATTTCATACTACCTTCAAACGACCATGCTAATATTCATTCCGCCTTTGGACATCATACGGAAAACATCAAGATGGCTCTGACTGTAAAATGTGCAAATTATGAAGAAGTATTTGTAAGAAATCTGCAAGAATTAAACGAAATTGTTCAAGAATTTAAATCACTAATCGAACAGGGATACCGATTAAACATGCAAATTTTTGCTTGCAACACAAAATGCCCTCATGTCCCCAGGGATGACGAGCCGCCTAGGTCACCATCATCAACTTCTTCAGCCTACTCCTCCAGATCATCCATGAAGACTCAAGCCAGTCCAAACTTGGAATATTTCTCCTGACTAATATTTATATTTTGTATCCTCATTGTACTTCAATATGTATATTTTTGTATTGTAATAAAGGAATGATAAAATAAAAACAAAATAAAAAAAACCTATCTTGCTACAGTATTGTAGCAAGATAGAATTTTTTTAAAACACAAATTGGATGACCTTGAACATGTTCTAACATGTTCAGGTTTTCCCCTACCACTTTTCCTCTTGGAGACCTGAGATGCAGCACCAATGTGTTTCATTACATCTTCATCTTTTGAGCTGCAAACATGGATGTTCCACCACCAATATATGAGGCCGATGAAGCGGAAAGCCTGGGGAGGAGAAGATGCCAGCATGTGGATCTAGTGGAGATGATGGAAAGAAGGATGGAAGAAAGACGGATCAGGAAGGACCATATGCTAATTCAGAAAATTTTAAAATTAGATCTCTTCATAATCTTGGCCTTATTAATTGCAATCTTCTTCTACTTGGTATACGCAGTTGTATACTGCCTAAGATGCATCGAGTGTACAGATAAAGCAGCCAAATTGCCAGTTTTCAACACTACTCTTTAAATAAAATTTTCTTTTTTAAAACTCCAAATGGTTGACCTTGAACATGTTTCAACCTGTCTGGTTGTATCAATTACCCCCACCACCACAATTCCAAAAGACCAATCCTACATGCAAGTCTGGCTTCATTTCCAACTCAGCTACGCTAAAGGTTACACTACACACAATGAAGTGGGAATTGTTGACAGCCTTCAATACCTAAAAGAAATCTATGAAAAATTGCACATGCGGCTACTTCAAAATCCAGGGATAGTAATAAAAATGAACTTGGAATACGACTGTCCACTCATCGACGACAGTATGGATGAAGCAGAAGGGGTAGTCCAAAATACACAAGGAACATGTTGCTGTGAAGAAAATTCTTCAACAACATCAAGCACAAGTCCGGACAGCACATATGGGGATGAAGGAGGATTTTTGTAAATAAAATTTTAAAAAACTAATTTTTTTTTTAAACTTCAAATGGTTGACCTTGAACACGTTTGAACATGTTGAGCAATGTGGATAAAAAATATTTTTTTTTTCTTATGCCTATTGCTGAATAACAAACTCAGTTGTATAGTTTGCAAATTTTTTTTTTTTTCATTTCATATGACCATTTTACCCCCACCATCTCCTTATCTCCACCACTCTACCGAGTACCTGAGATACACGGAGCGACTTGTTCAGTTGCTGTTCAACTCTTGTGGTGTGCACATCTCACTTTTTGCACTCAATTTACTTATATTGAGTTTAAATTTAAATATTTAGCAAAATATCAAACATTTCTTAATTTTTCGGCAAAGTTTCAAATAACAAAAAAAAATTTTTTTCACTTTTGGTTTCATTGAAATTTCACAAGTTCCAAGATCACCTGAGAAAGAATAAAAATAAATATTTCTCAGGAAATATTTCCAATCCGAGTTACGGTAACGGACAGGCTCGGATGAGTTGTTGCAAAAATTTTAATTTTTCTTCCTTCTGACCACTTTACCCCCACCACCTCCTTATCCCCACCACTGGGCCGGGTACCTGGGGAACCGCCTGCGCCCAAGTCAGTACGTCTTCGGACGCGGTGCTGTTCGGATCACGTGTCGTTTGTCGCACTGTCGGGTGTTTGAAGAAATTATTCTTCGGCTCTCAGTCTCTCGGTGGGTAAGTAAAATAAAAAAAATATTTTTTTTTTCAAGTGGGGCTGCTGGGACGGGTCAATGACCCCTGACGGATATATTAGGTTGAGAGTCTGATCGCTAGGGAATAAAAAAAAAAAATATTTTTTTGCACTTTTGTGATTCCTCGAGAAATTTCATTTTCTCAACAAAATTTGAGGAATCGCAAAAGTGCAAAAAAATTTTTTTTGTATTCTTGCGTGACCTTGACCTAATTAACGTCAGTGACGTCATCATGATGACGTCAGCGGTAATGACGTCACCATGACGTCATTTATGTGACGTCATGTGACGTCATTGGTGACGTCATTAGTGATGTCATTGATGACGTCATCACTGCTGACGTCATCATGATGACGTCATGGCCCAGGTGTGCCCTTTTTGCACTACTGTTACTACTTAAATTTATAAATATACTAATCCTTTTATAGGCCTACACCTAGTTGTGTAATTTGCTATTATTATAATATTATAAATTTATCACTATTGTGAAAATAGGCAAAATATAGCCTAGTTACTATGCCTATATATTTTGTTAGTTTGCTAAAGATTATAACATTTATTTTTCTGTAGTAAAATATATATTTTTCTTAATTAAATTAAAACAACTATACCATAAATGTTAGAGAGTCCGATTGCTCTGTCTGAAATACATAGCAAATGCTTTCAGTTTAACTAAAGGTTATAGCTTTGTAAAATGCAATAGATTATTAGAGTTAGAACCTAGCAGGACGTGACCAGGTTTCATCTACCAGGCTCACTGCAGCGAGGTGTTTATTGGACCGCACGACGCATCAGCGAAGTCTAATCTGTTAGGATTACAGAATAGTATTGGACTTTTTCCAAGGTCGGAATCATTTTTTAATTGCTGACCCGACCTTGGCAGTAAGTGGTATGGATCTTCCTCGGAAGCAGAGGACTGTTCTCAATCGATTCCGCACTGGAGTGTGAAGATGTAATTATAGGAAATAAAAATGGGGAATGACAGAAGACCAGTCATGGGGCTGTGGAACTGCGTTCCAGACTATGACTCACATGACTATGACTCAAGTCAATGAGTGCCCTTTGAGTGCTTTCCCCGAAGGGTTGTTTGGGCTGCATTGTGCAAGTGAAGCTGGGCTGCAATGGCTCAGCGCCCTGGATTTAGCTTTATAAAGAGGGATCGTAACTTTTTGTTTTAGTTTAGTTTTAAGTGTATTGTGCAGGTGCTATGCACTACAGCAGATTATGTTTTATATTTTTCTGAAGTTGGTGGCTGGCTATGAATGCCATACGATACATACATAAATAATATATTTAGAATAGTATAGTTATTTAGATATGTCTCAGTGTGCTCGTGCGTTTTTGGTATTTATTGGGCCGCACGACGCATCTAGAGCAGGGATGAAGGAATCAGCTATTGTATGAAGGAAAATCTTCGTGCTTAATATGACTTAAACTATTTGAGAAATTTGAGACAAGGGTGAACCATCACAGAGTTCCAAAGAATCAAAAATCAAACTTGTATAATTTTATGACTATTAAATTACTTAGTATTAATTAAAAACTTAAAATTTCGCTTAGGGTTGTATTTTTAACATGAATTATCCTTGAGGATGAGTGTAAAAAGTAGTTTATGCAGTTTCAATAATTCCAATTGGCCTAGGAGAAAATTGTTTTTAAGTCCTACAAGCCCACGAGTGACCCCTTGCGAGTGTTTTAAATATCACACTAGTCGCTTAGAGCACATATTACCTATAGATTATCTGTGCTTGGACGCTGAAACATCATTCATTCATTATTTTATCTAAGACCAACTTCAGTTTTATAAATACCTTTAAAAATAAAGTTATAAACATGTCGAAAATTAACAGGTTGGTCTCGATCACCCATCCAAAACTTCCGATGTTGCTTGACATAGGCCCTAATTGTCGTTCACAATAACATTAGATCATACTCTTTTAAGGTTTGACATATAAAAAAGTAAATCGTGAATCGTAATGAAACGATCAACTGATGTGAGGATTGCGTTATTTCTATTTTAATACTACTTTTAGCGGAGCTCTAATTGGTCAAGAACCTACATTATAATGAGACTCTTGTATCTTTAAGAGCTCATTATGCAAAGATTTTGAATTTAGTTTAATAATGTGTTAGTACATTTTTATGATTTTACTTGTGACATAGTTATTGGTGCTCATTGTAACGATCATAGATAAAATGAAATAATACAATACTTTAAATAAATAATTTTTTATTTTATTATTGATCTTATTCTTGATGACTGACTACAGTACATATGTATTTAAATCACGTAAAACATTAAGCATACACTTCACAATGGCTTACTTTACTTATTCTTATCCCTAGTAACTAAACATCTACAGAATTTTATATAAAAAATTAAAACTTTTAAATATTTTGACATTTGTCCAGTGGAGCAACAGGGATGGCTCATTGAAATTCAGACAAGCTGTTTCACCAAACGAGCTCTGGAAAAATACTCTAATGACCTGACTGCTCATGAATAGCTTAAAATATATATTCTACTTTAGAATTTAACAAAGTTCAATTAGTTCTATTCCCTTTTAAAGTTATAAAGTTATATGACAGAATTATGAATGTTAAACTTAATTGTCTTTGTTTTTTTTTTGTTTTTTTTTTAACATTAATTGGAATTAATGCCAAAATTTTACACATACTCTAGAATACCATACACATTTATGGAAACGATTTGTTTAAACTACTTTAAAATGGATGTGATGTATTTAGAAATAAATGTATCTCAGACACAGCAAACCAAATTTTTTACTGCTGAAATAACACTAAAATGTATTTTCATTTATAGTAATTTCTAAATTTAGTGTATCAAATTGTTTACATTAGTCATCACACATTCCATTACAATTTTACAACAAAAAAACCCAAAAGATTTGTCATATTCTTTTTATTTTCATGGATGAAACTAAGGTTTTTATTTATTTCTCAAAATTCTATAATGAACAATAACTCATATTCAAACTCCAGTAACTCATGGTAACCGGATAACTTATAAAATGCATATGGTAACTATTTGAATTCGAAGTCCAAATAATATTAGGTGATTTATTCCACCTAAATCCACTTACACTACCCCAATACCGTACCATTGACTTTACACTATGTATACTAGTGAGCAGACTACGCATTCATTGTTTTATTTTAAACTTTAACTTTAACTCGTTCATGTTTACCTTAATAGAGTCTTTCCAAAAGTCCCCAGATGTTTTATCTACACTGCAGAATCAGGACACCACGAAAATCCTTAAATATTAAATAGCAGGGATCGAAAATAGTGTAAGAACCGAATCTCCTTTCATCAACCACTGGAAATTCATGTAAATCAAGGGAAGTCTATATCTCACATACAGACATTCTACATTAAGTCTACCCACGCAATGTGGAAATTGTGGCAGTGAAATGTGTCTAACAAAGCTCAAAGCCCGATAAAGAGTCCGTAATAATAAATATTGGACGGGTTGCAATGTCAACAGAAGATGCGCCCCCGGCCCCTGTGGTCTGGTGTGTGGTGACCCGAGACATGCGGGGAAACAGGACTGTTGCCACACACTTCACAGAATACTCACAATACTATTCACTTGTTCAATTTTTTATTTAAACTCTAGTTTGCCTGTTAATTTACCTATACTGTAATTAGTAATCACGGTCAACTTTCGTACCTACAAAGTGCATCAGGTAGTATGACCATTGATTCATTAAATCTTAAAAAAATCTTGCCAAATCAATATAATTAATATTATAATTAATTTAAAAATGCGTATATAACTTTATTCGTTAAAACAATATATAATGGAATCCATGTTTAAAATTAGTCATTTTAGTGTGTTTGGAATATTTTGTAACGACTAATAACAATAATAATATATACCTTTTCTTAATCTTGAATAAACAATTCTTATATTAAAATTAATAACATTAGAATATTTCAATACTTTTCCGACTTTTCCGATATTAGAATACTTTTCCGACATTTTGGCTTTATAATAATCTTTAATCTAACAATATCAACTGCTTTGGCCATATTCACCAGCGACGAATTTAATTGAATTTAAAATTATAAGTAAATTATTTTTATGCAATCACACCAAAAACACTGGAAGTATTGATCTGATATCCTGTTATAGTAAAGAACAAATATGAAATATTGTGAAAGGATTATTATTATTCAATACGTAAAGGCCAGCGAATGGAATGAACAAGCTCGTCCCGAGAAAGGAGTGGAAGCAATTAGCTCGCTCATAAACAGTTTGTTAAGGATATCAACTAGCTCCTAATTTAATTTTGATTGATAACTTTAATATGGTGTTTGAATGTTAACCACAGATTGCAAAACATCAGCGCATCTCTTCCAGGATTCGGCCCTAACGGGAAGCAGCCAGCGTGCAATACGTTGTTTTAGGGAATTGGGTTTTTTTTTGTTCCGACCTCTGCCTTTGATGCCTCGTGATCGTGAAGCATCCACGTGGCGATGGCTGACGTACCCTTCAAGAGTAAACAGCTACAAAACAATAATATATCTTTGTAAAATTGAACGGTAATTTATTATCAGAATCAAACATTAAACTACCACATCGTTAACTATGAATATTCGTTTATTGTTGACCTTAGAGCACCCTTGCCATTTAATAAAACAGTTGGCTTAAGAGGCACATTAGAAAAAGTTGTTATTGTTGATAAATCTCAGTAAATATCTCGGTGTGGTAACCCACCTTACGGTTACTTTCCATATGCTAATTTAAAACAGCTTCATTTATTTCCGTGTATGAGTGTATTACGATATTCTTTTGATATAAACGTGTTTTTTTTTGGGTAAAATCATAAAAAATGTTACACAGCAATGTAACTGGAACCAATCATACTAAGAGAGAACTGGAGAAAATAATTTAATTAGTCAGTCACATTATTGTTTAATAAAGCGATTGAATCAAATGAAATATTTCATATTTTTGTTTCATATTGGGTCCCAATATAAGTGGCAGTCTAAGAGAAAGAGCTCGAGAGGAAACTTACCGCATGAAAATCCTCACATAACAATTTCCTTGTCAATAATTAATTGCAGTTTGTGAGCTTCGACACCCATTTAACAAAAATCTTAACTAACTCATTTCCGCTACATTGATCCATTTTAAAAGTCAGTTATTATTAAAGTGCTTATGTATTTATTTTTAAATTTAATAAAATAATGTCAACTCTAGTGATCATTTTTACAGAATAATGTTTTATAACATTTATTTTCTTAAAACTTGTATAAAACTAACATTTTGACATTCACTAAGAGAGTTAAAATCTTAAAAAACCGTCACAAATAAATCATTAGTTTTATTACAAATATAAGCATAAGGTTTATTAACAATTGTTTTATTGACACCATAATATGGTGCCATTTTCTGTACTTTCATTGTTACTTGGTAAAAGTCCCGCCAGTTTCAAACACCTAAAGTACAAAAATGTACAAAAATAAATTGTAGAGGCGGCTGTGGTAATGCTGGAAATACTTCCACACGTGACCTTGCCTACTGTGAGGATCAATAATATCGCATGTGGTTCACTGTGTTTTGGCTATGAGCCTTACAATAATAATACTCCCACAAGTGACCCTTGTCTACTGTGAGGGTCAATAATATCGCATGTGGTTCACTGTGTTTTGGCTACGAGCCTCACAATAATAATACTCCCACAAGTGACCCTTGTCTACTGTGAGATTCAATTATATCGCATGTGGTTCACTGTGTTTTGGCTATGAGCCTCACAATACTAATACTCCCACAAGTGACCCTTGTCTACTGTGAGGATCAATAATATCGCATGTGGTTCACTGTGTTTTGGCTACGAGCCTCACAATACTAATACTCCTACAAGTGACCCTTGTCTACTGTGCGGATCAATAATATCTCATGTGGTTCACTGTGTTTTGGCTACGAGCCTCACAATACTAATACTCCCACAAGTGACCCTTGTCTACTGTGAGGATCAATAATATCTCATGTGGTTCACTGTGTTTTGGCTACGAGCCTCACAATACTAATACTCCCACAAGTGACCCTTGTCTACTGTGAGGATCAATAATATCGCATGTGGTTCACTGTGTTTTGGCTACGAGCCTCACAATACTAATACTCCCACAAGTGACCCTTGTCTACTGTGAGGATCAATAATATCGCATGTGGTTCGCTGTGTTTTGGCTACGAGCCTCACAATAATAATACTCCCACAAGTGACCCTTGTCTACTGTGAGGATCAATAATATCGCATGTGGTTCACTGTGTTTTGGCTACGAGCCTCACAATAATAATACTCCCACAAGTGACCCTTGTCTACTGTGAGGATCAATAATATCTCATGTGGTTCACTGTGTTTTGGCTACGAGCCTCACAATACTAATACTCCCACAAGTGACCCTTGTCTACTGTGAGGATCAATAATATCGCATGTGGTTCACTGTGTTTTGGCTACGAGCCTCACAATACTAATACTCCCACAAGTGACCCTTGTCTACTGCGAGGGTCAATAATATCGCATGTGGTTCACTGTGTTTTGGCTACGAGCCTCACAATACTAATACTCCCACAAGTGACCCTTGTCTACTGTGAGGATCAATAATATCGCATGTGGTTCACTGTGTTTTGGCTACGAGCCTCACAATACTAATACTCCTACAAGTGACCCTTGTCTACTGTGCGGATCAATAATATCTCATGTGGTTCACTGTGTTTTGACTACGAGCCTTACAATACTAATACTCCCACAAGTGACCCTTGTCTACTGTGCGGATCAATAATATCGCATGTGGTTCACTGTGTTTTGGCTACGAGCCTCACAATACTAATACTCCCACAAGTGACCCTTGTCTACTGTGCGGATCAATAATATCGCATGTGTTTCACTGTGTTTTGGCTACGAGCCTAAAATACTAATACTCCCACAAGTGACCCTTGTCTACTGTGCGGATCAATAATATCGCATGTGGTTCACTGTGTTTTGGCTACGAGCCTCACAATACTAATACTCCCACAAATAACCCTTGTCTACTGTGAGGATCAATAATATCTCATGTGGTTCACTGTGTTTTGGCTACGAGCCTCACAATACTAATACTCCCACAAGTGACCCTTGTCTACTGTGAGGATCAATAATATCGCATGTGGTTCACTGTGTTTTGGCTACGAGCCTCACAATACTAATACTCCCACAAGTGACCCTTGTCTACTGTGAGGATCAATAATATCGCATGTGGTTCACTGTGTTTTGGCTACGAGCCTCACAATAATAATACTCCCACAAGTGACCCTTGTCTACTGTGAGGATCAATAATATCGCATGTGGTTCATTGTGTTTTGGCTACGAGCCTCACAATAATAATACTCCCACAAGTGACCCTTGTCTACTGTGAGGATCAATAATATCTCATGTGGTTCACTGTGTTTTGGCTACGAGCCTCACAATACTAATACTCCCACAAGTGACCTTTGTCTACTGTGAGGATCAATAATATCGCATGTGGTTCACTGTGTTTTGGCTACGAGCCTCACAATACTAATACTCCCACAAGTGACCCTTGTCTACTGCGAGGGTCAATAATATCGCATGTGGTTCACTGTGTTTTGGCTACGAGCCTCACAATACTAATACTCCCACAAGTGACCCTTGTCTACTGTGAGGATCAATAATATCGCATGTGGTTCACTGTGTTTTGGCTACGAGCCTCACAATACTAATACTCCTACAAGTGACCCTTGTCTACTGTGCGGATCAATAATATCTCATGTGGTTCACTGTGTTTTGACTACGAGCCTTACAATACTAATACTCCCACAAGTGACCCTTGTCTACTGTGCGGATCAATAATATCGCATGTGGTTCACTGTGTTTTGGCTACGAGCCTCACAATACTAATACTCCCACAAGTGACCCTTGTCTACTGTGCGGATCAATAATATCGCATGTGGTTCACTGTGTTTTGGCTACGAGCCTTACAATACTAATACTCCCACAAGTGACCCTTGTCTACTGTGCGGATCAATAATATCGCATGTGGTTCACTGTGTTTTGGCTACGAGCCTCACAATACTAATACTCCCACAAATAACCCTTGTCTACTGTGAGGATCAATAATATCGCATGTGGTTCACTGTGTTTTGGCTACGAGCCTCACAATACTAATACTCCTACAAGTGACCCTTGTCTACTGTGCGGATCAATAATATCGCATGTGGTTCACTGTGTTTTGGCTACGAGCCTCACAATACTAATACTCCTACAAGTGACCCTTGTCTACTGTGCGGATCAATAATAATGCATGTGGTTCACTGTGTTTTGGCTATGAGCCTTACAATACTAATACTCCCACAAGTGACCCTTGTCTACTGTGCGGATCAATAATATCGCATGTGGTTCACTGTGTTTTGGCTACGAGCTTACAATAATAATACTCCCACAAGTGACCCTTGTCTACTGTGAGGATCAATAATATTGCATGTGGTTCACTGTGTTTTGGCTACGAGCCTTACAATACTAATACTCCCACAAGTGACCCTTGTCTACTGTGCGGATCAATAATATCGCATGTGGTTCACTGTGTTTTGGCTACGAGCCTTACAATAATAATACTCCCACAAGTGACCCTTGTCTACTGCGAGGGTCAATAATATCGCATGTGGTTCACTGTGTTTTGGCTACGAGCCTCACAATACTAATACTCCCACAAGTGACCCTTGTCTACTGTGCGGATCAATAATATGGCATGTGGTTCACTGTATTTTGGCTATGAGCCTTACAATACTAATACTCCCACAAGTGACCCTTGTCTACTGTAAGGATCAATAATATCGCATGTGGTTCACTGTGTTTTGGCTACGAGCCTCACAATATTAACACTCCCACAAGTGACCCTTGTCTACTGTGCGGATCAATAATATCGCATGTGGTTCACTGTGTTTTGGCTACGAGCCTTACAATAATAATACTCCCACAAGTGACCCTTGTCTACTGTGCGGACCAATAATATGGCATGTGGTTCACTGTGTTTTTTGGCTATGTGCCTTACAATACTAATACTCCCACAAGTGACCCTTGTCTACTGTGAGGATCAATAATATCGCATGTGGTTCACTGTGTTTTGGCTACGAGCCTCACAATACTAATACTCCCACAAGTGACCCTTGTCTACTGTGAGGATCAATAATATCGCATGTGGTTCACTGTGTTTTGGCTACGAGCCTCACAATAATAATACTCCCACAAGTGACCCTTGTCTACTGTGAGGGTCAATAATATCGCATGTGGTTCACTGTGTTTTGGCTACGAGCCTCACAATAATAATACTCCCACAAGTGACCCTTGTCTACTGTGAGGATCAATAATATCGCATGTGGTTCACTGTGTTTTGGCTACGAGCCTCACAATAATAATACTCCCACAAGTGACCCTTGTCTACTGTGAGGATCAATAATATCGCATGTGGTTCACTGTGTTTTGGCTACGAGCCTCACAATACTAATACTCCCACAAGTGACCCTTGTCTACTGTGAGGATCAATAATATCGCATGTGGTTCACTGTGTTTTGGCTACGAGCCTCACAATACTAATACTCCCACAAGTGACCCTTGTCTACTGTGAGGATCAATAATATCGCATGTGGTTCACTGTGTTTTGGCTACGAGCCTCACAATAATAATACTCCCACAAGTGACCCTTGTCTACTGTGAGGATCAATAATATCGCATGTGGTTCATTGTGTTTTGGCTACGAGCCTCACAATAATAATACTCCCACAAGTGACCCTTGTCTACTGTGAGGATCAATAATATCTCATGTGGTTCACTGTGTTTTGGCTACGAGCCTCACAATACTAATACTCCCACAAGTGACCTTTGTCTACTGTGAGGATCAATAATATCGCATGTGGTTCACTGTGTTTTGGCTACGAGCCTCACAATACTAATACTCCCACAAGTGACCCTTGTCTACTGCGAGGGTCAATAATATCGCATGTGGTTCACTGTGTTTTGGCTACGAGCCTCACAATACTAATACTCCCACAAGTGACTCTTGTCTACTGTGAGGATCAATAATATCGCATGTGGTTCACTGTGTTTTGGCTACGAGCCTCACAATACTAATACTCCTACAAGTGACCCTTGTCTACTGTGCGGATCAATAATATCTCATGTGGTTCACTGTGTTTTGACTACGAGCCTTACAATACTAATACTCCCACAAGTGACCCTTGTCTACTGTGCGGATCAATAATATCGCATGTGGTTCACTGTGTTTTGGCTACGAGCCTCACAATACTAATACTCCCACAAGTGACCCTTGTCTACTGTGCGGATCAATAATATCGCATGTGGTTCACTGTGTTTTGGCTACGAGCCTTACAATACTAATACTCCCACAAGTGACCCTTGTCTACTGTGCGGATCAATAATATCGCATGTGGTTCACTGTGTTTTGGCTACGAGCCTCACAATACTAATACTCCCACAAATAACCCTTGTCTACTGTGAGGATCAATAATATCGCATGTGGTTCACTGTGTTTTGGCTACGAGCCTCACAATACTAATACTCCTACAAGTGACCCTTGTCTACTGTGAGGGTCAATAATATCGCATGTGGTTCACTGTGTTTTGGCTGCGAGCCTCACAATAATAATACTCCCACAAGTGACCCTTGTCTACTGTGAGGATCAATAATATCGCATGTGCTTCATTGTGTTTTGGCTACGAGCCTCACAATAATAATACTCCCACAAGTGACCCTTGTCTACTGTGAGGATCAATAATATCTCATGTGGTTCACTGTGTTTTGGCTACGAGCCTCACAATACTAATACTCCCACAAGTGACCTTTGTCTACTGTGAGGATCAATAATATCGCATGTGGTTCACTGTGTTTTGGCTACGAGCCTCACAATACTAATACTCCCACAAGTGACCCTTGTCTACTGCGAGGGTCAATAATATCGCATGTGGTTCACTGTGTTTTGGCTACGAGCCTCAAAATACTAATACTCCCACAAGTGACCCTTGTCTACTGTGAGGATCAATAATATCGCATGTGGTTCACTGTGTTTTGGCTACGAGCCTCACAATACTAATACTCCTACAAGTGACCCTTGTCTACTGTGCGGATCAATAATATCTCATGTGGTTCACTGTGTTTTGACTACGAGCCTTACAATACTAATACTCCCACAAGTGACCCTTGTCTACTGTGCGGATCAATAATATCGCATGTGGTTCACTGTGTTTTGGCTACGAGCCTCACAATACTAATACTCCCACAAGTGACCCTTGTCTACTGTGCGGATCAATAATATCGCATGTGGTTCACTGTGTTTTGGCTACGAGCCTTACAATACTAATACTCCCACAAGTGACCCTTGTCTACTGTGCGGATCAATAATATCGCATGTGGTTCACTGTGTTTTGGCTACGAGCCTCACAATACTAATACTCCCACAAATAACCCTTGTCTACTGTGAGGATCAATAATATCGCATGTGGTTCACTGTGTTTTGGCTACGAGCCTCACAATACTAATACTCCTACAAGTGACCCTTGTCTACTGTGCGGATCAATAATATCGCATGTGGTTCACTGTGTTTTGGCTACGAGCCTCACAATACTAATACTCCTACAAGTGACCCTTGTCTACTGTGCGGATCAATAATAATGCATGTGGTTCACTGTGTTTTGGCTATGAGCCTTACAATACTAATACTCCCACAAGTGACCCTTGTCTACTGTGCGGATCAATAATATCGCATGTGGTTCACTGTGTTTTGGCTACGAGCTTACAATAATAATACTCCCACAAGTGACCCTTGTCTACTGTGAGGATCAATAATATTGCATGTGGTTCACTGTGTTTTGGCTACGAGCCTTACAATACTAATACTCCCACAAGTGACCCTTGTCTACTGTGCGGATCAATAATATCGCATGTGGTTCACTGTGTTTTGGCTACGAGCCTTACAATAATAATACTCCCACAAGTGACCCTTGTCTACTGCGAGGGTCAATAATATCGCATGTGGTTCACTGTGTTTTGGCTACGAGCCTCACAATACTAATACTCCCACAAGTGACCCTTGTCTACTGTGCGGATCAATAATATGGCATGTGGTTCACTGTATTTTGGCTATGAGCCTTACAATACTAATACTCCCACAAGTGACCCTTGTCTACTGTAAGGATCAATAATATCGCATGTGGTTCACTGTGTTTTGGCTACGAGCCTCACAATACTAACACTCCCACAAGTGACCCTTGTCTACTGTGCGGATCAATAATATCGCATGTGGTTCACTGTGTTTTGGCTACGAGCCTTACAATAATAATACTCCCACAAGTGACCCTTGTCTACTGTGCGGACCAATAATATGGCATGTGGTTCACTGTGTTTTTTGGCTATGTGCCTTACAATACTAATACTCCCACAAGTGACCCTTGTCTACTGTGAGGATCAATAATATCGCATGTGGTTCACTGTGTTTTGGCTACGAGCCTCACAATACTAATACTCCCACAAGTGACCCTTGTCTACTGTGAGGATCAATAATATCGCATGTGGTTCACTGTGTTTTGGCTACGAGCCTCACAATAATAATACTCCCACAAGTGACCCTTGTCTACTGTGAGGGTCAATAATATCGCATGTGGTTCACTGTGTTTTGGCTGCGAGCCTCACAATAATAATACTCCCACAAGTGACCCTTGTCTACTGTGAGGATCAATAATATCGCATGTGGTTCACTGTGTTTTGGCTACGAGCCTCACAATAATAATACTCCCACAAGTGACCCTTGTCTACTGTGAGGATCAATAATATCGCATGTGGTTCACTGTGTTTTGGCTACGAGCCTCACAATAATAATACTCCCACAAGTGACCCTTGTCTACTGCGAGGGTCAATAATATCGCATGTGGTTCACTGTGTTTTGGCTACGAGCCTCACAATACTAATACTCCCACAAATGACCCTTGTCTACTGTGAGGATCAATAATATCGCATGTGGTTCACTGCGTTTTGGCTACGAGCCTCACAATAATAATACTCCCACAAGTGACCCTTGTCTACTGCGAGGGTCAATAATATCGCATGTGGTTCACTGTGTTTTTGCTACGAGCCTCACAATACTAATACTCCCACAAGTGACCCTTGTCTACTGTGCGGATTAATAATATCGCATGTGGTTCACTGTGTTTTGGCTACGAGCCTCACAATAATAATACTCCCACAAGTGACCCTTGTCTACTGCGAGGGTCAATAATATCGCATGTGGTTCACTGTGTTTTGGCTACGAGCCTCACAATAATAATACTCCCACAAGTGACCCTTGTCTACTGCGAGGGTCAATAATATCGCATGTGGTTCACTGTGTTTTGGCTACGAGCCTCACAATACTAATACTCCCACAAGTGACCCTTGTCTACTGTGAGGATCAATAATATCGCATGTGGTTCACTGTGTTTTGGCTACGAGCCTCACAATACTAATACTCCCACAAGTGACCCTTGTCTACTGTAAGGGTCAATAATATCGCATGTGGTTCACTTTGTTTTGGCTACGAGCCTCACAATACTAATACTCCCACAAGTGACCCTTGTCTACTGCGAGGGTCAATAATATCGCATGTGGTTCACTGTGTTTTGGCTACGAGCCTCACAATACTAATACTCCCACAAGTGACCCTTGTCTACTGCGAGGGTCAATAATATCGCATGTGGTTCACTGTGTTTTGGCTATGAGCCTCACAATACTAATACTCCCACAAGTGACCCTTGTCTACTGCGAGGGTCAATAATATCGCATGTGGTTCACTGTGTTTTAGCTACGAGCCTCACAATACTAATACTCCTACAAGTGACCCTTGTCTACTGCGAGGGTCAACAATATCGCATGTGGTTCACTGTGTTTTGGCTAAAAGCCTCATAATAATAATTCTCCCACAGGTGACCCTTGTCTGCTGTAAGGGTCAATAATATCGCATGTGGTTCACGGTGTTTTGGCTACGAGCCTCACAATACAAATACTTCCACAAGTGACCTTTGTCCACTGTAAGGGCCAATAATATCGCATGTGGTTCACTGTGTTTTGGCAACGAGCCTCACAATAATCAAATACTCCGTGTGTTGTCGAGCTGCTTTTTGCTAAGGGTTTAAGGCGTAAGTTACAGTTTCTCCAAATAGCATGGCTTGAAAGAGAGCAACATAATAAATTAACATAGAACTCCACAGTCATACAATGCACTGCCAAACTGATAAAATTCATTTTGTAATGAGGATGTACAGTGTTGACATTTTATTTAGTTTTGATGGTCAAACTAAAAACCATTAACACAAAGTTATGTTCGTTTAAGTAAATTTTGTAAACCCCATCCTCGAAGTGACTTTAAGAAAGACTAACGCCTCTTTGTTAAGCCACTTATTAAATTGTTTGTCATCAGTTCTTCAATATTTTGTTGGCTATTTTCATATTCCTTACTTTCTACGTATTCACAAAGTATATTATCGAGAGGAATTTATCAGAGCGTACCATTCATTAACATGTTTTCACAAGAATTAAGCGGTTTGAAGTTATACGTTGAAATCATTTCAACAATGACACAATAAATTAGACAAGCTTCACAACGTGGATAACATTTTTACAAGTACAATATTAACTAAAAGGTTTGGGCTATTTGATTCGCTTTTTATTACTTTTCAAGATAATCTCGTTTTCTTGGCTCACTCGCCTGGCCCAAGCATGCTGCACTTTGGTATAAATTTTTTGAACAAGGGGTTTAAGATATAACACATTGGTCTATATCTTCAATCATCAGATGTGTTTTGTTCAATTTAGTATATACAAAAAATCTCCATAAGGATAACATGGTAACTTTGAAGGACTCTAGGACAAAAACCGAATTTTCCCAGCTGTGGGACCAGCTACAATTGATTTCTCGTGGCTTAAACAACAAAATGAAAAACCCTTGGTCAGAAAAAAATTACCCGTACAAACAGTGCTTGTTTTGGATTAAAATACAAGATAAGCTTCGATCTGCATGTTTTGTGATTACAATTGTAGACATGGGGTCATCCATGACTGTCTATACTACCCTAGTTTTTTCTCACCTGAGATGTTTGTCGTCTTTATGGGAATCTCAGTGCATTCGGGTAAAATCTTCAAAAATCAGATTACCTATCAGCTTTAGCACTGTCATACGTATACAACTTTTTCCTCAGTGCCAGAGCTGTGTCACTAAACTTAATTTTAAAACTTAATTTTACTGAATTAAATATAAAACATTATAACTATCATATTCAAAGTTTAACTTGGTGTATTTGTATAGTTTGAAAATGCATGAAATGTGTCAATTGTAATGTAGTAAATACCCTGTGATGAATTCCCTGTACAATTGAGTAATTTGCTGATTTCTGTGTCATCTGATAAACAGAGAGATATGATGAAAGTGCCACGCCTACTTCCAACAAGTGCATTAAGTCCATCCAACTTTATTACGAGTGGACTATACTTTATTAAGCAGTGGACTATACTCAATCGTTTCCGCACTGGAGTGGGGAGATGTAATTATTGGAAGCACAAATGGGGAATGACACAAGACCAGACATGCGACTGCGGAGCAGAGTATCAAACTATGGAACACATAGTCGAAGAGTGCCCACTGAGTGCCTTCCCCGAAGGATTGGCCGGTCTGCATAGCTCAAGTGAAGCTGGGCTGCAATGGCTTAGCGCCCTGGATTTAGCTCTATAAAGAGAGATCTAATTTTTATTTTTTTTATTTTAGTGTTTAGATTTTTACTTATACTGACTCAGGTGCTCTGCACCGCAGAATTTTTTTTTATTATTCTTAAACCATGGTGGCTGGCTGAATGAGCCATACGATATATATATATATATATATATATATATACGAGTAATCACTTAACCTATTTTTTTAAGAAAAACATTTTATGCCTTTATTATGCACAAGAATTTATCAAGTTTTTTAGTAATATATCAGAAATATCTCACACTACGAATCTTTTCATTACCTGAGTATTTCTTTATGATTATTATACATTTAAAGACAAGCAGCTCCGTCTGTTGATTAACTTAAGTGTCCATAGTATCTGATAAGATCAGTTAAGTCATGATTGTTTCTTTGTATAACACAAAGTGGTACATATTGAAGACGGATAAATAGTATAATTTTACTAACATATTCAACCTAAATGACTAAACATACTTAAACTTACTGTAATAATTCCACTTAATATTCCTAATTATAAACAACAATTTATGTTTTATTTTACTTATATAAATTAAAACAAAACTTTCAATAAGTTATTTGTTTCTCCTTTTAATGTGATTCATATATTTATTTCTCAACATAATTTCGACAAGAGAAAGTAAATAATATACTAAAATCTAATATCTTCTCTAATTTAAATTTTAAGAGAAATTATTATGTCGTTTTCACCAGACTACCCCTTTTAAAGAAAACGGTATTAAATTTTCTGAACAAAAATCAAATCATACCACAATAAATAAACTGTGATCTTGAAACGCTCATTTCAATCTATATTGATTGAATAACAATTTATTATAGGTGTCTTATGTGCATCGGAAAACTTAAATCATAATCAAAAATCACCTCATTTTTTAAGTTTTAGATTATACACTTTATTTTATACTATTTTTTCAATTGAAAGTGTGTCCCTAACTCTGACATTTTAGGATATAATAGTATACAAAATTTTATTTTACCTATGTAGTGGTGAGTTTTATGTCTGGTGAGACTTAATTGCAAAAGAACTCACCAAAGCGATAAAAGTCTGTAGATGTCAAATTTTTTCGCTCTTGAAGATTGGTTGATGATGAATTGAAAATCATCATCAGTCCAATATAGTAAATTTGGTAAGTTATATGTCAAAATGTATCTTAAAATAAAAACCTCATATACAGTTAAAAATTTAATATTCATGTAAGAAATATGTTTGACAAAGGCTCTTTACTTCAACAAAGGCAGAGTTCTTCGTTAAAAATACCGTGGGGTCCTTTTCTCAAAACCAATAAACGGGAAATAGCATCGTCAGGTCGACTTTTGTTTGCAATTCAACTCTCAAGATTACGGCTAGAGTAGTGCATTTCCTCTACTTTACATATTTATTCATACTTTACATGGCAAGTATGCAGAATAACATCTCCAATTACAAAAAAGTTCTCATATACCGCTTTAAACAATAAGACATCATAACAACTGATTGTTGCTTACGAGTTTTCTGTCAATGCTGTATTAGGCCTAATTCAAAGGGGTTTAAATTAAATGTTAGGACCCAACGTAAAAAATCAAATTAATTGTAAAATATAACTAATCTATTAGTAAAGTCTGATTTCATATTCTCTATATTTAGTTTTCCCCTACTTTAAACATCGTAATACAGTACATTAACATTCCACATTATACATTGTACACAATAGAAACGAAAACGTAAATTATTTTAACAGTCTAGTGGGATTTTTTATCTTTAATTAAAACCCCTTTCCAAATTTATTTTACTCAAAATAAAGGCCCAAAATGGCAGCACGTGAAGCACTGCATGACGTTCTGAGATGGACCCTTTAGCCCCCTCTTAAGTATGTAGGTCTTAGACTTTTCCTTTTTTTTACCATCAGGGATGAATGTTCAAATACAAACGTCTGGGTGGACCTAGACATTTTAAGAAACTACTTTTGCCCCAGGTGATTTGAGTATCCATAAAAAATGACACTCAATTGAGTTTCTCAAATTATTTATAAATCCATATAATTTAGAACCTTTGCTTTTTTTGTAACGATGAATCATGGTATTACAAACAAGTTTAATTCTACTACACGGACAAATCGTATCAATAATTTACAAAATAACATTACTGGCCAAACAACCCTTAAAATCTAAAACAAATTAAATAGCTCGGGTTGCCACGTGATCCCAGCACTTGATGCGACTTACATTCCGATCAGCTCTTCACTGCAGTGAGCCCGTCAAGTGGAACAGGCGCACGTTCTGCACGTTGCTGCTGTTAATATTTTAACACGAGAGGGGTTACATTCTTAATTTAAGGCTTTTTACGTTAAACAATATTTAATATACGGGTATTATATCATTATATATATAAAGCTATGAGTTTTTCTATTGAGTACATTATTAAAACTTTGATATAACATTTCCTCTAAAACGGAAAAACTTCAATCTTAACTAAAGCAGATAAAACCAAAAACCAAATCATATCATTATAGCCTAATTAGTATTAGCTGCTATTATTTTTAATATAACTTTTATGTTTATTTTTATTAATTTAGTTTTTTGAAGAGTTTAATAAAATGCTTAACCCAAAGTTATTTCTGTAATATAAGTTATGAAAGGCATGACTGCGAATAGAATTTGATACAGTTTTATTAGTACGTAAAATGACATATTACTAAATGAAACGTGACCTAATAAATGCATATAAAATTAACTATTTGAATGTATTGCATATCTTTCGTTTGTATGTTGAAGTTTGTTTTAAGAACAATAGAAATTAGATTTAACATGTTATTATTTAAATGTAAACATATTAGTCTTCACAATTGTATGTTGCTACACAGTCCTATGTATAATCCAACATTGTCGAAAAACGATCATTTCAACTGTATGATGTTGTGTATTACCTATATAATAAGTCTTTATTATTTGCTTGGTATTTTTTTATGAAAATTAATACATCGTTATTAATTATATGACAAATGTATTTTTATAGTTTAATTACAATTATTGAACTAAAACGATTACGTGTTATGTTAAAAATATCTATCTATATATATAATTCTGTAAGCGATATTTCTTGAGCAAAATTGTGAGCGTCATACAGATCGTAGAAAGATGGGAGTGGTATCAAATTAAAGGTCTCGGTCTGATGCACGAGGGAAAACTATCAGCGTGTCAATAGTATTAACAGGAAATGAGGAATCACGTAAAACTTCCTAAATAAGAATAGCATGGGGATTTAAAAAACGTCTGCTTTGTATACATTAAAACATGTGTTACGGTTTAATTTCAAAATGAGACACAGATCATAACATTGAGTGAAGATAACAAAATAATTCACACGACAAGAGAAGCAATCTATATATATAATTCTGTAAGCGAAATTTCTTGGGCAAAATTGTGAGTGTTTTACAAATCGCAGGAAGATGGTAGGAGTCTCAAATTAAAGGTTTCGGTCCCATAAAGCGTATCCATAAAGTTACAAGAAAATGAGAAATATAGTAAAACGTCCTCCTTAACAATAGCATGGGTATTAAAAAAATGTCTTCTTTGTGTGTACATTGATACATATGCTTTGGTTTTATTTTACGATTTTATAAAAACGAGAGACAGATGATAACAAACGAGACATTAAAAAGCGACAGATTAAAACGAGAGACATATGATAAAATTGAGTAAAGAACTATTCATAGCCAAATGACAAAAATTAACCCTAGAGTGGTAAGACTATAATAAGACGTTTTGTTGCTTTGAGCGACTAAAAATTCTACTAGGAGAGTTAACCTTACATACTATTACAAATTGACTGCTGATTTTACTGTTGTTACTATAATTTAAATTGTAAAAAAAAACTGAGCGTGTATGCAAATCATAAAATGCTTTCTGATCGTTGATAGGGATGCAATGGACGATGAATTGTGGTTTGAGAAACACCTATATTATTTCCATTGTTTTGGTTTTATTTTAAGACGAAAAGTGTCAAATGATCATATTGAATAACGATGACACATTAATTGATACTTAAAGTGTATCAGTCGGTGAAGCTTTGGTATTCTGTTAGCTGAATTTTCCGAGAAACCTTTTAGTCATTTCATAGAGTGTAGGATTATAGAAGACAAGTTAAAATCAAAGACGTTTGTCCTACATACTAGAGGAAAATGCAGCAGGTAAAAAACTTAACAACAAAATGGGAAATATATAAGAATGATTATTTTCTGAAAGGTTCTCCTTAAAGATTCTACATGTAGTGATTTTAAAAAAACCTGCTTTGTTTACATAAAATCAAGAGTTTTGATTAGGAGGGATGAATATTCACAGCAAATGAAGATGCACTTTGAGGTGATGTGTTTAAATGTTGTGACTAAAACATAAAAATAAACTGACAGGAGCTAAAAAATCAATGGTTTTTTCATTGCCGCTTTTCTATGTTATATTAAAAAGCCGCCACAGCTCAATTAAGGGACTACGATTTCTTTCAAAACTTATTTTTCATATGAGTTTAACAACATACAAAATAGAACATTTACAAAAGGGTGACCTAATAGTACACGATTGATAAGAGTTCTTGGGGGCGAATGGTTTATTTAAACGGTATCGTTAAAATATTATATACCGCAAATAATAAACGGTATCAGTTAACTGACACATACTTTCTCCCAACAATATAAAAAAGGTGTTAAAAGCTTCAAACATTAATGTCTTGATGACTCAGTTGGATAGCTACCAGCTGAGCAGCGCTCATTTGACCCTACGCGCGTCTGCGGCTTTTAACAACGTACTGCGTTTACCGCTAAAACGAAAAATTGAATTTTCTCCGCAACCACTTGACGTAGAGCAATAATTTAAAATACTGGATTATTTAGTTTTTTGAGCTTGATTTAATGGTGGTAAGTAAAATTTCATTCAAGGTAAGAGCTATTTTGAAAATCCAAAAAATTCATTTTTGAAACACTTTACTCCATAACTTTTGAACGCGCATTTTCTCGGAGATGCGGGTGGTGTCATTTTATTCAGCACTTTAATCTTAATAAACAACAAAATTTTAATCAAAATCGTTAGAGCCGTTTTTGAGAAATTTGGATTTTTTACGTTTTTTGAGGGTTTTTGGGGGTAAAATACCCTTAAAAATCAAAAATTCAAAAAAAATGAAAAAACGCCTGGAATTGTAGCCGGTCTGGACCTACATACCAAATTTCACCAAAATCGGACCATTGGGGCATTCTCTAGCTCTGTTTACATCCAGACACACACACGGACACACACACACACACACACACACACACACACACACACACACACACACACACACACACACACACACAGACATCACTCTGAAAACCACTTTTTTGGGCTCAGGGGGCACCAAAATGGATAAATCCACAAACAACTCAAATTCGAAAATTTTGACGAAAACAATACTTTCTCCATATACTATGGTATAGGAGGAGAAAGTAAAAATTAAATTTTCTGGAAACCTTTGTTGTGGAAGAAATTTTAATACGCTATGGTTCATGCTATTTTAATTTTATGATTAGGGGCTTTTGCCCCTATGAGCCACTATTGATATTTTAAAGTTCTTTAAAATAAAATCGTACCATAAATTACTTACCATTAAAGATTGCTTGAATAAACATCTCAACGCACTTTTGAACGGTTAATACCTTTACTGAAATGGCAACCTAACTTAGTAGGTGGTGTTATTATTTTATTAGTCCTTCCTTTAGCTTGTAAAGAACAACCTGCTATTTCCCAACAACTGGAAAACGCCTTCAATATCCTGACCATGACAATCTTAGTCAAACAAATTTAATGTTAAGAAAAATTTACTTGTTTTTGGCTCGGTTCGTATACCTTTTTATACCTCGGTTGGTAATCCCTAAAATTTCGTAATATCTCAAATTTCGTAATACCTCAAAATGTTCAATACCATAATATAAATCATTTTGGGGGAATGATGAGATATTTCTAAACAATTGAAAGTGTAAGGGATCCTCTAGCGGGAGAGTGAGATGTTGTTCAGGAGGATCACGTTTCTCAAACACGTCAGAAGTAATGGCCTTATAGACGATCTCTCACATCATGACCGCGAGGGGCGACCTGATCACGTCCAGTGTGTTTTATCGTAATACAACTTATGAATTAAAGACCATTTTAGAAATTCAATAATAAGTTATTTTGGTTTTCACAAAAAATACGTAAAATTTGTGGAACCACTTTAAAACTCTAACAAGAGAAAGTCAATCTGCTAATAAAATCAATCCTTACCGATTATCCTAGACAGAAGTTTCTGTACTGTAGGATTAAGTATTGAAATTAATTATCATAATTAGCTGAGCGTGAATGTGAAATGTCTGCGCGATGCAAATGATTGGACGGGTTCTGATATTTGGCTGCCCAGCCTATCTGTAAGATACAACAAAAGAATTTTTTTAAAACCTTATTGGTAAAATATTTCAAAATATCGAAGTAAAAAATTATAAAAAACAATTACATTGCATAATTGTTTATAGCTATTGGATGAGGATTTTAGTTAAAGCCAGGTTAATCCAAGTTAATTGAAAGATAAAAATATTCTGCACACTCGTACTGAAAAGAAATTAAGGTAAATAACGAAAGATAAATTAATGTTTTAGTTTATTTTCATAGCAAATTGCCAGAAAACACGCAAGCAAATGAAGAATGTTTTAGAGTTTATAATTATTGGCTATATAATTCATCAAGAGTAACAAAAATTGCCAACTTGTTTGATCATAGTTTTTAAAGGTTATATTAGTCGTATAAATATGTTTTGTTTCAGGAGCAATCAATAAATTTATGATTATTACATTAATTTTACACCAGCCCGATCGACGATCTTAAATATGTGAATAGTCTTGGTTAAATTAAAGAAAACCTGTTAGAAATTAACAACATTTTTTTACAAATTTAGTCAGGGAGTCACGAAAGCTGCGACAGCACGAACACAGCTCAGCTCTCTCTGTTATTGCGTTCATAATTCAGGTATTCTTTAGTGTCCTTGCTTCCCACCAAATTTGCTTAGGTCACATAAAGTTTGCTCTAAAATACGGGGATCCCAGGAAACCAACAAATTCAATTAAACAATAACTAAATGTGAATAAATATCTAACCCGAACCTACATAAAATATTTTTTATATTTTTTATGTATTGTAACCATTGTTGGCTACCATTATGCATAATATGGACAAAAGTAAATGTAATTGTGTTAAAATAAATATACCTATTATCAAAAATTAAAATGTTGAAAACGTACATTTCTTTGATAAATAGGAATAAATAGTTTTCAAACTTTTAATTTGTTCAGATGATGATGATGTCATCAAACTGAATTTTTCAGGTTAAATAGTGTTCTTGAACGTGAGGCACACGTCAAAAATTAAAAACGTTAAAATTGCATTAAACTAAAACACGGCAAAATTAAAAACAAATCCAGACCTGTGCATAAACTTCGATCAAAGTATTACCGTAGTAGGGTTAATAATGGTCAACAATTTTCTGTATCGTTCCAGACGGTAAGTTTTACAAAACAGGTGCGCTTAAATGTATGCTGGAGAACTTAACTAAGACCTAAACAAAAGTTTTCGGTTCGATAGATGGTAAACATATTTTATGTAGAAAAGAATTTAGATTATTAGTTCTATTTATCTTCATTGTAACTTCACATTAGAGTAAACAGTAAAAGTATCAAACTTTATGACTACATACTATAATGACAGTAAACTTACTTTTCTTGGATGTAATAATTTATAGTCTAAAATAATTTTGCATTAAGTGAACAAATTAAACTTTTAAAAAACAGTTTGTTAAAATATCAAGAAAGTAAAACTTTACACAGAAAGATTTAGAGTTTCAATAAGAAGCTAACGACCTTCAACTCTCGCGCCAGCACGTCTTAAATCTGCTGTCCCACGAGACCCACAAACCAAGTTCTCTCCCCTGGTGACTATTGACAATCATATCAAAAGGGATTTTTCTTGTAACATTCCCCCACACTAAAGTTTGCGTTTGAGGCTCCACGGAACTTTAAACGTTGTATGAAGCCATTAAAGTTAGTAGAAAATTCAAATCTATCACAAAAATTTATGGCTGCCAATATCTTTTTAGCGTATGGTGAAAAGAGTGAAATTATGATTCGGTTAGTTGTTATTACGCTAAATAAACCATGCATGTCCAGTTCTTTCATCATGCCTTTACCTTTTACTACAAAACGTGTTAAACCCATTCACTGCTGAAAAATGCTAAATAGATTATAACCAAAGCTGTGAGAACCACGTTTTTCCCCGCAATGGTAATTTATTTAATTGTAACCATGGTTTACAATGGTATTTATTGAAAAAATACTTCTAAAAACCAAGTTGAGTTTAGAAAAATGTGAGAAAGGTGTGTCCCTACAAGCTGTAAATAGAAAACCCCAAAGTGCTGACTTTTCAATATGAACATGAAATTAAAATAGAACGCCGACAGATCGTGGAACACTGTTTCCGGGGAGTGAGGAAAAACTCAGTTCATAAAATGCACTCAGTAGAATTTTCATAATAATTTTTCAATTATTATGTATTAAATAATGTTATTAACTCATACCATGCATTGTAGTTTTAATGGCTAATCTTTCAATGTTTTAATTATTACGATTGTAATTTGTAATACAAGTTTTTTCTGACATCCAGTACGATGAAATCATGACCTTTTACTCCTGTCTCTAAGAAGGCAACGGTATTTTTATTGAATAAAGCCTCAAAATTTGGAAATTAATTTGAATTAGGAATTGAGTGGCATCCCCTTATTATTCTAATCTTGGAAAGCCTAATTTGGCTGGTTATCACATGTGAATTATGGTAAATTTCTACTGTAAACTTCCTCATGCTTATGAATATTCGTGTCATATTTGATCTTTTGATGATTTCAGTGATGAAGCCGTAGTCCTTGTTGACACTAGTTTAGTATAGTTTAGTATAGTTTGTTGCCGTAATGCATGTAATGAGGCCGTAGAGCCGTGTGCCTCGAGCATACACGTGCTTTGGAACTAGCATGTTCCGGCGCACCTTTGCCTTTTCAGGTCTCAGATCTGCGTGAATTACTGAACCACCTTTCAGAAGTTAAACGATCAGTGTTGGAGTCGCTTATAGCAGCCCTACAGGTAAAATTTGAACTTAGTTAAAAATTGAAAAAGCTACACTTATATCAACTTTTTTGTTGATGGATCTTTTAATCGTCTCAGGAAAGTGTGTCAACTCAATTCCACGCTGTATTTCAATCGAATTATTTACATATGACTGCATGAGGAAGTATATTTTTTTTCTATGCTTCCCTTGAAGTCAGGGGTGGCGTCTGCCATCAATTGTCCTCTGCAATGATCTCAGCTATACTGAAAGATATAGCTTTTAGGCTACACAGAATGTCGGAAAAATTGAACTAAACTGTTTACACCATTATAAAACCTTTATAGATAAAGTACATCAACAAAGATAAATTAAAACTACCAAATTGAAATTAGCATATAAAATGTTTAAGCCGATTCACATTTTACATATACTGTAATATCAAAACTACTTTACTTTAATAAAAGGAAAATTAGTTAATAAGGATACTAATTGTTGAACTTACCTATTTGACTTTAATTGAATTGAAGTATTTACAGCTACACAGCACAGGAATCTTTAGTTTCTCTTGAAGACCGAATTGGATTTTACTGCTACATCGGTGACTGGAATTCCTCCTAATTGTTTGTGGCCGGATTGGATGTTACTTCTAAGTTCACAGCTGATGTACACTGGAATTTCCTCGTAGTTGTTGATCGCCGAATTGGATGTTACTGCTAAGTTCACGTTTAGGTTGATTTATACTGGAATTTCCTCGTAGTTGTTGATCGCCGAATTGGATGTTACTTCTAAGTTCACGTTTAGGTTGATGTATACTGGAATTTCCTCGTAGTTGTTGATCGCCGAATTGGATGTTACTGCTAAGTTCACGTTTAGGTTGATGTATACTGGAATTTCCTCGTAGTTGTTGATCGCCGAATTGGATGTTACTGCTAAGTTCACGTTTAGGTTGATGTATACTGGAATTTCCTCGTAGTTGTTGATCGCCGAATTGGATGTTACTGCTAAGTTCACGTTTAGGTTGATGTATACTGGAATTTCCTCGTAGTTGTTGATCGCCGAATTGGATGTTACTGCTAAGTTAACGTTTAGGTTGATGTATACTGGAATTTCCTCGTAGTTGTTGATCGCCGAATTGGATGTTACTGCTAAGTTCACGTTTAGGTTGATGTATACTGGAATTTCCTCGTAGTTGTTGATCGCCGAATTGGATGTTACTGCTAAGTTCACGTTTAGGTTGATGTAGACTGGAATATCCTCGTAGTTGTTGATGGCCGAATTAAGATCCCTCTGGTTGACTCGTACTACTGATTTCTGGAATCACCAAATTTTGTAATAAACTCACAATACTACATAATTTTAATGTAAGTTTAAAAAAAAATTATAAATGTAAAATCCTTCAGAATGTGAATCGGCTCACTTACTGCTAGTTTCAATTTGGTAGTAATATTTTGGAAAGCTCTTACCTGGATTGTAACCTTTAAAAATTCTGTACAGTGATTTCAATGTGTCTTGGCGATCGCAGTTGTTTATTGTACTCACCAGCTTATGCTCGGACCAATAATATGTTGTGAGATACACACCACTGCTTAGCCTTAAAATAAAAAAAAATGTCTCGAGTAAAGAAAAATGTTATTGATTGAAGAATATGCAGAATATAAAAAACGCACTTACAAAATAAAAACATTAAATATGAAAACACTATGAAAATTAATTTTGATAATATATCAAATAAATTTTCAGTTTTAAATTCCTCAGAAACCCGTCGTATATTCAATTCGCGCTAGAATTTAGGAAAGTCAAGTTTCTTAAGGTATATGAAGTGGACTTGTGTATTTCAGAAAAGGGCTCTCTCTTTTTTCCCACTGCAGAAGCGACATACCCCTTTCCCTAGGACTCTCCTAATTTTTTTATTTTTTATTATTTCATCCAAATGTTACGGTTTTACAACTAATTGTGTCTTGTAGAGTAGCCTATATTTTAAAATGTAATAACATGTTTAAGAAAACATTTTTTGCTCGATTGACTTAAATTAGTTGTACTAGAAACAAAAGACCTTTTTCTTTTTGAATGGAATATAGAATGTTACTGTACACGGATAGAAACAACTAACTTCAAAATCTTAATATTTTATACTGAAATCTCAATGAGTACCACTTATAATATTCTCATATTAAATTGAGGGTAAGCCACTGAGATTTTAAAATAATATTCTAGTTAGTATATATTTTACACTCAATTGCCGGATTCGGACAATGTCCAACGTTTTACCCACCCCGCGACGTGGACAGTGCGGAATATACACATCGCATAGTGAGCAATGTGAACATTCGGACATTGGCCGAAGCAAAATACCCAGACCGCGGAGTGGGTAATTTTAAGTGCGCAAATGCTGAAATAAACACGTTCTTCCACGGTTGAGTAAAACCACTATACCCACACCGCGACATGGGTAAATTTGATTGCCCACGTCGAAGTGTGGGTATTTGTAGTTTGAGCAAAAGCCGAAGAGCATTTCCCACGGGACAAACTTGCAGGTCTAGACATGTTCTCTTCAACTACTAGTCCACGCTCTAAACAGGTTAAGCATGCACTGAAAGTCGAACGAAATTTGACTTGATTATTGTTGAGAACATTAAGTAGATATAAAAAAAACTATGTTGCCACATTTCCAGAGTGAGCACAACACGGGGGACGTCCCCTAGAGGAAGTCGTAGAGGAAACTGTATTGGCCTATGTCATGTTGTATATCTACAAATATCATTTTAAAGATATTTGAATGTAGATTCAAATGCCACAAACCCAATCTCTAAAGGTCAAATATAACGCGGATTATTGAGTTTTGAAATTTCGGCAAAATGCTTTTTATGCAAAGTTTGACTGCCTGCCACTTCTGACTCAATCGTTCATTTGAGGTGGGCTTTGTGGCATTGCTTTCTGTTAAACATGATCCTAAAGTTTAAGTTAAATATGTCACTAAAAATTTTATGGGCTGACCCAAGTCGGGCAGAAAATCATAATGTAATCACAATATTTCAGACAGCAATCGAAGACGGCAAATGAAGACTTAAAATAGAACCTTTAACTTAATTGTCGGGATCTTTGAAATAGATTTGAAAACAAAGTCGCCAACTAACCCTCAAACAAACGTTTCAGCCAGAAATGGCAGGCAGTAAACTTTGCATAAAAGCAAATTACCAAAATTTCAAAAGGCAATAGCTTGTGTTATATTCAACCTTAAGAGATCGGGTTTGTGGCATTTTAATCTACATTCAAAGACCTTTAAAATTATATATAACATGACCTAGGCCAATACAATTTTCTCTACGACTTTCTCTAGGAGAAGTCCTCCGTGTTGTGCCCATTCTGGAAATGTGGCACCATTGATTCTTTACATCTACTAAATGTCCTCAACAATAATCCTAAGTCAAATTTTGTTAGACTTTCAGTGCATGCTCAATCTGTTTAGAGCCTGGACTAAATCGTCTAGCAATAGAGTCAAAGAGTCACCGTTGGGGCGCTGTAGCCATACACTACAGTCGTTCAGTGCGGAAGTGGTAACTTGAAATTTAACTTATTACTTTCTCCCCCCTATACCATAGTATATGGAGAAAGTACCTATTGTTTTCGTCAAAATTTTCGAATTTGAGTTGTTGGTGGATTTATTTATTTTGGTTCCCCCTGAGTCCAAAAAAGTGGTTTTCGGAGTGATGTGTGTGTGTGTGTGTGTGTGTGTGTGTGTGTGTGTGTGTGTGTGTGTGTGTGTGTGTGTGTGTGTGTGTGTGTGTGTGTGTCAGGATGTATACAGAGCTAGAGAATGCCCCAATGGTCCGATTTTGGTGAAATTTGGTACGTAGGTCCAAATCCACGATAATTCCAGACGTTTTTTTTCATTTTTTTGAATTTTTGATTTTTAAGGGTAGTTTACCCCCAAAAACCCTCAAAAATCGTCAAAAATCAAAATTTCTCAAAAACGGCTCTAACGATTTTGATTAAAATTTTGTGGTTTATTAAGCTTAAAATGGTGAATAAAATGACACCACCCGCATCTCCGAGAAAATGCGCGTTCAAAAGTTATTTAGTAAAAAGTGTTTCAAAAATCATTTTTTTTTTGGATTTTCAAAATAGCTGTTGTCTCGAAATAAATTTTACTTATCTCCATTAAATCAAGCTCAAAAACTAAATAATCCAGTATTTTAAATTATTGCTCTACGTCAAGTGGTTGCGGAGAAAATTCAATTTTTCGTTTAGCGGTAAACGCAGTACGTTGTTAAAAGTCACAGACGCGCGTAGGGTCAAACGAGCGCTGCTCAGTTGGTAGCTATCCAACTGAGTCATCAAGACATTAATGTTTGGAGCTTTTAACACCTTTTTTATATTGTTGGGAGAAAGTATGTGTCAGTTAACTGATACCGTTTATTTTAAAGAGCTGTGGTGTTTTGTGGTTTTGTTTCAGATAAGAATGATTTAAAAACCAATTAACATATGTTTAAATTGACTGATTTTACGGATTAACTGTATGTTACTGATTACGTTCTTATATTGAATACGTTTCTCCTTTATGAACATTAATGTACGTTACTTTTTACACGTACTTTTCTTAAATTAAAATAAATTTAGCTATACTTTTTGTACTCGTGCACTTATATTTTACTTTGGTATCCTTAATAAAATTGTTTCAAGTAAAACATTTGAGTTTATTTTATTTACTCACCTACGGCTCGATGGGGGCTCCGCCCCCATGCCCCCTTAGGGGGTTACCCCGAATCTGTTAATTGCTCTAAGTCTCAAGTACCGAACAGGCTAGTTGGGACCACCATGCCCCCGAGGGGTTGCCCTAAATTCGTAAATTAACAAAAAGTCAAGTTTAAAATATGTTAGTTCCACGGAAGAACTGCACAGTCAAGACAGTAACAAAACCGTAAAGTACACCAAATTCACAATCAATAGTAAACAAAGCTTTAAAAACCTCATATGAATCAGTTTCAATATCCCTTCGTAATTAGAATTCGTTAAAAAGTTTTGAGCTGTGAAAATATTATTATTAATGTAAATATTTTAGGTGTTATGCTGGTAAAAATATATACTTTAGGTTAGACGATTTTTGCTGTGTTAGATGAAAAAATTTCAATTCAAAGAGTTATAGTTGTTGTGTTTGCCATCATTATATTTAATAGAAGTAGTTATAGTAACAAATGTTTCTCTGTTATGTAGCCAAGTATAAATTTTATATATAAATAGAATTACAATTATGGGAAAATTGACATAATCCCCAGCCTCACCCAACTCAAATAAAAACTTGTAAAATTCAATAAATAGATGAAAAACGTTTAAATCCCTGAAATAGCTAATAACATTCAAATCAATGAGCGAAAATGAGGATTAAACACCATAAACTAAATAATAATGAAGAATAAAAACGGTGTAGATCCGTAGAATTACAGATTCTTCTCAGAAGCTGTTTATGCAGGCCATTTGGAATTGGACAAACTACAAATACCCACACTGCGCCGTGGGTATCGTGGTTTTACTCAACCGTGGAAGAAAATGTTTATTTCGGCAGTTGCGCACTTACAATGACCCAAGCCGCGGTCTGGGTATTTTGATTCGGAAAATGTCCGAATAAAATGCTCACTATGCGATGTGGGTATTCCGCACTGCCCACATTGCGGTATGAGTAAAATTTCGGATATTGTCCGAATTTGGCAATTGAATGTAACATATAATGTTATGTATAATAACTTGTATATATATATTAACATACTTTAGTTGTAATCATTTTACATTGAAATTGTCTACAATATTTTAGCTGTACAATTGCCTTTTGAAATACGGGTTTGGTACTATCAGTTACTATTTTTCCTTTTACCATTAACAGGTGGTTGTTCAGTAAAGTAAATTTAATAATACTTATCAAACGAAGATGATGGCATAGGCAGGTTCAATAATCCCAAAAGATTTGAAGATTTTCTCATAAACATCGCAAGAGTTGTTACTCCAAACATCATGAACGAATGGGCACTGCGTAGTCGGTCTCTCTAGAGCTTTGATCATACACTGCTTTGATACGTTCTGTAAAAAGTAAAATATTTATAAAAGATTCTATCATAAGCAAACTTAAATTATTTACTTATTATAAATAGAATGTCACTCCAATGTTGAATTGCACTGTTTGTTTTCAACTTAAATTTGTCTTTTGCTTGTTAGTTAAGTTTTGGAATTAATGCTCATGTATTCAAAGAAAATATATCTATGAATCCAATTACATTTTCATGATACATGTAAGAAGTACAAGCCAATAATTAAGTATTCTGGCTCTGTAGGAATTCCTTTTTCAGGTGTAAAATCAAAACAACTTATCGCTGTAATGAATTGAAAATTTATATATGTTTAACGTACGTTACAATCTTCCTTTGAATAAATCTAATTTTCATTAACAATTTGAAAAGCCAAAGGTTTATTTTACTACCGCACGATAAAATATTTGAAAATTAATCATCTTTTACTGTACAAAAATATATACCTGTAAAGTTCATGAGGTGCTTGATTAATTATTATGATTTTTCTTCACCGATAAAAATAACCATTCTTCCTAAATTGTTTTTCTTCAGTTATAAAAGTGTTATGATTTATTTCGTATCATGGCAACCCATGAAACAATACTTGAAGTGTACTTCGGTTATCCAGAATTTGTTTCTTTAAAACTTTCTTTCATTTAAGTTTATTCGGATGATAATTTTTTAGAGAAACAGGTATTTTTATCCACAAGAAATATTTTGTACATTTCTTTCATTTAAGACATAAATTTAACTTTGCACTTTTTCAAAGATGTGTTTATATCAATTTGATTAATCTTTACGTATGTTAGATATCTTATATTCTGAATCAAGCACTCTTTGCACAGACATAATTTTTTCCATCCAGAGGTTATTTTTTTATATTACCATGACTAGAAAAAATCGGTTTCCTTCTATCGGCCATTCAGAGTTCCCATATTATCTTTTTGTCCATTTTAAAGTGACAAATACAGTGTACCAAAATCAGCAGATAACCGTAGAAATGAACGAACGTGTTACATTTTCATCCTGTTGTACATTAAATGTATACCCAAGTGCAGCCTCTCTTGGCCTAGCAAATGAGCGGAGCAAACGAGTTCGTCTTATAAGTTTTTTAAGTGTAAAAGTCCCACGGTTACCAAACTTAATTATATGAATTTGACTGGGTTTCTATAGTCAAGAACGTTTAGGAAATCGAAATTTGCTCATAGAAATTATTTAATTTGTCAATCTGTAATATAATGTTAAAAGTTGTGATTGAACTTATGTTGGCCTGGAAGTAGAACATTGTACTTAATTACAATAAATATTTTGAACCTTCACGGATCTTGGCCCTCGTCTTCTATTAAAAATCATAAAGAGTAAAGGTTCACATTAAGAACCAATTAATCACCATAAGTTGGACGAAAATAAAATTATTATTTAAAACTATAAAACAGGTGCTAAGTTTGTATTTAACAACATAATTTGTTAATAAAGGTTGTATTTTTAAGTATGTAATTTTGAACAATCTATTTTTAATTCAATAAGTTTTGGAGACACATCTAAATCGGTTAAAGTTTTGTATGGGTGTATCAGCTCTTTTTAGAAAATGTCTGTTTTCCATATACCTTTCCTTGGAGAATTGTACAGCAAAAAATTCTTAAACGCCTGTGCGACTAAGCCACTCACGCTTTACCTAACACAAAGTGCATGTGAAGCGCCACACTGGCTCAGGCGGCGCGTAGCGGCGTCCGGGGGAGAGCTGTACAACCTTAATTTGGCCGATTTTAATTAACATGCATTAAACGTCTCGTTCCTATAGTTGCAAACTCATTTACTCACACTCATACCCATTAATTTTATAAAAATAAATAAATAAATACATATTTAATCCACTGAGGATGCAAGCCTGATGAGACGAGTAATTTTGTTACTTAGGTTTTTTGTAAGCCCTTCTTAGATTATTTTTACATTTATTATGTATTAACTCTAAAAATAAGATACTCTTACCTTGTAAATAACAATATACTTAAAGCTAAAGAAATGGAAGCAAACTTGAGCTACAAAGAAAAATATTATGATACCACTATAATTGTTTTGTACAGTTCATTTTTAGGCTCAAAAGTGTCCAATTTTGGGGATATTAATTGTTCCGTTCTCCTAGAAAACGACAATTCTGATATACTTAAAATAGCCCATTACAGTAAAGAGTACAGTATTGAAAATTTGCGTTATTCAGACAGTTTTCTAATCATTTTTAGGATGATGAAACTTCAAGTATATTTGAATATAAAAATGTAAAATTAGTTTTAAGGCTTTGAATAAGAGTCCAAGAATAAATGTGATGAGCGTAAAATTTGTTTGGGATGATTTATAGTTTCAATAGGAGGCTGACGACCAATTCTTCGATCGTCCTTAATCGGTTCCCTAGAGACCCACGTTTAATCAAACATGAAACATGAGGTAATGTTTTTTATCTCTAATGCATTACAAAATTTCATTTAGTCAATGAAATTAGTCATATGCTGAGATATTTTGAAAAGCTGATTAAAGGAAAATAATGTTTAGAAAAACCATTACAACTTAAACATTATTATTTATTTGTATTTTATTTATTGTATAGGTATTAATCACTACTTACGTTGAAAAATGGCCTCTCAACAGAATGAGTATTTGAGGGGGAGAAAGGGGGTTACATTTGGCTTACATTATACGATGATATTCAACGAACAGCTGATTATCCAATACCTTAAAATGAATAGTAGAGAAAATTATTACGTCAATTTATGAACATTTGATGGCACTTGTAACATTTGGGTACTTACCGGTTATAGGCACCATTTCCTTTAAATATGATGTTGTCTGGTTTTGTTAGGTCAGGTAACCATAGATATTTCTATCTTTTTCCCATTATTTTCTTTATCGCTTGCTTGACAACAATGCTTCTGATTACGCAAAGGTTTTCAGGACAGGGGCTCATTGTTAAACTCGCTCTTTCGCAATCATTCACTTCTACACGTAATGAAGATTACACTTTAGTGTAATTTTACATTTGAGAGGAGCGAATGAAAATTACAAAACCAATTTTGATTTATCCCTTTTGACCCGAAATTAGATTTCGAAGCCAACTTTATCAGAGTAAGAGAAAATGTTAATTTAAGAAAGCTTAGAAATATCAAAAATTTTACTAAGGATGATTATGAAAAAGGCTATCTGAGGCCTAATAATTTTCTAGCAAAAATATGTTTTGTAGTAACCCAATCTTTACATTGTAATGCTACAAAAATATATTTCTGTAAGTTAGTTATTAAAAAACATCTTGACAAACGAATCATCATACTTAACCCTATAAGAATAATAAAATAGTAATAATAATAATGGTTTGATGGTCAGAACTTTTTCAAACAGTCATAATTAATTGAAATATTAGACACATTTGTAACACAACCAACTTCTTGAAAAAAAAGGAAAAATAGAAAATAAAAAAATGGGAATTTTATGAATGGGTCGCATATAGCACGGTTTTTATTACACATTTGTATATCTTAATACACTTATATAATTGAAATATTTTATGTCAAAGAATCAAAGCACAATTCAAGCCTATCTTTATCATTGTATTAAGAACTTGTATTTTTGTAATAATGCCTACAATATTCAATTTCTTGTTGTTTATTCACACTTTTTTAGTAAATCTGAAGTCAATGGTAATGTCGGAAAATAATCTAAACTGCCCCGTTAACCACCACCAAGACGTAGTAACTTGGATTAGACAGTTTCAGAAAAAAGCTATTATAGCTTCGAAGGAAAAGATTATGAAAACCTGGCCATTTAGTGATAACCCCGGAAACAAGTCAACTGTTGTACTAAAGTCCAGGACGATAACCTTTAGACTAGTCAGGTGTGTCCTTAATCATACTTTTCCATGTTTCTCAGGTAGATTTAATTACCATCAGAAAAATATTCAACAGGTTACAAATAAAACATTATTAATTTAAATACAAAATTTGTAATCATGAGTGTCTTTTTAAATACCAGTTGTTAATACAAATAAAACATTTGTATTCACATTGTGGAGACAGAATTGGAATTGAAACTAAATCCGTAATCAAATGGCCCGTTCACACTTGATGACACGAGAATTGATGCATACAAATTGGCAAATGTGAAACTCCAATAAGATCTCGTTGAAACTGGTGGACAACAAAATCGTGCCGATATCGTGACGACACCATCGAATTCACCATAGGACGACGACACAACAATGACACGTTTGCGGGTGCTCGCAAATGTCGTGTCATTGTCGTATGGTTGTGCGAAAGCACCCAATATATTGTAATAATTGTATTGTATTGTAAGTAATTACAATATATTGTATTGTAAGTATATGATACTATATTACAAGAAATAATCCCAAATTTAATAATAGATGTTAAAACCTAACAGTGTTTTTTTCGGGGGGGGGGGAGGGATTTTCATTGTAATCTTACCCTGATAACCAGACGTATGAAGTATAAACATAATTCTAGTAGTAGGAATATTATTATTTCATTGCATTTTATCACTATCTTTTTAAATAAGTGCAACTGATTTAATGTACAACATTTATTTTGTTTTAAAACAATTTTGAACAATGTAGGCTACGATCTAACCGTTCAGAAATGCTCCATACTTTTATCAACGGGGAAAAAAATATATCTCACCGCTATGAAAACAGCCGTGAGCGATGTTACTTTGAAGCTTTGTCTCTAGCTATGTCCTCCAAACAAACTTTTTGTGTCGAGCAATATTAAAACATCCATCGGACAACAATTTATGGGAGGAATGTGCCATAAAATTCGTCAAATATTTGATCCTGTTATTAGAACTTTAATTTCATTAATTAACTGTATTAAAAACATAGCTTGTTACGGGCTTATTGAACTGCTGATTAGAATATGTTTAAATGCACTTTCATTATTGTTTTAATGATATATATATATATATATATATATATATATATATATATATATATATATATATATATATATATATACTATTAATACTGCTTAAAGTTTTGCACTTAACTTATAATTAATCATGTAAATAAATTTTATATTTATGTATTTTTCAACTAAAAGGTAGTATATAGGTATAAATTAGTTAAAGCCAAAACTAATTCGTACTGATGACCACTAACAGCGGAACTTCCTGGATTAAACTCGTCATCATTTCAACGAGTTACAAGCTGTCTAATGGCGGCCTTCCTAATGTTCCGACCCTCTGTGGGTTATCATAAGTTGTTGCGTGATGTTTAATTTTTAATATTTTAATATTTACTTTTCTGTGATATTACGAAAGCTCTGTATACACTAACAGGCCCTTTGTATACTCCTTTGTATATTATGCTGTCATTTTATTTGATAATTTAATAAAAAGACGTGAATTTTAATATTTAAAGTACTGAAGTTTAATGTTTATTGTAAACCTATATTGATCTCAGTGAACATTTATTATTTTAACTATTTTATGACACTCCCAAAAACAACGGGTAAATCACTGGGTGGATCTAATTTATTTAAGAATTTATTTAAGAAAGGGAGAGGGACAAAATTGTCATAATTTATAAAAGTATTTTCTATAAGTTATATATAAATTAAACCTAAAGGAATGTGTAAGGATATAACTACTGATCAAAAAAAAATTACTGATCAAACTACGAGTGAACTAATCAGCAGACTATGGTAGTGGTCAAAACTTTCTGTGCTTACTATTGCTTTACATCTATTTGTAGTAAAATATAGACTGCCCATAGTAATAAATAATTATCATTGCCTACAACAATTATAATTCGAATTTTGAATAAATAGTATAAATATGGAATTGATGGTATGTCAGTTTTTGAGTGTCGTTATTACTGACCTAAAAATTAAGGTTCGGTTTCAAGAAAAAGACTATGTAAAATATACATGATATTCAACCACGTGGTCTAGTTTTACAAGGTATTCAAAAGGTAAAACAAGAAAATAAATTTATTCAACATATTACCTATTTGTTTGGCTATATGACTTTATTTTATGCCCACCTACATGTGAATATTTTTTACTTTGTGTATTTTTACACTTTTCTTGTTCAAAATACAATTACGTCATTTTGAGACGTATTAAGGGGTACGAACTTCAAACTTAAGAAAAATGTTACATTATGTTAAAATAACTACATGGAATATAAAAATATAAATATCAAAATGAGTTTATATATTTCCAACTTTTACGGTTTTAAAATAACAATAGTTTTCAATTTTCTGAACTAAATATCTTGATACCCAAGAAATGTTTTAAACCATTAATACTATACCACAAAGATGCATAGTTTAACTATCTAACCAAAAGTGCCAAATTGTAAAAACTAAATTTAATATTATATGCCAATTATCGTGTAAGTATTAGCTTGTTTTTTTTCTGAATACCGGGTAAATTTTATTCAAATAATTGCAGAACATTTATTAACAATTGGTATTTTCCTTAATGTTATGGCTTCCTAAGCGTATTATATCAACACATTAAAAGCATGATTTTTTTAAAGCAAAAAAGCAAAATAAATAAATAAAATTCATGAAAACAAACGCTTTAAGGTTGAAATAAACGTCTTATACTTAGAAGAGAGGCCCGGGATTCTTGAAAGTGTAATATTCATGTTACCTTGTTCAACAAAGGCCTGCAATGCTGTAAAGACAAGATTCTTCGTTTAAAATACCGTAGGGTCCTTTTTAGAAGACCAATAAACGTGAAAAGCTTCCTCAGCCCCTCATGCTCACTTTCGTTGCTGTTCTTCCCTCAGTTTTAAGTCCATATATAGTGATTCCGCTAATTTCTTTAAATGGATTGAACTAAAAATCATTTACAATGCCTTACCGTTCTTAAATAATAATAATAATAAGTGTTAATATTTGAGTGACTTCTCCTTGTATGAACTCCTCCTTAATTTTGCAACTTTTTTGTCTTTTATAAATTTTTTATAAAATTTGCCGGTTTTCAGATATTTGAGTTTAAAATTTTTAAATGGCCGCCAATTTGAAAATATAAATCGGAAACCCATTTTATTCATGAAAATGAATGAGAATTGGCTAGATAAAGGTTCTTGATAAATAAATATGAACTTATTGCAACAACTCGTTAGGGGCCGACAGTAAAACAATGATAAATTCGTACACAATTCAACTATTATAAAGTAATTATCTAATAAAATACACTAGACTATTTTAGGCGTTGTTTTGTAGTTCATTTTATTATTATTATTTTTTTTTTTTCATTAAGAAAGTCATTTTGGTTTTATTTCTGGAGGTAGATTCAGATTTGATTGGTCAATGTTTTTAGTTTATCAGGTAGCGTTCATTGTCGCACCAAGGTAAGTAGAAAAAGCATTATTTTTACCTAAAACGGAGGTTTGTTAAAAATTACGTCATTTTTCTGAGAGGGGGGGGTCAAACAAAGTATGATGATTTTAGGGGGGGAGGGTCCAAAAATGGCCAAAAAGCGATGACGTAATTTATGGACGGCCCCTTACGGAAATAAAAATTATTTAGTGTTAAAACAAAATGGTGAATAGAGGATAAACGAAGAATTTTAGGACACATGTTTACAGGAACTTTTTCTTTGTTTTTGTACAAGAAATCGCATCCCAAAGTCCTGAAACGTTTTTTGTCACACCTTAACTTTTTAAAGATTTGCTTATGAGAATGACATGTTAAATTTTTTGAATTTTCTCTTTAACCAGTTAAGCTATTTTAATGATTCAAGATAATATATTGTTTGTTATTTTTAAGTTATTTTTAAATGGATTAAGTTAGAATTGTCAAATATAAAAAAGGGTGAAAATACCAAACCCATTGTTGACCCCTTAAAACCCCGTTTCCATAATCCAATCATGCTGGTTTTCAAAGTTAACCTGATGAATTCATTCCTCGACCTCTGCAGGAAATTTCATCAAAATCGGAGGTTTCCTTCAAAAGTTATATATCGCATCAATAAAATATCAAACAAATATGTTTAAATTTGAACGAACGGTGTTTTTGGCCTTGGGGACCTCAAAACTAAAAAGTAACATGGTCCCGGGCTTAGGTCTTACCGTGACTACTATTGCGATAGCGTATTCCCTATAGGGAAATTCGCTAATAACTGCATGCTTGCGAGTTTTTAGTTTTCAATTCTAAGGGATTTTGACTTCCCATATTATTTAAACATATAACATCTTTTAAATTATTTTGAGCAAAGTTGTAAAGTGGAATTATTGATACAAGCTCGACAACTATATGGGTACCTATCTTCTAAGTACCTATGTTCTAAGTATATATTGAACCCCTTAAATTAAACTTGGAAAAAATTATTTCAATACTTAGTGAACAAATATATTTTGGGTATGATTGGTTATCAAGCAATACGTTACCACTTATATCATTTGAAATATTTTGCTTCATTTCACCATTTTGTGACAAAATGGATGTTCTGATAGATTATGCTTTCCAAATAAATCTCTTTATTGGAGCGAAATTTATACTATTATACTTTTATTATTAGTAGACCTAATGTCATAATCAACATCATAGAACAAAGATATTTTACACTAAATAAATGAAAACAAGAGCACCATCGATTTAGATCTATAACTAAATGACAGAAATTTGATTTTATAGTTTTTTTTTTTTAAGTTAATTAAAGCAGGTGCTCTGCAAAATAGGTTTTTTTACAATCGCGGACACTGAAGTAGCACTCCTCGACACGTATTTGTTCACCTCTCTCTTAAAGTGACCTTGGCAAGTAGAAAAATTTGACTCCATTGTATTAAAAGTGTTTGTTATGGGGAGAGGCATACAAATCACATCTTTCAGGTTTATATGTCGTACAAAAATCTATTCTAAATGCGGGGTTTAAAAAGTGCAAAATATTCCCCTTCTACATTCTATTTAAAGAAACAAAATTGTTTTCTATAAAAAAAATATTTTTTAATGAGCTTCTTAGTTACATTTTCAAGAACCCTGGCTCATTGTTTTCTCCCACTTTGCATATACACAATAAAAGATATGCAACTAGAGTTGGCATTGCAGCTATACAATAACAATCTTTTGCAAAAAACAAATAGTTTCTATATTACACATATTTTATTCCGGAATAATTTTTCTCACTTTAATACCAATAATTTTTTTCAGTTAATCTCGATTAGGTTTTCAAATTTAGACTAAAGGATTGGTTACTGGTTATCAGCGATGAACAGGCCGAGTCCCTTATTTGTGCTGATAACAGGGGACTCACAACACACTAAATTTTGAGTTGACTGCCCAACTCACACCTCTTGTCCTCCATTCTACTCTTTACTCCTCAAATCAATTTTACAATTTTTTATTATTTTTATTACATAAGCCCTTATCAGCAAATTATATGTAATACTCTATATTTTTTTAATCTTCTTATAGTGCATTAACTTTAATGATAATTAAATTAAGTAATTTTTTATTATACTTAAAAATTTTTGTCGATGTTTAAATGTAAGTTTTAATTAATTTTGTTTTTGTATTCATTTTCTAAATTAATTAACTTAAGATTTTTCCTAAATGTTTTTTGTCATTTTACTTAATTTTTATATCATTCTGATAATTCGTACTGCTATATAACATTTTTTTACAATCTGTATATCCTTTAAACAACCTTTTTTTATTTAACTTTTTTCATGATTTATTTGTACCATGTATTTGAAAAGAAATAAATCTGTTTTGACTTTGGTAAAAAAAGACTAATGAATTAAAGTATAATTTGAATCGGTGAAGATATTGAGAATCTGAATAAATATATAATTCTGAATAATTCTGGTTAAAAAAAAGAATGGGTTGGCCTTGTTGTGGATTTTGGATTTGTGGAAGCTTTTTGAGAAGAGTGTCTAGAATGTAAATGGAAGGAAACTTTACGTGTTTGATGAAATTAGCTATTCCTCGCATATAGTTATAATACAAATACACCTCTAATCGTCTTATTTTGGAGCTGGAAAAGGAAACATGTCCTTCCTCTTACTATGGCACCCGCACACACTGGCACAATGCCCGTTAAGTGTGGGTGGATTGTGCCAAATTACACAGTTTGGTATTAAATTTAAGACCTCTGGATAACAAACCTTTTTTTGCGATGAAGAAAAATTCCTGGATAACCTTTCTGTGCCAATAATAGGGTGTAAGCGGAGGTTGTTGTCAAGCACAAAAAACCCAAAACTTCCATTTGCTCGGTAGGTTCAAGCTTAAAATCATTTGTTCAAACATAAATGTTGATAATTGTTGCTCTAATTTCTACTAAAATATTTACGGATTGGGTTTTGATTGAGTTAAGCTTCAACACAAGATTGTCAATGGCCAATTGTAAATTTCAATTATAAATTTTTTACTAAACATTTTGAATCGAGAAACTTGGCAGCGAAAAGGCTATTTTTTAGTTCAATGTTGGCTGGACTAGATACCAAGGGCGACGAATCACATCCAAAAAAATACTAATTGACAAAAATGAAGAATTTCACCGGATCGATGCCAGAACCCTGAGGAACCCCGTTAATCACTTCCTTTTGTAACGATTTGTGCTATATAAAGTACCCAAAGTCATCAACCGATTGTAGGGCTACCTATTTTTTGCATGTAAAGAAGGGATGGAACCTTTGCTATGTGAGCCCCGTTGTAGTCCTCTTTTGCATGTTTTATATATTCTTAAACTTCCAGTTCAAATATTGCAAAAGTTTTTGCCCTTTTTTATATACCACATTAATTAATTGTAAAGTTAAATTTTACTCACAACTTAATTACCAAACAAGACAATTCCATGAAATGCACTTTTTACCTGTAACGTTCAACACAAAACGTCGGATGTGATTTTAGGACCTATTCCAAAAGTCATTTAGTTTGTGTTCAATATTAATTATATTATACAGGGTGAGTAAACAACTTGTAACTAGTAAACTTCTGTTAAAATGCGCACAAAATAATGTGTCTAATATAGTATAATTTAATATCTCATAAAAACTTGAAATAATCTTTTGGAAGGAAACAAAACCTAATGTTTCAATAAAGTCAAGTTAACTCATCTTAAGATGTTTCGCACATAATATAGTGTCTCTGTTTATTTTTCGTAGATTTAGCAGAGCTGAATACCAGGGAGGGTTAATCTGAATGGTTGCAAGTTAAAATGATGGATGATGCAATATTTAATTTTTAACTATTTCAAACTATGTTTAAGTCGCATAGTTATAACTATGAATACTTAACAATCTGAGTTTCCCCCACTCTATGAAAATATTATCCGAAATACTAAAAAAATGTTCAACACTCCTTAATGCATTTAAAAGCAACCAGTGACTCTGAAAGGGTCATTTATCTAATATATTCCGTGTAGTAAAATAGAGGACATATGATTTTTGTAAATAATTGTGATTTTTAGATTATCTTTGAAAATATGCGTTCATAAGACAACATATACCTGTTACAAAATTCGAGCATTTATTCTAACCTAGGTCTTTGAAGAAAAGCAGTGTACGGCAAGACACCCTGTTGAACGGTTGGGAGTGACACCCGATACCGTTAACAGATATCAGTGACACGCTACGGAACAACTGGCAATTTCATTTCCGATGCATAAGTCTGTTACATCGCTTCTCTGAATTCCACCGTAGTTTTTCCGACCCAAAAAATACATGACAATCAATGTAACTATAAAGTTAATAAGTCTATAATACTATAGGAGTGGTCCATGTTTTTTTTATATAAGTTTGACACGTAGCATAGGGTCTTCTGACGTGCGAAAAAAATTCCGATGTCGCTGTCTCACATACGGAGCACCACGTAAAGTATTATTTTGAACACATAATGCCAAATTTGAATTGGTTTAGGGTATTGAATTTAGGAGATTACAACTATATTTTTATTAAATTGTGTTAGTTGAGGTCCTTCCTCTGCCGCGTCCAGCCGATGACTGCCGCTCCCACACAGCGCACTCCGCCAAGTCCAGGCCCTCTTCCAGCAGGAGCCCCCCGGTCCCTTCGGCCCTCCGCCTGATCCTGCGTTCGACTGGCATCGCCTCCGCCAGACTCCTGCCACGGCCTTCCCTGCGGTCACAGAAGGCCAAATTCAGCTCCTGGCGGCGGGGCTTCTGGCTAAGCTTTCTCTTCTTACGAGCAGGGATCACCACGATGTCGCCTTCGTGTTGAACGCCGCCTCCAACTACCCTGATTTGGACGCCTTTACGAAGAACGTAGTCTACCAGCGTCTCAACTTGTTGTATATGGCCACGAATCACGGATGGGCGAACGCGATCCAGGTATCGACAGCCCCCTCAGCCACTGCCACCGTCTCTCCACCGGGCTTTCAGCCGACCCCTCAGGCAGCCTACAGACCACGGTATGATAACCGCCGGAATAACCAACAACAGCAGGAACAGCAGCAGCAACGCCAGCAGAGCAGACGCCGGAATCGCCGCAACACCACCGCCGCTGCCAATGCTCCAGCGGCCAACAATAATTAGGTTCGTTTTATTAATTATTTCTTTCTTTGAGCCAAAATTTCATTCTGCGCAAATTTTTAAATTTCATTTAAATGGTCTTTTCTATATTTATTTTATATTTCTTACAGTTCTTAAGAGTCTTGTTTCCCTCTACCCCTGTAGGGTATTTATTGTGCCTAGTGGCCAGAGCACTAACTTGGGTGTCCTTGTTTGTATGAGTTGTAATTAATAAAAGTACTGGCCCCTCACTCCCCTTCTGGGAGGAGGTAGTCGAGGCCTTCTTTGCCTCCGCCCCGTCCTCGCGGCGCTGCCGCGCTCGTACGGCGTACTCTACCCCGTCTTCGGACTTGTCGGAGTGGGCTGTGCGGGAGCGGCAGTCATCGGCTGGACGTGGCGGAGGAAGGACCTCAACAACAGATTAAATTGTTCTTTTTAATAATGTATATGACATATATTTGTGTTTGTTCGATCAAAGTTATTCGATCAAACAATATTTGAACTTTCTTTTTCTTTTCGTTTTGTTTCCGTCCATACGGCCGTAGCTTTATGGTGGTCCCCCTCCCCTTGCGGCGACCCGTACCTATCATTCGACATACCGGGCCGGTCTTGCGACAGGAGGATTATGGAACATAATTCCCAAATCACATTAAGGCGGATTAGACCCGCACAGAAACTGGAATTTACCAGGCCGGTGATATTCAACCCGGCAGTGAAACCAAAATCGACAAACCACTGTGAGTGTCAGTGGCAGCACTATCCAACAACTTCTCAACTTTCGTTTGGGAGCAACGTCCCCAGATAAGGCTGGAGGGCCCCATAGCCGTAATTTTGTGAAAGCATGCGGGCAACCACCTGCCCCCTCGAGTCCAACCCAATATCCGGATTGACCGAAGCCAGGGGCTTGAACCGGATCCTGAGGTTCCCATTTTAGATTTTACTTGGGCTATGGATATTTCCCAAGAGGGATAACTAGGTCTCTGGGTTCCTGCACGCCCAAAATGGGGCGCAACCACGACAGAAGTAGACGGAAGCCCCGGATCCTCGACAAACTGACTCATTACCTTCTAATGGGGAAGCTGGAGTGAGTCTCCCAGTAAGCACGCATTGGCAAAGCCACCTCCGCCAGGGCACGGCAGAGCCGAAGCTGACCTCCTCCTATGTGTAAAAGAGAACCACGCCCATTCGCCCAGACCCGAAGGACTGGAATTGGGGAGTGGACATCCCACTTCTAGGGATAGAACAGAAGTTTTATCACGGCCTACCTGAAGACATCAAGAAAATTGAAGGTGTCCAGAAGTTTAAAATCAAGCTGAAAGAGTTCCTAACTGACAAATTTGTTTATGACCTGCCAACTATTAACTTATTCTGGTGTAAAATGTTTCAACAGGTTTTTGTATGACTGTGGTAATGAATTGTTATTGGATATAAAGCCAAAATTTAAAATGAAAGCAAAAGAGTATGTGATGGGTATGACTCTGTGATAATTATTTTAGTTACAATTGTTATAAAAATATTTTTTATATTTGTTATTGCATAATTTATAGTTTATTTTTGTTATTTACTTTGCATATTGATAATTATCGATGCCTGCTTGTTAGATATTTATTGAAATTGTTTGTTAATTTATTATGTTGTTATTTAAAGCTTTTTAATTTATTGTATTTAGTACCCATATAATGAGTGTAAATATAAGTGAAAACCTACTTCAAGTCCAGCACGCCAGTATAAAGACTAAAATATAAAATTATTATTTTGTGTTTTCATTTCGCACGTGCCATAATTGGCACATGAAATGTATAAAATTGATGTATTTTGGTAAATAAAGAATTTTTTGACTTGACTTGCCTTGACTAAAACTACGTTTTAATTAGTTAATTAGACCAAGAAGAAAAAATTAATGTCTCATGTTCATTGATGGAAGAGTCGTGACTCGCCACATGTTCCTACAGGAGGATTACACATGGTTCAAGAGGAGGTAAAGATAAAGGTAACAGGTAGGTTAAGGAAAAACTGTTCAAGAATGAAACAAGTCTTAAAATTAAATGTATATTCCAAAAACACCACTGTGTGTTACGTTAAAAATCCTTTAGTTGGTCACCACATTGAAAAATAACGGCCATTTACAAAAAATGTAATTAATATTTTTTATTCCCTAAAAAATAAGCGAAGTTCCCGCATTTAAAGTTTTCTTTAAATATTATAGTTTATGATAGGCCTATCTATACCAATGGTGGTGCGGTTAAATTGTTCATCCTGTATAACCTTTTAGAATTCGTAGACACACGCATCGAGTTAGCAAGTCACAAATAAATTTAATTACATAATGTAGGTCTAGCAACTATTTTAAAATGTTTAAAATATTTAAAAATTTTAACATTTTCAATGCATAAAAATACATTAAATACATTAAAAATAACATTTTTAATATATTTAAAAATGTTAATGCAAAATGTTTAGTGCTACGGTTTATATTTCTGATCGCTCCAATACTATCAGAGTAATACAACAAACACAAAACTGAAACGTCGCCACGCCGTCATCTCAGATATTGGCTTCGGTAAATAAAAAGCACCGTTTTCATTTTCCGCCAACCAATATTTATGGACAGCATTTACTGTTCCTCCAAGCTGCAGAGTTTACAAGTGTATATACATATGAAAATAATCTAAAACTTATATAACTTTTACAATTACGCCCTACAAGTGGTTTTAAATAATATTGGTAGGACAATATTGTTATTTCAATAATGTTGTTGGTGATTTATTTGAAAAAGAAAATTACAGTATAAAACAAACTTGCGGTCAAAAACAACTTTTAGAAATAGAAATACTGTTATTTACTTGACAAAAATTCACTAAACAATTATTGTGTTTTATAATCAATTATTGTTTAGTGAATTTTGTCAAATAAATAACTCAACGTTTTATGTTCCTATGTTACTATGGAAATGTGTTAATAAAAGTTATTTTTGACTGTAATTTTCATCTATGCTATAATTTTCTTTTCCTTGACTGTTTTCATTTTCCTATTTTATTTTAATAAAATTTGTTTCGTAATTTATTATTATTATGTTTCCTAAATTCTAAGAAGCATGGTAAATTGCAAGTCCTTGTTTACACCAGCAAGCCTATTGGCATTGTTCCTCAATTTACATTTCACACTCTCACATTAGAAGAAAAAACTTTTCAAAGTGATAAGAGCACTATGCCTGCAGCACTCCACGAATCCAACCTTGTGTTGTCAAACTGATTGTTCAAGATTCTTAAGACTGAGATGCACGGGAACAAAAACCGCAATGAAGCATCCACCATTCAAAAGAATGTTGGATGATTTCTTGTGGAAAGTCCTATTATGAGGGGGCCCACCATGACTTTTTACAAGCTAATCGCGCACTATTTTTACTTTAACTATTACCATTTTAATATGTTTTTATTCAACACTTTCTTAGATTATTGATTTAATCTGTTTAAACTTAAGTTAAATTGAAATATTTATAATTGAGTAAATTTTATTATTATGTATTTCTTGTATTAATTGGAATCTAAAGGCAGAGTTCAGTTGGTAACTCCAATTGTTCAAGGAAATTTCACTGAATGTGTAAGTTATCAAATGTATATAGTTGCGCCGTAATTGCGATTGTTAGACATCCCCAGAGTTGTTATACATCCGGCTGAATTAGGTCCCTGACGAACCGAGTTGATATACATACATGATGAGACAACAAGACGCATAATTTCGAGTGTCTGTACTTACATAATTGTCGAGAATCTGTACGTCTGAGTTCACGACAGCAAATTAATCCACAATACAACAAAATAATTCATGAATTAGTAAATTAATAAATTAATAATGAACAAATTAAAATAAATAATAAATTACAAACAAATTAATAAATTGTTAGAATACAACAAATTAATAAATTGTTAGAATACAACAAATTAATCCACATTAAAATCTCCAATTCATCAGTTAATTTCTAGTTACAGTGCAAACATGATTTTACATTTTTTTATGATTTATAGTCATTACAAAAAATGTTAAATTTCAGAAAAGATAGCGCCAAAATTTATTTTATTTATTGCCATACAAACCTAAAATCATTTTGCTTGAAAGGTTTAAGGAACGTCTATTCTTACCACACCTCATATCATCGGTTCTTTGAAGTGAAATCCCTTTGCAATGTAATATTATGCATCCAATTTAATTCAATACTGGTGCTACCGTATTTTTATCACTTTGTACGTTTTTACAAAAATGTCATAAACTTTGAAACATGTAACATTAATACTCCATTATACAGGTTAAAATGCCAGTTGTAGACGTAGTTTGCCAAAGTTAATTCACAAAAATGATTATCTAATGTCACTACTTTTAGTGGCAATTCTATGAAAAGCGACTAAAGGAATGAATCAGTTGTTGAGGGGCAGACTAGGCTGAAATGGAATGAGATTTCCAGATCAATCAACTTTCAGCGCTTGTCTCTTGGCTCCCCTTCTCATCAGAGAACATCTACTCTACGACTTATACAATACAATATAATATATTATAATATAATATAATATAATATAATATAATATAATATAATATAAGCCAATACAATATATTCATTAGCTTGTATTACATTTAACTTTTTATAACATGTCTTTTTGTATAACTTGCTTAACTTACAAAAAGACATGCATGTATGGTTATTGAAGAAAATTGGATTACCATTTCAAAATTTTACTTTTATTATTTCAGTGCCCATGTGTTTGAGGATTAATTATATATATTTTTTAGTATTCATCTGAGAAAGTAACAGATGGTGCAACATTATGAGCAAGTCATGAATAATGAAACTATAAAATAAATGATTAAGTGAAATAATGTTTCTACGGATAATTCATCATATGATTTTAAATGTCATCATACTTGGTTGTAAAATTTTAAATCTCAATCCATTAGTATTCTACGCAAGAATATTATATTTACAGAAGTTTTGATTTCATTTTTTTTTTTTAATTTTAACCTTGTATGATATTAATTACCCAATACGTTAGTCCATCACAAATTTAATAAAAAATTTGATTTTATTTTAGTCCATGATACTTTTGATCAAGCCAAATCATGATCCAAATTGATGATTTCTGTAGTGTAAATATTGAAATATACAAATATATAAATATCGGTGTATTTATTTAGTGATGGAATAGCTCTTCTCGTTTTGTTATTGAAAAACGCTTAGTCAGTCGTAGTTTACGGTTGGAAGTAAAAACCGATTTTCGGCATCGAGGGCTGTACACGCTCTCGATGGAGTGCTCGTTGTAAATAAAAGTCAACTTTTCCTCATGTTACATTTATTTAAACTCGTTCTAAGCACAAAATGAAAGGCTATTTTTGCCTTTGGCCTCCAATTTGAATTAAGTAGGGCCTATTATCCTCGAAATCAATTTTATAGGTTATAGAAAAATTTAACTTTTTTCAATCTTAATGGATTTCCATACAAAACATTTCAGGCACGGCATCTATGAGTAAATCGAAGCAATTTTTTGAAATTTTTTAAATAAAATTTGAGGTTTTATATGAGCAGTGCGTTTCAAGGACAAATTGAAAATAAACTTATTAAAATTTCTTTAAGTGTTATTTTAGATTAAATCCTTTCCTACAATTTTATATTCAAAACTTATAACCTTTGTAAATTTAACTATTCCAATTTGTATCATTTTTTAAATTTTATATTAATGCTACTTAAGTGTTTGTAAGCCTACAAATTGTAATACAAGTAAACTAAGATGTGTAGTGACAAGTTTGGACGTTAATTTTTTTATATATATTTTAACTTTACATAAGGTACCTTGATTTAATATACACAAATATAGAAAAATGTTAGTTTGAATAAATTGTTCAAAAATAATAGCAAAAAATGTTTGTTATAAAGTTGAAACTATAAATTATTAAGATAATTTAATTTTATTAGTAACTTTTAAAAGAAACTTAACTAAACAAAAAATCTTTGAAATATTTTTTAAGGTATTAGTCTTTTTTATAGGACTTTTTCTTATTCTTTTTAAAGTTGTTGATGTTTTTGCATTACTTCTTGGCCCACATAAACTAAAAATTTATGTAACAAAGTCTCTTACCAAAACCACGTTGTATTGTTAGAAGTAGTTCCAAGAAAGGGACACCAAGGGAGATATCGTAACAGCAATTAAGTGGCCGTTTAAGATTTACGTTTATTTTTTTAAATCTTATTTTCTTCTTTAAAAAGAAGTATCAATTTACTCCAAGTTTGAAATAAATATCTTAGATCTATGTTGAAAGGCTAACACAAATTATAATGTAAACTGTCAATTTTTTTATCCAAATAATACAAAGTAGTATGATTTTAAATTGGTAAAATATATGAATATCATAGGTGTATTCGACTCCACCGCGCCGGGCCACTCTCAGTCAAAATGTGGAGAGCAGGAGATTGATGTGTGTTTAGACAAGGTAAGCTATCCTTCATCATATCATCTTATCTGTCTTCATAACGTGAAAGAGGCTGACTCTTATCCTATCTAATTATAATAAGAACTCTCTTATCTATAAAGAGAATTATTAAAGAGAATTATTATTTTTTAGTTGCAAAAAAATTTACAACTTCTGATATACGAAACAAAAAAATGGTTGAATAAATTTTTATTTGAGAATTTTATACTAAATTTTTGTTTTGTAAAGGTACAGAAAGGGAATTGTTAACCATAGCACTTTTTAAAATTGCGATCTTGATAAAATGATAATTTGATTAATAAATTTTATTATTAAAATACAGTCAAATACATATTAAAGAATACATTCCACTCATTGTCAAAGATGCAGAAAACTGATTCATAAAAACTCAATTTCCCTTAAACAAATAAACAGTAAAGAACGGAATCAATAAGGGATTGAGCGTGCAATGGAGAGGAAGGGAATTTGTATCTTTGTTGTTTCGGAATATAGGCCCTACTTGGGATTACAAAACAGTCTCAATTTGCTCGGAATGCAAATGTATACAGGGTGTTCGGAAAAAACGTTTCAGGAATCCAGGAGGTTATTGCCCACATCAAAATAAGCAAAAAAGTTCCTGTAAACATATGTCCTTAAATGCTCCGTTAACCCGCTAGCCGCCATTTTGTTTTTTGCACTAAATAATTTTTATTTCCTTAATAAATCATTGTATCAAGTTAATATTTGGCATGAACCTTCATCATAGCAATACCCATTTTCAAGAAAAAGGTTATTTTTTTTCCAATGTGTACTTTCAAATTTGCGGCCATTTTAAAGTTTTAAACTAAAATATCTCAAAACCGGTAAATTTTATAAAAATTTTACTTGACACAAAAAAGTTGACAAATTTAGTTATCTAACCAATGGTACCAAGTTTGTAAGGATCTGACAACAAATAACGGAGTTGTTGAGATTTTTCAATTAAAATTACCTTAATTTGCATTGATTGCAATGAAAAATCAATGGTTTTATGCAGACAAATCTCAATAACTCCATTATGTGTTGTCATATCCTTACAAACTTGGTACCATTGATTAGATAATTAAATTTTTCAACTTTTTTGTGTCTGATAAATTTTTCATAAAATTTACCGGTTTTGAGATATTTTAGTTTAAAATTTTTAAATGGCCGCCATTTTGAAAATACACATTGGAAAAAAATAAATTTTTTTCTTTTAAGTGGGTATTGATATGATAAAGGTGCATGCAAAATATGAATTTAATACAATAATTCATTACAGAAATAAAAATTATTTAGTGTAAAAAACAAAATGGCGGCTAGCGGGTTAACGAAGCATTTTAGAAGATATGTTTATGGGAACTTTTTTGCTTATTTTGATGTGGGCAATGACCTCCTGAATTCCTGAAACGTTTTTTCCGAACACCCTGTATAAGAAAAAATGCATTGTTGATACATGTATTAACAACATGTATAAATTTAGTTGCTATTTATAAAAAAACAACTTTTTGTGGATATGGTTGTTCTTGTAAACACTGTCATTGTAAAATAAACACTGTATAATTTGTAATATCCATTGAAAAATAAAGAATTTATTTATTTATTTATTTATTTATTTGTAAACTACGCAAGAACATCAGGCGTTGTAAGTCGTTTTTGTTTAAAAATTTACTTGGAATGGACTGGACCCCAATGATTTTAAATAAATTCTGTTTACATTTATTATAAACAAAACTAGTCACGCAACTTGTTAAAGTGACTAGTTATTCCAGAAAAATATTAATTTGTAAATGTTTGGAACATGGTTAATGAAGTATCTAATTATTTATTATTAACATTTAATCAAAATGTCGGTAACATTCGGTAACAAAAGACGTTTTCTTGAACTATGTACTTTTGAAAAGCAGTACTAATTGTATGAAACTGGCTTATTGACATGGGACAGTGTTGGGGATTTGCTACTGAGGGAGAGTTGCAGTGTTGTACAAATGGCCGCCATCAGCTGGTCATTGAACTCAATCTGTCCAACCCTACCAGTGGAACTCGTCGCCAGCAATCGCACTACAAATAAGGCCGGTTTGATGCACAGCAGTTGTAAATAAATAAATTATTAAATTGAAATTACGTTTTTATTAAATTTAAAAATTGCATTAAATATAAATAAACAATTCAATTAATTAAAATTTTTTCAAATTTAAATCTACTTTGATCAGTTTCATACTTTTTTCCTAGTGGCCTCCATATTTTCCACCAGCTTGCCGCAACTCCTACGACATAGATTGCAGGGTCCTTTTGATTTTGCATTGGATGATTTTTCTCAACACAAATTTTGTGTGAAGGAAGCAGTAGGTCCCGCCTCTCATCCAATCTTGTTAGTTGGTGAAAATTACTCGTTCCGCAATTCAGTTTATTAAAGATTTTTCCTTGTCAGGAGTCCAGATATTTTAGGAGTTTTAGAGAGGTTTTTTCCGTAGTAATTTTAAATTTTCTATAAATTGGAGTTTTCGGCGTTTGGGGGAGATTGGAGTTTGAAACAAAACTCTGAATAAATGCACCTCATGTGCAGTTGGCATCTCGACAAAAAGTTTCTGGTAGGACACAAAGAACTTAGCGATGGGTTAGTTTTTAGCTAGGTCGCCATTTAATAAAGGTATTGATTAGGTATTAATGTTTCTCGATACACTTGCATTTCTTCAAATGAACGACTTATGTCTCACGCAGAAATAATTTCTAGATGCATCTCAGTCATTCTTCCTATAAAATCAGGCTGGTAGGAATTGGATTGATCAACTTACCATGATCCACTTACTTACTTAATAACTTAGTGAAGGGCTAGTCTCTTAATCCATTTGCATTTCTTCAGCAGAAACATCAATGTCTTTGACAGAAAATTTCTTTGTAACTGCTTATGCGTTCAATCTATTTTAAAGTTTTCCGCATGATTGTAAATCGCTAGGGAAACAATTGTAATGAAAACGCTTTCGCATACCACTTTTCTAACTAAAGTTTCTTAGTAACCAAATCTAACTTCTTTTTTTCATTTTCACAGTTTATCCAAGATTAATAGATGACCTTTCTACAGGTAGTGTTAAGTAATTTTAGTTATAACAGACAAGCAGAATTGTCATTTCAAATATTGGTGGTAGGCAGAGCGAGAGAGAGAGATAGCGATAGGCCGAGAGAACTGGTGAACACGTCCAAAACGGAAATTTGCCGATCCCTGGCCTCTGATTGGCCGATGACCCTTCCCTGTCGGTCGCTCCGAACCACACAGGCCGTTCATTGGCCGATGACTCGCAAACCACTTCTGTTCCGTTTCTTGCGGGTCAGCTGTTCTCTTCACCTCCCATGAGGCTCGCCATTCTGGTTCTGTTCGTCTTTCTGCCGACTAGTCTCAAGTGCCTTTCGGCTTTTTCTTTTCCAGGCACGTTGTAACTTTTTTGAACGTGACCTTAGTCTCGCCCATGGTGGCTTCCCCCTTTTAATTTATTTTAATATTTTATAAAGTGGTATTATTTTGTTCAGTAACTATTGTCTCTGTTCACTAACATATATTGCAGTGAATCTAGTGTGTGTCAAGTGCGTGTCGGGCAACTATCGGTCTCCCTCGTATATGAACATTGGACTGTACGAGAGCTCAAATCATTACTCATTTGTGCGTACGTGCGAATCCGCAGCAGGAAAGAAGATTCCCTGGACCTCGGAGAGACTTTCCTGGCCCAGCAGTTCCCGTTCTCTGGTGTGGCGGCGTCCAGTCGGCCATCTTGGCGGCCCTTCCAGCTTCGCCATAAGGATTTTCACTCCAGTGGGTTTAAACCTTTTCTCTTGATTTTTTACGAACAGTGTTGTAGGCATTTATTATTCTCTGGTACAAGGTACCTGATCCTTCGAACATTTTGATTTTAAACCTGATTAGTAAATTTCAGAAAATTGACTTTTCCTTTTTTTCAATATTTTTCAATAAATTAATTCCGCCCTTTCTCAACTATTTTTTGGTCCTCCGAGCCGGATTTATAAGTGATTCAGTCCTTTGGAATATTGTCCAGTGCAAGACTTTCATTCTTGAACAATCTTCCGGCCTGGGAACATTATTAAGACCAATCTTCCCGCCTGGGAACATTATAATACTCGATCTTCCCGCCTGGGAACATTATAATATTCAATCTTCCCGCCTGGGAACATTACACGCAGCAATCTTCCCGCCTGGGAACATCACTCGCAACAATCTTCCCGCCTGGGAACATTACTCGCAACAATCTTCCCGCCTGGGAACATTATTTTGAACAATCTTCCCGCCTGGGAACATTCTTATACAATCCTCCCGCCTGGGAACATTATTAAAATCAATCTTCCCGCCTGGGAACATTGTCCCTTGTTGAGCTCTCTCTCGTCTCTCGCCATGAATGGGCGTGTATAGCCATTCTCATAATATCTCTGCTCAGCTGATGTTGTTTACAACACTTGACATTGTCAACAATTGAATTATTGTTGGCCATTTATATGCAATATATTGTGTTTTTCATTGACTGGTGATTTATGCTGATGTATTTAAATGGATTTTATTTTCAATTATGAAAATAACATTTTCTTGTGATGAAATAATAATTATTATTTTCGAATTTCTTGAATCATTGTTTTTGAAGAACATTGTTATTGTAAATATAGCAAACTCTGACAATTTGTCTTTGATAATTAATTTTGAATATTTTCTCTCTCTCTCTGAGGCTTTTTACTGTTATTCAATACAGTTTTTCATTCAAATAAGCCTAAGCCTACATATTCACATTGAATTTGTGTGCGTTCTGCATTTGTGTTAATTAAGGCTGAAACTTATTTGTAAGCTATTTTAAGTAGGCCTAACTTAACAATTTCACAACTGGCGTTCAAGTGCCGAGCATTGAATTCAATTTCTCTGATTGTTCATTATATTGTGTTTCACAATTTTCTGTACTTTATTCTCTGTACTTTAAGTCATTTTAGCGTACTGTTTCACTCAACTCGAGCGCAATGGCTCCAAAGGAATTTAAATATGAGACATATCGCAAGTCTACGGACTCAATCAAAACTCGTTTCGCCAAACTCGAGGAAGCGGTCGACAAGTTAATCAGCACACCCCCTCTCACCCCCGTGCAGATTCGACAATTGAACACAATCTTTGCCGAACTTAACAAAAAACGTGCCGACTTCGAGTTAAACTTACAACGTCTCATTGAAACAGACACTGATGATGACATTGAAGCAACTTTGTCCTCAGATGTTGATGAGGTTAATGACTTGTATGTCCGAATCTCCAGTGTAATTGAAGTGCACACTGTTGTGGAGCCTACAACTCCACATTCTTCACATTCTGAAGCATCTCATCATTTTCCCTCTGCAATTGTGACAGGAGTTAAACTGCCTAAATTGAGCTTGCAGACTTTTGATGGTACTCCATTAAAATGGATTTCTTTCATCAATTTATTTGACACCACTGTACACAAAAGTACTTCCCTTTCCAATGTGGCCAAATTTCAGTACTTGCTCAGTGTTTTGACAGGTGAAACATTGAACTTGGTCAAATCTCTCAACCTCACAGCGTCAAATTACTTGATCGCTTATCAACTTTTGCGTTTGAGCACCACATCAAGTTCCATTTTAATCCCCCCGCTGCACCTCACCAAGGCGGTTTGTGGGAAAGTGCCATCAAGAGCTCTAAATATCATTTGAAACGGACCCTCGGGACTCACGTGCCCACCCTCATTGAGTTCACCACACTAACATGCCAAATAGAGGCGAGGCTCAATTCCCGGCCCCTCACTGCTTTGTCCAGTGATGCTAACGATCTTCAGGCTCTGACGCCAGGTCACTTTTTGATTGGAGCCCCCCTAGCTTCACTTCCAGAACACAACTTTGTCAACACGCCTGACAATAGACTCTCACAATGGCAACTCATGTAAGCATTCATGCAACGCATCTGGAAGCGCTGGAGCAAGGAGTATCTCCACACATTGCAGCAACGCCTGAAATGGTCCACTCCTACGAGGAATCTTCAAGTTGGCGACATAGTGCTGGTTCATCAAGACACCCCATCTCTCCAGTGGCCCTTGGCAAGGATCACAAAGGTTACTCCTGGCAAAGACAATGTTGTCAGAATTGTTGAACTCAAGACTCAGCATGGTACCTTTACTCGTCCTGTAGGTTTCTAGGTCGCGGTAGGCAGAGCGAGAGAGAGAGATAGCGATAGGCCGAGAGAACTGGTGAACACGTCCAAAACGGAAATTTACCGATCCCTGGCCTCTGATTGGCCGATGACCCTTCCCTGTCGGTCGCTCCGAACCACACAGGCCGTTCATTGGCCGATGACTCACAAACCACTTCTGTTCCGTTTCTTGCGGGTCAGCTGTTCTCTTCACCTCCCATGAGGCTCGCCATTCTGGTTCTGTTCGTCTTTCTGCCGACCAGTCTCAAGTGCCTTTCGGCTTTTTCTTTTCCAGGCACGTTGTAACTTTTATGAACGTGACCTTAGCCTCGCCCATGGTGGCTTCCCCCTTTTAATTTATTTTAATATTTTATAAAGTGGTATTATTTTGTTCAGTACCTATTGTCTCTGTTCACTAACATATATTGCAGTGAATCTAGTGTGTGTCAAGTGCGTGTCGGGCAACTATCGGTCTCCCTCGTATATGAACATTGGACTGCACTAGAGCTCAAATTATTACTCAATTGTGCGTACGTGCGAATCCGCAGCAGGAAAGAAGATTCCCTGGACCTCGGAGAGACTTTCCTGGCCCAGCAGTTCCCGTGCTCTGGTGTGGCGGCGTCCAGTCGGCCATCTTGGCGGCCCTTCCAGCTTCGCCATAAGGATTTTCACTCCAGTGAGTTTAAACCTTTTCTCTTGATTTTTTACGAACAGTGCTGTAGGCATTTATTGTTCTCTGGTACAAGGTACCTGGTCCTTCGAACATTTTGATTTTGAACCTGACTAGTAAATTTCAGAAAATTGACTTTTCCTATTTTTTTCAATATTTTTCAATAAATTAATTCCGCCCTTTCTCAACCAGGTAGTCTAAAAAACGTAGTGTTGGACAACGAGATTTACTTTTTTCACAGCCGATAAAGGCAAACACAGCGCGACTATGCTTTATTACATGCACCAGTTGAGGTGGACTCCATCTCTATGCCTGAAACTTAACAACTTTCAGAATCAGAATATTTTAATGTTATTTTTCAATATGATATGATTTAAACATTTTGTATATTATTTATCACCTATAAGTTATTCATTTAGCGTCAATATTGTTTGTAAGCTAATAGGAGTAGCTGCTCTTAGAGGCATAAAAAATTATAGATTCTCTAAATAATCTAGCGCGAATATTTCCAATTACAGTATCCCGAATAGTTTCCTTGTTTAATTATTAAAGTAATTTAATTTAAAACTCCATGCATAATTTCTTTTCTTTACTCCCCCAATATAAAATATGCAAATGCTTGTCCTATATTCACATAAAAACTGATAAGAAAAAATACACAAAATTCGTATTCTTTTTCTTGCTATACGGTGTTTTAAAACGGTTCTTAGGTAAACTAATTAAAATTATTTTCGATAAAGCTCCACCAAAAATTCATGGAATGTTTCAATGTTGTTAATGGAGTTCTACATCTCATGTTTAATGATTTTGTTAATATGGGAATATTTTATTTTATTTGTACAGGGTAAATCTTTATTAGCAGCTTATCATGTTTCATCTCATTTTTTAACTCAAGTGTAAAAATCAATATATTTTGTTCACTAAAAACAAAAGATTAACAAAGAAACCACCTTGCAAATTTACCAGCCGGTCGTTAACCATAAACTATAAAAGTAAATACCCAACTAACTAAAATTAGTTTCAGTTTCCTGTAGATATAATAAGATCCACAGAAAAATAAAAAATAAAATCCTAAACTGATATTAAAAACCGGAGAGTTTTGAGTATGTTTTCTAATTTGTGAGTTGGTCCATAAAAAATCACATTAGTCCACATAAAAACATATATTTTTAACGTCAGCTTCGAGCGTGGGAAATAACGTTATTAAATAGGACGCCTTTTATAATATTCAAGTGTGTGATAATGAAACGGCTTTTAGCGAAATTCAAAATAAATTTTCATTTTTCCTCGATCGTAAGGTTTCCGTATATCTTCCTGTCATTTGGGCAAATATCTATATCCATAAAAGAGAAATTGTGTATGTAAATATGTATGTTGCCTATGGACTCCGAAACTTCTCAACAGATTGTATTGAAACTTTCAGGAGCACGGCTTTTAGCGGTGCTCAACGGTGAAACGGCTTTTAGCGAAATTCAAAATAAATTTTCATTTTTCCTCGATCGTAAGGTTTTCGTATATCTTCCTGTCATTTGGGCAAATATCTATATCCATAAAAGAGAAATTGTGTATGTAAATATGTATGTTGCCTATGGACTCCGAAACTTCTCAACAGATTGTATTGAAACTTTCAGGCATTATTAAGCATTTTTCAAGGATGATTTATGTGAAGTTTGGTGCAAATCTGTCCAAAGGGCTTTGACCCAGATGGCATACAATAGTTTGTTTAAAAAATCTGAAACTCTCCATTTTATCTATTTTTATCGTTTGCTAAGAAACAAATTAAATGAAAAATTCTAATTTTAGGTAATCCAGCAATTTCTTATGATACAAGGAGAAAGCGACAGCGCGTAAGCGTAGCGAACGAGCTAATCACCTATAAAATAAATTCAATAACAGGCCAAGCCGAGTCGGGAAACAGCTAGTTTTGAAATAAATTAAAAACCCATATCCACTAAGGGAAATAAATTATCGATATCTCTGTACACCTGCGCGTATTAGTTGTAAAAGAATCTCTGCAAAATGACTACCCAAGTGATTAAAATGTAGGAATGCTGGTTCGTAATTAAAAGTACAAAAATTAAATTGTAATTTAACTTTACTTACCAATGATACTTAACTACGAGCTGGAGTACACACATCAACTTAAATAAACCAAAATAAACTTTATCTCTATAGTAAAGTGTTATCACTATAAACAGTAACTTTTGGAGTAAAGGGACACCACGCAAAAAGTAACGAGGCGAACTAAATCGAAGACACATTAATAATGAACACATTTATACGAGTTTTTGAGATGAGGGAGATTGGTGAGTGTGGGAAGTGTGGAGATATCTTATATTGAAATAGATGATTTCTGGAGAAAAAATGTCTGGCTGTCAGAGGCGTCAATCCGCTGAACATTGGAGTTCTTAGAATCGAACACCTCAGAGCTCAGGTGTCGTAGTATTGAGACCTACGGTGTGGGTGTGGGAGACATACGGTAGTACATGTTTCGCGTTTCACATATAGCATAGACTCCTTCAATTTGGATATTGAACACATTCACCGTTCACATACTTTTACTTATAAAATTTTTTTGGCATTTGAAGACATCATTTAAAGACATTTTTATTCATGAGTATTTTTTATTTTACTGAATACTTCCCGAGGTACAGGTAATTTAAGTTTGGTCCATTTTATTTACATAATACTGTACTAAAAAAATGAATTTCAGTTGCCTTTAGTTCCTTAACCGTTATGACAATGAATAATAGTCTTTAAATTATGTATAAAATCGAAAAATTACATTCAAATAGGGGGATGGGTGGGTTGTATTTGAAAATTTTAAGTGGCCGCCATATTAAAACAATAGTGGGATATTTCATAAGTTGTATAATAAATAAGAATAAACGTTGCATATAAATCAATATTTAAATACATAAATAAACGTAAAAAGTAAAGGGAGTCTAATATAAAATAAAAAAGTTAACTATTGGAACACTTCAGGCTAGACGCCCTGTATAAAAAGTAAATATAAAATGATCCATTCCATTCTACCAGCAAATTTAAGTCAACTTATCATAAATGCAAATTTTATTAACTCTATTTACTCAATGTATAAGCATTTTTAAAGCCTCGAACTCAACCATCTTATACAAAACAAAGATCGAATTGAATATTTCCATTCACATGCTAAGCCAAAGTACTAAATGTAGCCTATGATTCTACAAACATTACTGACAGAATTAACTCGTTTTAATACGTACACCGCAAACCGTTGTTCTTATAAGCTCCAACTTGTAGGATGTATGCTACCACAGCCACGGACAGAGCGAGGGTTGTATATGGTTTACGGCCTAATACATGTTGCAAGTTGGCCAACTCGAGTGGAGCGGTTTCTTTCCATTTACCGTCCCGCTAAGGTCTGGTTCTTTCCAACTTCAGCAATAAATGTTTCATAGTTCTTGTTGTGGTGTTTCTTTCCCAAAACGTGAACACATTACCAACCAAGCATTAAGCGTTTTATATTATTGACATATTAAATCTTTAACAAATTAAAGTGGTCAATAAATACGAGTATTTTCTTCCATATTTGGAAAATCAACTTAATTTTTGTCGGTTTTTGTTAATTTTAAAAATATTATAATTTGTTTAACAGCTTTAAATAACCACTATAATTTATGTGCTATAATGTATTATTATATTAGATATTTTTCTGTAAACGTCTTATATGTGTTTAAAATAAGTAAGTTTAGTTAAAGTAAATGTTACTAATTAATGGAAAATTTTATAATTGGTCCACTTTAAAAGTAGGCCTATACTTACATACCAAACTTTGTTACACAACAACTAGTTCGAAAGAGACATGACCAAATACACGTGTTTAAATAGCGTATTTTAATTGAGTATCACCACAAGGAAAATGTGTTCTATTAATTATATTTATTTTTTATTTATTCTGTGTTGATTTTACACCAATTTTATGTGTTCGCCGGATATGCTATATCAATAAAAGAATTTTGCACTAATGCAAAATTACGTTAGAATGAACTATTTCGCTATACAATTAATCGCTAGTGTATAAAAGAGTATTAAACCTTATATTCGTAATCACTGTTTTACTTGCAGATACAAAGTATTATATAGTTGTTGTAACAAAGTTTTACTCTTGCTATCTAATAAGTCTATATTTCTTATTTCTAGAATTTTTCTATGTAAGTTTATATGTCAATTAATTTAGGTATTAATTCAATCCACTTGAGACTACACCCTTGCAGTGTGTTAACATTTTTTGGAATAAAGCCTGTTCAATATATTTCAATATTCACCTCTTTTCTTCTTTTAAATACTCAAAATTAACTTCATTTTCAACTCTATTAAAAGCTATTTAAATAAAAATGGCTATTTAATATTAAAGACGTTGTTTGTAACGTAAAATGTTTATTTGGCACAAAAAAAAACAATAAACAATTCTTCAAACTCTAAGGAAGAAAGGTTGGGTACTGCTATGCTCGTACATCAAGATATTTCCATGAACCACCAATGTGATATGATATGTCCCGAACAGTTAACACGTAACCGTTATTGGCACCGAGTACCACTAAATAACGGGACTTATCACTGGGATCAGCTCGGAGACAGGTGGCCAATCCCATTTCCTGTTTTGATACATCCCGATCTATTTTGCAACAAATCACTTATGGAGTTGGATAAACTTGTATTCTTAAACATTTACGCTTGAATCTCAACGGCTACTTGTTACTGGTGATCAATCGTTTTTAGAGGGTGTAGGGCCTATAGGTAAATGTGAACTAGGTGAACTTATGGTTCATTCAACTTTTATATCATTAATAAAAATCAGAGATTTTCATGTTTCAGAAAAAAACTTGTAGGAAATTGAAATAAAAATAAATATATATTTAGGAAATATTGCAAACGGATAGGAACCAAATGAGTAGTGTTATATTGAATGTCTATGAAGACATTCAAGGAATAATGATGTTACGCACCTTAAATAATTAGAGCACTTATTATTATTCATGCTACATGAGCTTTAAAATTTAATTGTATGAAATTGTATAGTATAAATATAGTTCAAATTTATAGTATACGTGTATTGCTTATTAAAATCTATACGTATTTGATATGCTAAGGTTATTTTTGAGACTGGAACTCCTGCTTTTCAACTTATTTTCAAGTTTTCGTTTCATTGAATAGGGCTTAATCTGTTGTTGTTTCTGCTAATAATTGATGAGAATCGGTTCCCATGGTCTTACAGACTTTTCAGGTTTCTATGGAAGAAGGGTAAACATTAGACAATTGTTGTAATAAAAAATGCTCGCAGATAGAAAGAACAGATGTTTCAGTGACTAAATAGTGTTAAACTACTGTAATTTGGTTGAGAAAATCCACATCAACTGAACATTTGGTGGAATTTTGAACAGGGTTGATCTCTAGTTGCTTAAATTTAGTGACCAAAAGAGTGTTTAGATAATTTTTTCTTTTAATATTTATTTTTTCTTTAAATTCATTTTTTAATATATATATATATAATATATATATATATATTTTTTTTTGTAGTTGCCCTATCAACTATCCCCAGGACTTGTCAAAATCTTGAATATGATTACAGTGACAACTTGATCTTATTTAACCAGAATCATTAGAAGGCAAAAACAAACAAATAATGCAATGTCGTGTGTCTTATACAAATATATTTTACTTTTCATGCATTTAATCCATTAACTCTCAATTACTTTTACTTTTATCCCATAAACACTCAACCGATGCAGCTCAATCGCTGGTAAGTATAGTAGAGCATTAGGCAGATATAATATAAAACTGTTTTTTTTCTTTCCATTTTAAAGATAATACCTTATAATTGTATAGTTTGTTAGGTACTGAACATGACTAACCAAATGCTTTCCTTTATAAGATTACGTAAAAGTAAATAACTGCTATTATAAAAAGCTTAGCCTTATTTTTTACAAACAGCATGTAAAACGGAGCAGCGAAAATTTTTGACAAACTTTCAAAAGGATTGGGAAATTGACATGAAAATTTTAAATCTCCATTAGAAGAGGTTTTTTTTCATTTTTGACCAATTGAACATAATCATTCTACCCAAACTACCAATAAAGCCTACTACTCTAGGACCAAAAGCCTTTAATTTTGTACATTCCGCATGTAAAATCGTACAAGGAAAATTTTTAGACGAACTGTCCATAGACTCTTTCTCACGGTTTTTAATATATAGATATGGAGTACAGAATTGGAACAACTATTACGTATATAAAATTAGCACGAATTTTGACATTTCTATCTTTGACGTTTTCTAAACTAAAGCATCTTAAACTAAAAAAGATAATACATAAACATTTAAAAAGCGTTTGAAATTATTACAAACTACAAAAGGGTTGAAAGGTTCAAATTTAACATTGACCGGCATCAGTGTGGCTGCAGCACATAACTCAGTGTATAACCACATAACTCATGTCACAAACAGCTGATTGGCTTGTCATGTTCTTATCAGATCATATTAGGATCATTGTAGAGAGTTGTATAGTGTTGGGGTCACCGACCAGGCAAGGCGGCTGCGGCAGTGTTGTACCACATAACTCTTGTCACAAACAGCTGATTGGCTTGTCATGTTCTTATCAGATCATATCAGGATCATTGTAGAGCGTTGTATAGTGTTGGGGGTCACCGACCAGGCAAGGCGGATGCGGCAGTGTTTAAGGCTGCGGTCTACCCCTGGCGCGCACCCAAATGCAAGGGTTTTTTAGAATCGTGTTATCTTCTGCCAAATGAAGCCTAGAGCTATAAATAAAATGTCATATTAAAGAAGAATAACGGTACTAGTTTTCGTCTGTTACAATTTTGTAATTAGTTCATTAAAACCAATAGATAACTTCAGTTAAAAATCGAGAAAAAACAGATGATTTTAGACCGGTATAGCTGAAATTAGAAATTTTATTTTAAAATTCTAAAAAGATAGCCGACTAGATCCTTTTTTCTACTTTTAGAAAGAGTTAAGAGCCAATCTCTATCTTAATTGGTTATTTTTAAAACACGATCCCCGTAAACCTCTGCATCTATAAAACTCAAAAACAGATAATTTTACACAATTATAACTAAAATTAGAAATTTTATTTGAAAATTCTAAAAAGATAGCCGACGAGATCCTTTTTTCTACTTTTAGAAAAAGTTAAGAGTCAATCTCTATCTTAATTGGTTAATTCTGAAACACGATCCCCGTAAACCTCTGCAGCCATCAAACTCGCCTAGCGCTACGGCCGCGAGGCCGGCATATTCGGCAGTGTTGTTGTTTTTGTTTTGGTTGGGGTAGACCGCAGCCTTAACCACATAACTCTTGTCACAAACAGCTGATTGGCTTGTCACGCTCTTATCAGATCAAGTCAGGATATCAACCCAGTGTGAGTGTAGAATTTAAGTTTCTTCCGAATGTTGGTTTCTGTTGGCAATTCGAAACAACGTGACAATTTTTGATGTCGATAGCGTTATTTGAAATTAGAAGGGTCTAATTACAAAACAAGTACTTTTATCAATACAACATAACAAAAACAGTTAGTAAAGCACAAACCGTTGTCATCGGTTTTATAAAGTAACTCATTTTAACACCTAAAACTTCAATTACCGTCAATAAAACATACTCTACTGTATTGAAAAGAAAAATGGAGAAGAATCGTTGTACGAGGAAGGGAATGAGATTTCCAGATCAATCAACTTTCGGCACTTGAAATGTTGGCCCTTTTCTTCGTCCCAATGCCTTCTTCTCGTATTTCGTCTAATCAGCCTGAATCTGCGAGTTTTGTTTCAGAAAAAGAATAATCTTCTAACAAAAAAAATGCACGGTAAGGTTCCATTAGGTTTTTCGATCAAGACCTATGCATTTACATTTACCTGGTTTAGTTTTGCTTTGGAATAATCAAACAATCCACATCCTTTTATTAATTATAATATCATACTATGATGACTTTAATAAAGACTTTGTCAAATTAGAAAAAACTATGCTGATATAAATAATAATTTTTTATGTGATTTTTTAATATTAATGGAAATAATTAATGTTTCCAATACAAGCACTCATATTTTATAAATTTAATTCATGAAATACGAAAAATAATTAAATATTTATGTGTACTTTTATAATATTAGTAATTGTTATCGAGTATTATTTTAAACTTATTAATTGTGAGTCTGCTTGGTTACAAAAACCTGAGGTTTGTAATATTTTATAGGTTGTAATGTTTTAATACTTGGTAATATTAAATGGTTTGTAAAATTTAGAAAGTTTGTAGAATTAAGAAAAAGGGGTTTTTAATCGGTTTAATCGTTGTCTGACAAATTAAAAAATTAACTTGTTCTTCACTACTTTCCTTATTATTTTAAACGTATTTTGTCTTAAAACACACGATACATCACCCTTTATTGAGAAGAATTGCTCAGCCAAAGATTAGAAAATCATACTGCCTGAAGCGCTTCTGGTTATAGTTTATTCTCTGTTCTTGATAGAAAACAAACGAACTTTTAGAGATGGAGGATTTGATTTGGAATTCATCTCAAAAGTATTGTAAGATGTGTTCCCTAGAAATTTCGTAATATTTATTTGCTGTTACTATGTGTAATATGTCGCGTTTTATGTTTGTACAATTAGAAATTTTAGGTAATGAAATCAGTACACTAATTTATAAAGCTATTCGTGTTGTTCATACAAATCAACCCTGAAAAGAAACAAGCTTATTTGGACTCGGATAACCTTATGTAAATCTGAATAATGAATTATACTCCCAAACAATTAATTGTATAAGATTACCTAGCAAATCCTCGCCCCCTCCCAGGTACTTGTTATATTAAACAAAGTCATAATTACGTTACTGTATAAGATTTAGTTAAAACTTCAAATGTTTTTACAAATTTTCATAAATACGTGTATTTTACTTGACCGGGATGCACTAAGCCAAACCGTGGAAAGCAGAAGATGGATGAATGTTTGTTCACGGTTAGCTATCCTTCATCACATCATCTAATTCATTTTCATACTATAAAACTTAGGGTCCAATAAAAATTATATTTTTTCTTTATTATGTTGATTTATCTCACAAATAAAAAAAGCATACGATGAGAAATCACCGGTATTTACAACTTCTGTTGTCTACCATAATAGGTGTGTCACAGTTTTGTTAGTTAAATAAAATATTTAACCTAATATTTATGAATTAAACTATAATTGACTTTTCATAATCAGAAGATAACAGGTTACTTTAAGTGCATTTAATCATAATATTCAAAGTAACTAGAGGTACCGGTAATTAAATAATTGTTAGAAACTACAGGTAAACCCTAGTTTGATATTAACCATTTAATCATTTTAATAAGGTATTGAACTTTACAAATAACACTAAATTTGGAAATTTAGTATATTTTTTTAATATTTAAACTTACTTTTTCGTTGAAAAGATTTTTAACGTTTGACGTTGAGTTTTGTATTTTGTATTTATTTGCCAGCCTTTTATTATTAAAAAAAATTTGCTATGCTTTACGTTAAATTTTATAAAAAAAAAAGGTCTTAGCTTTATTTTCAAGATGATAGAAATCCCTTCATTAAAATACTGTACCCGGATGTCTATTAAGTCTTGGAATAATAAAAAAAACCCAATAGTTTGAAAATTATTGGTGGTAAGGTAACGTTTAATTTTCAGTTTTACATGTGACTCCTTAAGTTTTTTACAGCTATGTACAAACCTATTATACTTCTATGTGTGAGCCTTGGGTTACCTTGCACATCTTCCAGGTGACCTGTAAGTTCTCTTTTTTATGAACAACCGTTTTTCGTTATCTCCTAAGCAATGCACGTTACTGCATTCATTATTCTCTCTTTTAGAATTCCTAGGAACTCGGGGGAAATAAACCAAATCCCTTACAAACTACTACATAAAGAAATCCAAAGAGGTCAATTGTAGCGAGCGAAGTGAGATGGCCATTTAGTCGGGCCATCTCGATTTGTTCTTGTAGTGCATTATAAGTTAACTACTACTATCAGCTGACCACATTTGAATTCCCTAGAAAACAATAAATGTAAGATGCGTGTGGCTATAATGATCTCTGTACAGCAAAGCTATGAAACCAGGGCAAGAATTTTTTACATCGGGTATATTTCAATGAACAAATTATATGTTTGTAAAGTTGTTGCCGTGTTCTCCATCAAAGTCACGTTTGGGAGCACGGTGTTGCAAAGGCCACTCAACAGTAATGGTCAAAGTTACGGAGCAACACACCCCGGGGAGCTGGTTATGGATAGATATAGCGCCACTACCGCATTGGACACCTGAAAATAGTCACCGTCCAGAGAACCGAAATCAAATTGAGTTTCCCTTTAAAAATGTTAGATACCCCGTCAAAACTGACCTGCATACTCAGCGAATTTCTAATTGAATTGGAGATTTTTTTTATTTTCCTCATAAACACCATAGGAATGAATATGTATAATGGTTTGGCGTTAGAAAGTGTAGGTTAATCCCTAACTGGTAAAGACAATACAAAACTTTATCAATCTCGCACTTTAAAATTTTTCCATATCATTATCATGCTTAGGTTTGTCCCCATAAAAGTGTTATTAATTAAATATAAGTTGAACCCTATCTATTGAAAGTAGGCCTACATTCCAAATTTTGATCAAGTTACATCTATTAATAAGCGGTATAAAGGCTTTTGCTAATTTCCCGAAAGAATAACATGGAAATATATTTTTGGATTTTCTCCTTAAGCTAAAGTTAAGCTAAGTTAAGAATTCAATATACTTAATTGTTTATTTTTAGAGTTATTATGAATGGTTTAAGTTAAAACTGTTTAATTTTAAGGATTGATGTCGAAAAATGTCAAAAACCCAATTTTGATCCATCGAAAGCCGGTAAAACCCCATTACCATGCTTGATGTATCAGATCACGCACAAATATCAAATATTTTGATATATTCTTCTTTTTCGCATTTATAAATTCAGGAGAACTTTAACTGACACCAATATTCATACTTTATACATCTACAAAAAGAACAATAGCTTTATGTGTACTCTGCTCGAGTGAAAAAATTCGAATGTGTCGAGAGTTATTGCATTTTTTGTTTTTGGCAATATGATTTTAATGTAATGTTTGATCGCCTGCCATTTTTCCTCGGTCATCCTTTTGAGGTCGGGTCTGCGGCATTGTTCTCTATTCTTAGGGACCTTTAATTCGATGTACATATTGAAATAAGTTTACGTTTAAGATTTTCTTCTGACTCCTTGTGGGTCATCCCCTCTTGGAGGTTCAAGGACAATAAGTACTTTGGGAAGTATACTTTGAGACTCGAAATCAATTTGCAAAGTTTTAGTTTTATTACTTGAATACCGCTAAAGATATTACATCGTTTACATGTTTTTTTCCACGTTGTAAACTGTATATTGATAGGTATGATAGTATAGTATAGTGCAAAATTTGATCACCTAACATTTTTGATTCGGTCATCCTTTTGAGGTCAGGTTTGGGTGTTGTTCTTTATTAATTTTATGTATATTTTGACCAGTGCTTTTGTTTCAGATTTCCTTCGTACTACCCATGGGTGGAGAAGGAGGGGTGAAAAATATGTATATATGTCTGACAAAGTAGATTTAAATTGCTTATATCCTTACTTACACTAAATTTGTTAAAATATTGTAACGGCATTCCCAAACCTTTAACCACGCTGTTTAATGTTTATAAACAAACTACACACTCTCCGTTTGATGAATAGTTAAATTCAACTGTTAGTTAAATTATTGACCAGAATGACTGCTAATGATGTACAATAGTTCAACAGTGCTGGGTGAAGCTGTTTCTATTGAACCGTTTAAAGTGCCCACCTAGTCTAAACATTCAAGCCAATCCCCACTCTATAGACTGAATGCTGATCATGTGCAAACAGTTCAGGGTGCGTTGTACAGCCCTCTTGTTGTTTACTAGCTGTGTTGCATCTCAAGTTCTAATTCAGTTAAGTAATTAATAAGTAATCTTTCTATTTTAAAATAAGATTCCATTGGCACATTAAGATCAATTAATGAAATGTCTATTTATGTATTCAAAAACAATTATACTTTTATATTAACTTTTGTAATCTATTATGTATAGGCTATTGAAAATAAATTAAAATAAAGCTCAATAACCTTCATATAGTTAACTGTTGATAAACAGGGTATTTTGTGTTGTATTGCGTTTGATTTATGGAAAATTTTGACTGGACTAAACTTTACCTTAGACTGTCAACAATTTTTATTTTATTTATTAAATTTTTTTCTTTTCAAGAAGTCCTTTTTGTTTGACGAATGTGATTTTGAACATAAACTTATTGAAAGTAATTTGAAAACTAACTTCACCAAATTATAAAGTTAGCTCTAGGAAGTTTCAATTTTTTAATACAATATTTACCAAAGCAAGTTAAAAATTTATATTTCAATTATTTACTTTTTATGGTGATATAATTCGATCCTTAAGTTCTTATTATTAGGCTTTATTTTTATTTATTAACTTAAACAATCAAATCAAAGCAGTAAATACCAATTTAGCATTGCTGCAATCATCTGAATCGTATTCAGTGCAATTTTGTACATGGTCAGTGAGCTACATGCCTTGCAGATCCATCTAAGGGCACAGGCATTAACCAACTGCCGGCCGTGTTTTATTGTTCTGTCATGAGATATTACACATTTATTGTCCTTTGCCTCTCTGCACTTGTAACACAGGTATATATTGTACAGCATTTTCCAGACCCACTTTAACAAATTTAAATTTTACATTTTTTAATAATTTTTCATGTTTTGTTATTGATTTATCAAAATTAACAACGCGTTATATTTTAATAAGGATTAAATTATTATTGCGTTATATAATGATAAGAAATAGATGGATAAAACATTATAATGACAATTTTTTATAAAATTTTTAGGGCGCCTTTTATTTATAATGCGAGATAAGTATTGCTGATTTAGTTTATTTATTAACTTAACAACATAAATACAAAAACAAATTTGTTTATTTAGTGCTATTTTTGTATTGATTTCTTTTTAATGGACACCTCAAAAAGTCATAAAAACTTGTAAACAACTTATGTTTTAGTATTCCATACAATTAACAGTTAAATGGTGAGAATCCGTGATTCCATAACAACTCTCAGACCTTGGTAAGCCTAAGTTACGCTGTTAAAAAATATTAAAAGTTTAAAAATAATTTTATTATGCTCCCCTTATGGATTCCCGCTTGGTAAACTAAAAATTAAATAATGAACCGATATTACTGCTAAATTATGGTAAGACGATAAGGTAAAGTAGATGATGGTAAAGAGTGTGCTTAAGTTCCCCCACCCCTCTTGGCCCATTGTTGTCAGCCAGAAAAATGTGTGTGATTTGTACACGTCTCAAAACACTTGTGCCGCCGGCTCCGCTGAACGATTCCGGGACGGGTATCTTCACTGCTGCACCTGAGCTATTACACACTGTTCTTGGGATAAATACCTGATCATTTTTATCTGGACATAGCTCGACTTATTCATGAAATACGGTTTTATAGCAACGTGATTTAAAGCTCATTCAAGTCATTTTGGTATTATTGTTTTGCATACTAAGCACTAGGTTATAATTTATTTGGATTATTTGATGTCTGATGATTTATCTTAGATAATAGGAAATCTTTGTTCTTTCCTTTAGGAATAATTTTCGAACATTAGGTTTTAATTACCGGCCACTTTCACAGCCTGCGTAAATAAGCTGTAACACTAAAACATTGTGTAACACCGCAGCCGAACAATCAGTAGGCCCTACCTTGTTGGCTATCAAAATGTTAACATGATAATTTTAAATTTTGTTTGTGCATGTAGAAATTTGTGTTACGATTTTCTTTTAATCCTGTTTTTATTAAAATTCAAGTTGGTAATGTTACAGGAAAGTTTTATTTGTCCTAGACGCAAACGAACTGCATGCAAGAACGAATTTATACACTGCATTAAGTATTATTTAGATTTACTCTGAATCTATTTAAGATAGACATATTATAATCCGAGCTGTGCACTGATAGAAGTGTTCTTTTTTTTTTAGATTACATCCTATTTACTAATAGGCTGAGTTTTTGGTTGCTGAATATTAAGTAGTCGAATCCCTAGTGGGTGAATCCCTAGAATGACTAAAGCTTTAAACTATACTAAGTTTTAATATAGCTGTTCAACGTCTTAAATCTACATGTATAGGTACATAGTACATTTTGGTAAAGTACCAGACACATATTAACTTATAAGGTTAGAAAATATATAATTTTATTTCAAGTGAGTTCATAAAAGAACACGATTGAAAAGAAAATTAAAATCTAAATTGACAATACACAGTGTTGTTTTTATATATGCAGTATAATGAAACTTTCTTGTGTGAATAATAAATCAATATTTTTCGGAAAAAGTAGATGGTATTTCCAGTTTATTTAAAATAGCGTATAAATATGAATTACATATGAATGGCTACCTAAACCAATACGTTATATTGAAATTTATCCTTTTATTTGCACTAATTAATTAAGAACACAAAATCAATTTCTTTGACTGGCTTATTTTAAAGATTTAAGTTGAAATGTTTTATTTTGTTCAGGGAGTTTGTCATAATGTTTATAAAACATTACGTTCCTCCCTAAGACCTGAAATTTGTTATGTATATTTATGACAAACTACTGTCTGTGTTTCATATTTCATTATGCTCAAGGATATCTATTAGGCGTACAAACTTATTGAATTATATAATTCAGATATGGCTCAGATATGATTATTACAGTTATAACGAAAACTAGTTGATGAAGATCCACATATTATTGGTGCATTTGTTTTCTCACATCCTTCGCCCACAGTATGGATTGTTTGGCTCAGGCCCAACTGAGCTGATTGATCCCTGCCTTTCAGCCATTTACGGGCCTTTTCTGCGCCAGTCTTTTACAATCGCCCTCTTGATACCTGATTGGCACCTGCTGACACATCTGTATCCTCCTGAATTAAATATTCCATGGATTTTTCATCATGAGTCATAATAACAATCACCATTAATTATATAAACTGTCTAATTTAGAAATTATTCTATTAGGTTAAAATACTAATTAGATGGTCTGAAATGTTTGTTTTCTTTCCGTTTTATAAAAGTTTGCAGATATACTATTATAATTTTGTAAATTTAATATAAAAACATTATGAAATACGAGACTTAAATACAAAATATACAAAACTGTAAGTATACAAAATTGTAAAAAGTGAACCATATTTAAAAACGATGAGTTCAGCAGTGTATTAGAGACGGAGGAAGACAATTAGTATCTTGAGAGTATGGAAAATTGTTAGTCGAACACTCGTTTATTTTAACACTAATTTGTTTGTCTGAAGTGAAGTTAATCAACAGTATTTCAATATATTTTATGGAAAGCGTCCGTTTGTCAAACTCATTTTTACCAATCGACTTTTCTATTTTCATTTGAATATTTTAAAACCCAAATAATTTTACCTCTCAAATTGGGTTATAATAACTTATAATATATGTACGTTTCGCCTAAAAGACATTACTTCCAATGAAAAATGATTATATTACTTGAATAGCATATACTCATAGTTTACAATGTCATTAATCTTTTTCACGATTAACCCATTATGACCTAGCGTTACCATTTGGCAACACAAATATTGCGCAATATTTTAAACCAGATTTGGCATGATATTCCATAGTTCTATTGGCATTTTAGTGTACAAATATGGTCATTTTGCATATTTCAAAGCGTAGTGGCACACACACAGTAAACAGTAGTAAAAAGTAGCAAAATCAGTGTTGACCAAGGTGCAACTCTCAAAGAATTAACCGATCCCGTCAACTTCCACGCAAGCCTGCCACCTTTTATTTAACGTGGGCCCTCCCACCATCGTTACCACAGATCGGCTAACCCTTTTAAGAGTTGCACCACCAGGTCAGGTTTGGTCGTGAGCGGGTATCGAACCCGCGCTTGCGTAGACACCTGGCCAAGGTGTCTACGCGTTAGCCACATCAGCTATCACGACCGGCAGCCCAGGTACGAAGATTAGGGTTTTGAACAGTGCGCGCTCCTAGCGGCAAAAGTTGTAGGCCGTTAGTGAGTGAGTTTGCTACGAGAGCACAGCACGAAAGCGCCGCATTATACTTAAAGGAAATAATTTGGGCTAATAAGGGTAAATATTATTCAACAAATTTCTTAATGTTATAACACATTTTATCTAACATTAACAAAAAATATCCTGAAAATAACATATATCGAATTTAAAAAATATATGTTGCGGTATGGAGGACATTCTCAAATTTGTATTTTACATGGCGGTCACGTTGGCGCACGACACTCCGATGGCCACTCAACATTTATTGCCAAAGTTGGGAAGAAACAGCCCCGGAGAGCCGGAAAATGGAAAGGAACTGCGTTACAAAATACCGAACCTGACGCTCAACTTACTAAATACAAGTCTCTACATTTGAGTTTTGCCCACGTGACGTTACGTTTTCACTAAAGCGGTTAAACTTCTGGAATCTTAACTAAAATAGTGGAATCATTTTAGTGTTGAACCCCAAAAAAATTGCAACACGAGCGATTTTTTTTTTAAATGATAGCTAAGAGTGCCCTTATTAACCCCTCAAAAATCGCCATTAATCGCACCTTGGGAACATGCCCAAAAATTCAAAATGGCCGCCAAGATTGCTGCCAAAATATATATTTTAGCTTATATCTCGAAAACGGTTAGTTTTATCAAAAATCTTTAGTTTAGCAAAAATGTAGCTCTTTTAATGCCGATCAGTTTTCATATTTACATTTTGTATGTCAGACGTACGGTATGGCCGCAATTTGCCGAGCCGTAATTCATTAAAATCTGCCTTTTTAGCGAATTTCCCTTTAGTGAAATTAAGCTATTACCGTAGGTCTCATGGTAAGACTCAAGACCGGGACCATCATAACTTTTTATTTTGGGGCCCCCAGAAGCCAAAAAAAACATTCTTTTGAAGTTTTAGATATACACATATATATTTATCCATATATATATTTATCTATATATCTATGTATCTGTAAGCACGATAGCAGTCATAAAAATGGTCCGATCATAATGAAATTTGGTATGGAGGTGTAAAGTGGTAATTATTCGGAGTATTTAGAAAATCAGCCCGATCGGATTATTGGAAGGGGGATTTTACCCCTCAAAAATTGATTTTTAGCGAATTTCCCATAGGGAATAAGCTATTACCGTAGGTCTCATGGTAAGACCTAAGCCCGGGACCATGTTACTTTTTCATTTTAAGGTGCCCAGAGACCAAAAATAATAGTCATTGAAATTTTTATATTTATATATATGTATATTTATATGTATATATTTATATATACATATATGTATGTGTCCCTAGGCACGATAACTCTCGTAAAAACGGTCCGATCGACACCAAATTTGGTAGATATGTGTAATCCTACGTTTATTCGGATGAGTTTGTAAACCAGACATATTGACCTACCGGAAGGGGTAGTTTTGGGGGGTTTTGTACCCCAAAAATGGGTTTTTTGCATTTTTCATATGTAATTTTTAAAAATGTTAAATTTTTATTTTGACCATTGGATTTAGCTCAAAAAAACACACAATTTAGTATTTTGAAGCTTTGCTCTATCTCCATTGGTTACCGAGATATTAAAAAGTCTAAAGACAGTACATTGTATTTTGAGGCTCCAATGTTAATCTTATGGAGAATTGGGATGTGTTAATATTTCACTTATTAAGCAATATTTTTGGACGAAACTTGGTATTCATCTTGATTTGGTTGAGGTTCATCCATTTAAGGTAAAAAATCTCGGTTTTTGTACTTATCATGGCAGCAAACCTGCATACTCTTTTCCCATGTTAATCATAAGGAGAATAGGCAAACTCTTTTATTTATGGACAGATATTGATGAAACTTACTATATGGCTTTATATGGTCAAAATAAATTTTTTCTATGCTAAAAACCTACTTTTAGTGTCCCCCATGGCAGCATACCTGCATACTCTTTCCCTACATTTATCATAAGGAGAATAGACATTTATTTCCCTATTTATGAGCACGTGATGAAATTTTGTTTACAAGTTTAGCTGGTCAAAATTAATATTACTAATTTGGAAATTCGCTGAGTACGCAGGTCTGCTGCGACGGGGGGTATTTTTTTTTTTTTTTTTTTTTTTTTTTTTTTTTTTTTTTTACAGAAAAAAATTAAAATAATCAAATGTTATTTGACACCATTGAATTCAGCTTGAAAAAAAACAAACAATTTTGTATCTTGAATCATTGCTCTATGTCCATTGGTTGCCGAGATATTGAAAGCGGTAAACACAGAACATTGTCCAAATGTTAACCTTATGGGAAATATATAAAATGCTATATATCCATTATTTCTCAACATATCTTAATAAAACTTGGTATGTGGCTTCATCTAGTAGAGATATACTTGATTATGGCCTAAAGTTCCCCATTTTTGAGATTTCAGTGGCAGCAAACCTGCATACTCGCATTTTTATTAAGATTATTAATTTTGACCAACTAAACTTGTAAACAAAATTTCATCACGTGCTCATAAATAGGGAAATAAATGTCTATTCTCCTTATGATAAATGTAGGGAAAGAGTATGCAGGTATGCTGACCATGGGGGACACTAAAAGTAGGTTTTTAGCATAGAAAAAATTTATTTTGACCATATAAAGCCATATAGTAAGTTTCATCAATATCTGTCCATAAATAAAAGGGTTTGCCTATTCTCCTTATGATTAACATGGGAAAAGAGTATGCAGGTTTGCTGCCATGATAAGTACAAAAACCGAGATTTTTTACCTTAAATGGATGAATCTCAACCTAATCAAGATGAATACCAAGTTTCGTCCAAAAATATCTTAATAAGTGAAATATTAACACATCCCAATTCTCCATAAGATTAACATTGGAGCCTCAAAATACAATGTACTGTCTTTAGACTTTTTAATATCTCGGTAACCAATGGAGATAGAGCAAAGCTTCAAAATACTAAATTGTGTGTTTTTTTGATCTAAATTTAATGGTCAAAATAAAAATTTAAAATTTTAAAAAATTACATATGAAAAATGCAAAAAAATCCATTTTTGGGGTACAAACCCCCCCAAAACTACCCATTCCGGTAGGTCAATATGTCTGGTTTACGAACTCATCCGAATAAACGTAGGATTACACATATCTACCAAATTTGGTGTCGATCGGACCGTTTTTACGAGAGTTATCGTGCCTAGGGACACATACAAATATGTATATATAAATATATACATATAAATATACATATATATAAATATAAAAATTTCAATGACTATTATTTTTGGTCTCTGGCCACCTTAAAATGAAAAAGTAACATGGTCCCGGGCTTAGGTCTTACCATGAGACCTACGGTAATAGCTTACTCCCTATGGGAAATTCGCTAAAAATCAATTTTTGAGGGGTAAAATCCCCCTTCCAATAATCCGATCGGGCTGATTTTCTAAATACTCCGAATAATTACCACTTTACACCTCCATACCAAATTTCATTATGATCGGACCATTTTTATGACTGCTATCGTGCTTACAGATACATAGATATATAGATAAATATATATATGGATAAATATATATGTGTATATCTAAAACTTCAAAAGAATGTTTTTTTTGGCTTCTGGGGGCCCCAAAATAAAAAGTTATGATGGTCCCGGTCTTGAGTCTTACCATGAGACCTACGGTAATAGCTTAATTTCACTAAAGGGAAATTCGCTAAAAAGGCAGATTTTAATGAATTACGGCTCGGCAAATTGCGGCCATACCGTACGTCTGACATACAAAATGTAAATATGAAAACTGATCGGCATTAAAAGAGCTACATTTTTGCTAAACTAAAGATTTTTGATAAAACTAACCGTTTTCGAGATATAAGCTAAAATATATATTTTGGCAGCAATCTTGGCGGCCATTTTGAATTTTTGGGCATGTTCCCAAGGTGCGATTAATGGCGATTTTTGAGGGGTTAATAAGGGCACTCTTAGCTATCGTTTAAAAAAAAAATCGCTCGTGTTGCAATTTTTTTGGGGTTAGGCCATATTTTCTCATAAAATGATTCCACTAAAATATGAAAATGGGAGTTTTGTAGAAAATACAATTATAAATTTAATTGTAACTTAATTTGTTAGGAGGATATGTTTGTTCAATTTTCTGTTATCGAAGATCATTTTAAATAATTAATGGAATAATTTTGACTTTATAAGCATACAAAAACCTATGAGTAGTTAATCGTTTAATACAAAATTATAATGGAGTTTTAAATAGTAGACATGTCATGTTTTTATTTAAGCATAGATATTTTTGATTAATTGCACGAGCTATAACTTAGATTGATCGTTTTAAAGTATAAAAGCATTTAATAGAATAAACTAAAAGATCAGTTAAGCCTTAAAATTAAGTTATTTATTATTTAAATAGTAAATTTATTCCAACAGCTTAGATTACTGGTTAGACGATTTTTAAAATAATTAATTAAATTAGAATTTTATTTTGTTTTATTCAATTAGATTATGTTAGATATACTTAAAAATATGATGAGGTTTATGCTTATAAAATCTCTCGTGCCGACTCCGGCTGAATACGCTGCTTGTCGTAAGAATCGACTAAAAGTGGGTGACCAACGCGGCGCATGCTGGAGGGTCCCGAGAGTGTGGCTGTTGTGGCTGTGGAAGTTGGAGGGGCTTAAATGTGCCTTCTCGCACTGCCAATGGTCTTTTCCAGTACGTCGTCAGGAGCCAGCCACTTCGGTCATTTGTTAGGAAGTGCGGCATGAATGAAGATGCCAGTATCCGTATTGCCTCGGGTGACCCCCGACACGTACGGCACTTAGTGCGTAACGATGATAGACAAATGGAGGTATGGGCCCCGAGAGACTAGGGTAGGTGCACCGAGAGTAAGTCTACGAGGGTGTACCCATGCTCGGCCGCTGAAGGGCTGCCCTTGTCTCACGAGGCCCCTTGATTTTTGAGGGTAAAAAAACCAGTATCGTAACAAAAAACCCCAAAAAACACAAACAAGTTGGAAAAGGACGCTACTGATCAACAAGAAACTTGTTGAAAACATAATGGTTTCAGTGTCGAGGTAGTATCATGAGCATAGCACGACAGTGAAATAAGTCACGCCACTGCTTACGACCTTCAGTGCTGCAACGAACAGTGGGAGAAAGTCCTCCAAAACCGTGAGGAGGCAGGTAAATATTCTCTTGTACAAGGGTAATGCTAGGTGGAATGGCGAAGTTTGCAAGGTTCATAACAACATCAACAGCGGCGGTGAAGAATGGCATTGCCAAGCTGACAGCTTTTTTCTGCAGCTTGAAAATCATGCGCGAGCAAGAAGATGATATGCAAGATTACTTTCGTCGATTTAGGACAGGCTTGAAGAAGCCACAATGTGACGAAAAGGTACCAGTAAAGAATACAAGGATGTTTCCTACGGTGGGAGAGGAGTACGATAGGGAGTTCTGGCTTCACAGCACCCATCCTGAGGTAGTGCCCATCCTGGTCGTGAAGCTTAAATCAAGATCTGGTCCGACCTCCGCTCTCATACGAGTGGTGGGCAGGCAAACCTACTTTGGCGTCCTGGGAAAGATCCACACGAACATAAACCTGGACGCCTGTCCTGCCAGGGTGGTCTGTGCGAGACCGACCAAGTAAGGGGATGTCCATCTACGGCTGGGGAAAAGCTTTGACAAGTTTGCGTTCACTGCGGTTGTAGAGGTCGAGGTTAGGGAGGCAGGAAATGCCATCGCCCCGGGCAAGCGAGTCCTAGTGGAGGTGAGAGTCCTTGATTCACTGTGATACCTGAGGTCGTCGAGGCCTTAAGCAAGGTTTTTGGCAGCCCTATTGAGACACGCAAAGTCTCCGTTGGCGAAACAAACAAATGGCAATTGAAGATGGCGGTTCCGAACCTCTTTAAGGAAGAGGCCACCTGGCTGGTAACGTAATTTTGTGGTCGGAGCTTGGCCATCTCCACGTGGCATTTTTAGCTGTGCGGTGTGTTTAAGGACTGTAGTCCTAAGGTGCTTCAAGTGGCTGGACTAAGGGCACAAGGGACTAACGTTTTGAAGACAGTTTTCAAAAACATGTGATTGCTCCAAGGCTTTTCTTATAAAGAAAAAGATATTAACTATTTTATATAATAATTAGATTATTTTGAACGGTTTGATTAATTTAACTTTCATTATTTCATAAACAAGAATAATAAATTCAACATCAGTAAATTTTGAAAATAATTTTCAACCACAAACCCCACAGCAAAACTTTCTCGTTTGACGTAATAGGATATTTTCACTACACAGTAGTGCGTGTTTTATTCTCCTTTATGATAAATTATGGGCCATTCTTCTGCCTAGCATCACGTTAGTATTAACCAGTTTAATTTATATTTCCATGACCGAAATATTTAACTTGTGAAAAATTTGAATGTATGATATACAAGGTGTTTCATACGTAATGTGCCAAACTCCAGAAAATGGTTTTATGAGTCAAATTAAAGAGAAAATCAAGAATATTTTTCCTAAATACGCTTTTATATATATATATATATATATATATATATATATATATATATATATATATATATATATATATATATATATATGCCATTTTGTATTTTTTACAAAGAATGTTATCTTCGAATTTTTACAACCAATTGTTATGAAATTCTTTAAGTATTTTAAGTCGAACCTATATTGTAGAATAAAATTTACACTTGGGTCAGTTCAAAATTTCAAAATGACGTCCTTAATAATTCACTTTTTTGTTTCCCTGCCAATTCAGTATAAAACGGATACCATTTTTTTATATTTCTATCGGACTAATTTAAATTTGTTTATAGAATAGGTCTCTTTTCTTTTTACATACATTCCAAATTTAATTAAGACTCAGGGAGGTTAGAAAAATTCGAAGTTGAAATTGTTTTGAAAACAATATATTGGAAATATCGAGTAAACAATTTTTTTTGTTTTTAATTAGTTTTTTATTCCTTTATTATTTTTTTTTTTTAATTAACGTCTGCAGATTTGTTTTATGGGTCACGCTGTATAATAAATAAATAATGAATTTATACAAAAAGGAATTTTTGTATGAAAGCATGTAATTAATATCAAATTAACGATTTCTCCATTAAAGTAATGAATAAAAAGGTATTTTCTTTAATTTTCCTATACAAAACTTACGTAGATAGTGGTCTTAACTAGCAATTGATAACAGTAATTTTTGTATGTAAAATTAAATATAGTTTACGAATTTTAATTTGCTTACCTCTAACTATATTCAACTCATGACGGTAATTTGTAAATTATTTACAAAGGGTGAGACCATACCCCGTTCTTCCACGCTCGCAGATCCCATTAGCTGGCATTTGTTTAGCCTCCAGAATTAAATACTAAATACACCTTAGATTTTTCCTTATAAGAGATATCCTCGAACACAAAAACTACTAATTGTTACATTATTTAGAAAATATTATAATGTCTTATAACTATACGAATTAACGCTTTTATTTACTGCCCATTTTATGCTGTTCTGAAAGGATTTTTATAACTCCATTTATACTGTAACATAATGTTTTAGATTCCCAAACATACACATTTTACAGCGTGATGTGGTTAAAACACTAGGTTTAAACGATAATTATTTCAACAGGGTGAGTATTTCCAAAAACGAAGGTAAAATGTGTAACATCTGTCTTGCTTAAGGAGACAGCTGACAGACGTAATGTAAAATGTAAGCCTTGCCTAACAAGATAAAGACGAAAAACATAAATTTATCGCCTATGGATAAATAAATGTGACGTTATTACATTACTTCAAAACAAACAACTATTCTAACTGGTAATTTATCATCATACGATGTGTGTTTGGGATGATTTAAACTAATTACATCATGTCAGATTAATAATTGAGATCTATTAAAGTGTTTATATGGCTTTAATTATTATTTAATAAAAAGATTATTAAATTAATAAATCCAAAGAGGTAATAAAAACTGAGAACAATTTTATCGTTTCTGCAACATTATTAAATAATAATTTTATAGTAAAAAGTGAATTCAGTGCTCTAATTCAAATTTATATCAAATTCCATTAGGCCGAACTTTAAGTAGTATCAAATTTCCACCGATCTATGTAGTTGTACTAGTGTACTGAGGATTTATATGTTTGTTAAATAATGCAGATAAATACTACGATGATAAACCGATCCTCAAATTAAATTTGGCCATCGGGGATAAATTAACCATCATACTTTATTATAAAGGAAATTTGAAAGTGGTACGAAAGAGAGCTTCTTAACATTCAAGATGACTTCGAAACTAAATTTCCGATCAATGAAACAGAGAGTTTCAATTTCCTGAGGCTTTATATCGTATTAAGTCTCTCTTGGATTTAAAAATGTATTCATCGCAAAACTCCATAAACGCCTAATGGCCTAATGGTTTCAATTTGCATTGTGATTCATTAAACAATTGTTACCTAAACTTCTCAGATAGTGAGATTTTCAACTTCACCATGCTAAAAGACAGACAATGAATGGATGACTACTAAAATAGTTTAGCAACTGGTATGAAGTGTAATTAATAATAAATTCAACATCAGTAACTTTTGAAAATAATTTTCAACCACAAACCCCATTAAAACACTTTCTCGTTTGACTAAATAGGATATTTTCAATAAATTTATCAAATAACGTTATATGAAGTTTTTTATCGTAAGACATTTATTTCAAGACACTAATAACTCTATATCATTGTTTTTATAAAAACCTTGTCACTTAATAAATTTTTTATTCAAAAGCCTTTTTGCAACAAGTGATCGAATAATCTAACAAAAACTACAACTAAAGGATTGATTATTTAGTTGACTAACCGGTTGGGCAAGAGCTAGAAAGCCTAAGATTTACAAAATATCAATTAAACAAATTTGTAATTACTTCCCCCGTTTTTATCAACCACATTATATTTCACAAGGACTCTTATTTCCAGATAAATAATATTTTTTGTAAATATTTCAATTCTCAGTGTGTTTTGTTTTATAAGTGACCTAGTTTTCTTCTATTTTGGCTGGTAAAAATAATTGAAAATAAGAAAGTTGTTATGAGTTTGATTGACCAGATGAGGTGTAGCTTTGTTACTGGCAAATTCCTACTGATTTATTATTCAGGTTCATTAATTAATTGACTAATGAACAAAGGCAACTGGGTTCAGTTTCAAAGCATAAAATAGCTTCTTACCTACAGATGCAAAGGCTATCTCTATACCCATTCGGCTATCCAGCCATTTAGGTACAAAGCTTGGTCCAACAAAGTTGTCATGGCTTGCAACTGCTTTTTATTTTTACCGCCGTAAACACTCGCTGTTTGACGTTTTTTGTTTAATATGCTTTATTAATATTGTTTGATATTTTATTATTCTATTGATCCCGGACACCATTTGCTTTTCCAGGTTTACTAATCACGAATGAAACTTTTCTGAAACAATAGTATCCTGCATTTAGGTAGAAATCAAGAGATTAAGAGACTTTGGAAAAACTTATGTAAAATAACTATTGTTTATCTGGAAATTATCAGCTTAATAGAGTTAACATAGAGACAACAATATAGTTAACAAAACATGTAGAGAAACAGAAATAAAGAACACCAAAGTTGAAATAGGGTATATATACTTTCAAAATAGAATTAAAAACATTTCAAAAGACCGAAACTTGAAACAAACCAATAGATCTATTTTATAAAACACATATAGCCTCGCATTTATGATATCAAACCTCTTCATGCTTGACATGATTTTTCAAACCTCTGTTGATCTATATGTGAATAAGTCAACGAGTCTTCATGGCACTTTCCGTAGCTCTATGGGATACCACTCAGCGGACCCGGGTTCAAGTCCCGGCTCGGGGTCAAAAAGATCGTTCGGCCGCTCCCGTGGTTCGGAAATCACGTCGTGCCACCTGCATGGAAAACAAAAATTGCATGCTTCTCAGGGGAGGATAACTATCAGTTAATTGTTGATCTGCATTCACTAAAAGCTATACGATTATTATATTTATTTTAATAAGTCTTTGATGTATAGATTTTGTATTCCATTACATACAAATTAGTACAAAAGACATCTTCAATTATATCCAGTTACATAAATCAAACCAACATATAAATACATGCATGTATAAACAAAAATTCTGTTAATCCTTAGTATTCCAAGACATTACGTAAAATAATGAGTTTATCGCACAACATATTTCAAGTCACTTTCGCAAAAATACATATACTTGTCATTGTTCTCAATCACTTAATATTTTATTGTTTGCAAATAAATAAGTGAAGCAAAGTGGCATAGCGTTAGTTAATGTTTTGGTAGCCAACTAAATCAAAAGTTCAATGCAGAAAAACCACTTGAGGCATTTATGAGAGGGGAAAGACAATCCACGATTCTTTCCAATGAAAGGAGATACAAAAAACAATAAATATATTAAAATTTCATGAATTGACATTAATTATTATAATTACATTACATTGTTTTATTTATTTATTGTATTAACAAAATTATACTTTTATGATAACTGCTCTAAGAATAGTGCGCTTTAAAAGTGAAAATTAATTATATTAGATACATTACCGTGTACACTACCTTCAAATAGTTACGCCCATTTTGTCCAATATTTCGATTTTTAATATTTGTCAAGCTAACACAGTGGTGATGATTTTTGTAAGAATGTAAACATTTATTTATACTATTTAATATGACTACCTTAAGTGATTTTATGTGTAGTCGAATAACAACTCCTACTGATAGTATAAGTGTATCAGTTACACGCGCGGGAGGAAGGGGGAATTTCATTTCCGAAGAATCAATGTAGCGAATGAATGTGTGGTATTCAAGTGAGAAAATGTCGTCGTAGATATAACCCAACAGAAATTATGTAGTGTTAAAGAGTAGTATATAGTATATTATAGTAGTAAAAATTATTGGTTTTTACTTTATAAGTATTAGTACACCATTTGTATGAAAAATTGCATATTTTTGCTAACTGCATATTGTGGAGTAGATAAAGAGTTAGGTTTATATAAAATTCTAAAATTGTTTAATGTTCCTCTTTTAGATATCCAATACAATTTCTTTTATAGCCTAAAACGGATTAATGACGGATAGAGGTAATTCATTCAATATTAGTTAGTATAAAAAAAGTAAGTTGGCTCTACAAATACTCCAAAAAAGAAGAAAACAACAATAATTTTTTTATTATAGGAGTCTAAAGTATTCCAAATGAATAGGTCACTTATCAGCCTGCGAGCTTAATTGTTTTAATCTTTATTAAGTTTCAATTTCAAACCGAACATAATAACAGAATACCTTGCATGATATCACACTAACTGTTTTAACACTATCTGACATTATCATTTCGAATGCTAAAAACTGTACACACATTCATCTGGTTCATTGCAAGAGTTTTACTTTAACTCAATCAATGTTAAAGTATGTCGAAGGAGCAAAAATTTGATGAAAATCATTTAAAACTCCAAAATGTAAATACTGTACTGTAAAACTGTGTTTATTTCTAACCATGTCTGAGCTTAACAGTAAATAAACTAAAAGCAAGCGCATAATAACAACGGAAGGTGTTTAAGAACCTAACAGATGGTTGCATGTGTTGCTGTGTTGTTTTAAGTCCCTGTCATACTGTCATCTGAAGAAATACAGTAATGGCAGACCTTAAATATCAAACATGAAACAATATGGCACTCGCTCCCTTCTTGCTCAGACGTTTAGGAATTACTATCCACACTCTAGTGCCACGATTCTCGCATTCACTTCTCAAACATCACAAGAGAATTGTTGTTTTTTTTTCACAACGTCTTACTCCTCATTACAAATAATTCTAAGCTTTCATCCTTTTTTATATAAAAAGACAAACAACAAAAAATTTTTAAAATGTATCTGTTTCAAACATTTACTTTTTAATAAAAATAAACAAATTTTTTCAAGAAAAAATATTTGAAAAATCACTAAATTACATATAAAATAGATGAGAATAAATTAAACAAGAAAAGTTGAACTTCTATTATTGTTTTAAAGCTATCTTCATTAACATGTAAACCAGCTTAGAATATTTGGATAAGACCATTAAGATGAGCCCAAAGATAAGTTTGTATATGATCATGAAGATGGGCAAAAGACTTGACTCATGCTATCAGAAAAATACATAATTTATACAAAATAAGGATGCTCTTGTTAAACGTTTTTGGTTTTCATAAGATGTATACTGTTTAATACAATTTACTGAATGTGATAGGGAGACCCCAATGGGGGTCATCCAAGGAAAATTTCTGTAAACCCCAAAATTTCATTTAAAATAGTTTTATTTTAATATTTCGTTCCAAAAATTGTTTTCTGCCTTAGTGTTTTGAGTGTAAAAAAAAAACACAAATTAAAAATGGTCTTCAACTGCCATTCCCCCCATCACGGGTAGGAACGCCTACAGGGGGAATACGATGACGCCGATGGCGTCATAGGATTTGGCTTGGGTAGAATTTTTTATGTTCATAAAAATTTATCAAAAGATTTTATGTTGCATGAAAATACTGTACAAATTTTGTTTTTTGTTCATTTTTCAGATTTAGTTTACTAATTTTATTATTAGCCTATATTGTTAAAAACAAACATTACATTACTTTGTGATTTATATTTTTATTAAGGTCGTAATTATCGCGATTTCACTGTTCTACTAAATTTCTACTAAATTTTTACTACTAAATTTTTACTAAGTTTTAATGTGCAATCTATAACATTTAAATATCTTATGTATGGATAGTAATGTGGATGTGGCCATTTCCGATGCACGACTTTCGACGTAAGGGAGGAGGCTGCGAATGACGCTACCACGTATTTTACCCCCCCCCCCCGCCCCCCCCAGCATTATAGTTAACTCATTCATCAAATTAGGGGGGATATAAATACGTTAACAATGCAAAAATTCTAAAATCGCTGTTTAAAACAAAACTTTCCATAAAAGACTGATATAATTTTCCCAACAAAATTCTTCCACCATTAGTATTTTAGGGAAAATATTTTAGGGGTTATTATTCCCCTACCCCTTGAAATTTATATGTTGACTAAATTTTTAAAACTTTTAAACCAAATTTTAATTTTTCAAACGTTACAATAACCTGGTTCATCAGTTATCTTTCATTCATATAGTTATCCCCCTCCGATTTGACAAATTACTTCTAGAAGGGGGAGTTCATTAGGTAGTACCGCTAAAAAGGATAGGAACTAGTTATAAAATGTTCGTCTTGTTACAAAAATATATCTTTGACCAACGTTAAATAAACCATGGACTTAATGTAATATAGTAATATTTTTTATAAAATAAAAAATAGTACATACTTTTTGAAATTATGTTTTGTAACTAACTTTTCATTATCAATTATTAATTTTAATTTCCCTAAAAGTTTTGACCGGAGCTTCGCCTTTGGGCATAGGGAGGCATAGGGAGGGCATTTCGGGAGTGCAAGGAGGAGAGGGCAGTTACCCTCCAATAATTTCAAAAACTTCTAAAACAAACAAATTTTACTACGAAAATAATAACAAAATGGAAGTTATGGCGAAAATTGAGCTTCTTTTGTGGACTGTATTATTGTTGAATCACAATAGTGAGAGGGAAGAGACCCCGAATAAGTCAAAATGTATTCATTAAAGAAAGCTTGCCCTGTCCGCCTAGGAAACGCTGAAATTTCGCTCATGCCTTAGGAGTAAAAGTATTAAATTCCATTTCATAAACCAGAATGAGAAAATGAGAGTAATTTTCAAAAAGAAGTTATTAAACAAAGGAGGTTGTGTTATCAAACTCTGTGCAGTAATTTGACAAATGTTTAAGAGCCCATACTCGTATAGATTTAATGATTTGCTCTTAAAAGTAAGAGCCGGAAATTAGGTTTGTAGTCTATAGATTGTGTTTCAAGTTCAAGACCTCAAAAACAAAGCCAGGGTTATGAATTTGATGGTACATTAAACCTTGTTGGGTACAACTTCGTTAGTTACTTAACTACTGCAATAAAAATCTTACGGTTGTGACTGATTTGTGGCTAAGGGCTCTCTTATGCATGCGTTTTTGTACGGACAACAAAAAAACGACATTTAAAAATAGACTGGGGACATTATGAATACCTTTCCTAAGACGGTAGGCTTTTCATAAATGCGCTCAACTGTTCCAATGTATTTAAGAAATGTCCGTTTGTTTGTCGGCATGAAATGCATGCATTGCTTATTGAGTACCATATAATTTATTAAGAATTTATTTATAATATATTAAGAAAACATTAGTGATTTCGCTTTTAAAGAAGGGGGTTGTTATCAACAACTTGTATTTATATTTTGGAAACAACAATTTATGCAAGATTTAAATGTAAATAAACAAAATTCAGTGGTATTCATCATTAAATACTAGATTTCACCAAGATTTTAGACCTCAACAACTTGGACTAAATATCAGTAAAATTAACCATCTAATGCTGGTGTTATTTGAATATATTGCCAGAATGTATAATAAATTAACAAATATTGAGGCCGTTTCGAAATAAATTTAAATTTTTTAGTTGAAAACACCTTTTACAGTCTTGATTAATATATAGATCATTGCCAAAATACAAAAACACAATTCATTTTAAAATAGGTTAAACCGCTTTACTGGTATTTAAAAGTTATGGAATTAAACTAGGTTACACAAAAATTACTATATAAGAAATTGTTTAATGTAAGTTTTTAATTTCATATCAAAATCATCGTATTTTAAACATTGCTTGCAACTTAATTAATGCTGTAATACCAATAAAAATATCAGGCCTGTTATTATATATGTTGAACGCTAAATAGGGCGTGGCAAATTCTTTGATTTTGGGGGAATATTTTGATTACAAAATTTACACAACAGTAGCCTACTTCGAGATTTTTTTTTATTTGCGTCATAGCTTATGGGGGTGGCACCTCTGATCACGGGGTAGTGACGGTCAGCATGATTTAAGGTTGAAAATAACAGGAACACTGGAATAAATAAATAAATAAGTAGTGGGGTTTGGTTACTTTCAAAACGGAAGTCGTGCCAATTGCCAGCCGCTGCCGGCCAGCTGCCATCGGCCAGCTGCCAAATCAGTCGCTGCCGCCATATGCCATGCCATATAGCTTCTGGTGGGGGAGGAGATGTTATTTGAAATTTGAAATTCAACTTGACAATTGGGTTATGGAAAGTATGTCAAGGTCATCCAGAGTAAGTTTTAAAAAACCCTATCCCGCTACCACCGGAGTAATAGTTCGGAGAGTGGAACTAACTCCGGCGATAGCGGGATAGGTATAGAATTAGGTTTGTGAATTTTATTTGTGAAAAACATACAATCAATGTGTGACAGCAGTGTTTAAACAAGTTGAAGTTTTGTTATGAACTACAGAGTTGTAAACACAAACACCGACGACGATGAGAAGGTAAACGCAGAGTCCCCAGATGATGTATTTAAAAAGTTTGAACAAACGTAACATCTCGAGTTGGTTTTCCCGTTCCATTTCCAATCGTTTGATTTCCAATTTCAATTTATCCTCTTCCATCCTTGTTACAAATGGAACTTCATCCATCATATCCATCATGTTTGTGTTTTTTTGAAATTTTGAAAGAAGCGATGTTGACAGTTGAAGAGGCGAGGATGGAATGAGAGTTAAAAGAGGGAAATGTCGGTTAAATAAAGAAGTGGTAGGGGGAAAGAGCGTTGTTACATAGAAGTGGTGGGGGAAAGATGCTGCTCATCATTTGCCTTAGAAGTTGTGTCCGACTGTAGAGGGGTAAGAGGAGTAAGATTTAGTAAACTGTCTTCATCAGAACTTTCAACCTTATCACAAATAGGACAAGCGTAAGTTATTTCCAAATTCATTGTAATAGAGTTAAATTTATCTATAATTTCATTTAAAGCATTAAATATTTCTTGTAAATCATCTTTTGAGTTTATTTCAAAACTAGCATTCATTCGTGCCAATGGAGAGGTGTTCATCGTTAGAGAGTTGGCAATCGAATGAGGATTAGCGCCTAGGGAAGGGGGCTTATATAATGGCGACCTTGAGCAGGTGTTTAGGGAGGGGGGCTTTCTAGGGAGGGGGCTTCTATATAGGGGACCTTGAGCTTATGATTGAATAAAACGTTTAGTTCTTCTTCTTCTTCGTCTTTTAATTCAATTATTTGAACCGAAGTAGTTGTTTCATCCTCTTCACTCGATGAAGAAAACAATTCACCAGGATTTAAATATTGAACTACAATTCTGAACCATCTTATAGGATATTCGTCAATGACAGAAAGTAAGTTTTGAAACAATTCTTCCATCTCCTCCCTGTCAGTTATTATATGTTCAAACTTGATAAATTTTCCTTCCATGTTGTTAGTTAGAGTGTTGGAAGTGGAATGATTTAATATTATATAAAAATTAGAACTAATGGTGGGGGAAATCTCAAGGTCATCCAATTGAAGTTTTAAAAAAGAGTGTAAAACTGAAATTATACATTTGATGGTTCTACAGGATCGGAATACCAATCTGATCTGTATTTACATCTTTTTATCATATGTGTACAAAAATCATCTTGATAAGACTTGGTGCGTTGACAATGAGCAAGATCTAGAGGGTGAAATTTGAAACATCTTTGAGGACAACATGTATGAAAATATCTTGATTTGTAAAATTTGAAAGTTCGCAATTCCGGTGGCGGTAGTTGTTTTGTTTTACATTTGCAATAACAAGATCCGAAGAATTCACATTTAGTACAAGCTAACCCATCCACCATCATTGGTCCTAAATCTGTACACTGTTGTTCACAACAGTAACGAGGTTTGTACTTGTATTTTTGCTCTTCCATGTTGACGCTGCGGAGTCTAGTGAAAGAATAAGATTGTATAGTGATGAATAGCGAGTTTTATGTACTATGAAAAGTGGTAGGGGTAATTTCAAGGTCATCCAAATGGAGTTTTAAAAAATTATACCTTACAAGTGTAAGGATTATTGAAATTTAGGAAGTTTGTTTCTGTTTGTTTTCTTCAGACTTTTTTTCTCTCTCTGCCTTAGCCATAGCAATAAGTTCTTCTGTTGATAGTGGATGTACTTCAGGAAATTTTAAAATTAATTTAGCTTGATATCATTCTTTAGTTAATACATCTAAATCTTGAGTCATTTGTTCAACAGTGTTATAATCCTTTCCATAGATTTTCCCATCAAGTTCAATCATCATTCTGTATAACATTTTGTAGAATAGATCTTGTTGTGGCGAGAGCTGAGAAGCGAATGATTATTTATCAAACTGTTACATCCTTTTTATGAACTTGACATTGATCATGTGATTCCTTAGTTGTAATTTTATTTATTAAAAGTTATTCAACATTGGTAATACTTCTGGAACTTGACGTTATGTTGACCAGTTGGCGATGAAGAAGTTGTAGGTTGTGTAGAAAAAAATATTTCATCATCGCAATATTTTGTTTTAGTGAACATCCTTGTATTAGTAGCACTAACATCAACAGTTAAGTGATAACCACCGGTAAGTAAAACTCGCATTTCGTTAGTTAAATCTTCAAGTTGTTCAAAAGTAGTTATGGTGTTGGTATCATAAGATGCACACTTAACCTTTAGGGACATGTTGAAGTTTTGTATTTAGTGATAGAGAGTGAGATGTGTACGGTACGAAAGGTAGTCGTAGACTGATGAATTTAACAAGTTGATTTTCACTTTTATTATCACACAAAATTGGGTCAAGGTCATCCCATGGAATTTTTAAAAAAAGCAACATATTGTAATGTACAAACACATTACAATATGTTGCTTTTTTTAATTTTTTTTTTAGGTTTATATCATATTTATTGAGAAACAAATACAAAGAAATATTTACAATCTTATGTACAAACTAATCAGTAGTAGGTGTTACATGAATTGTAAGTTCAGTAGAGTTGTTTCCACTTGGTCCATGTGATACCAAATAGAGTGCGCCGGGTTGAATTATACGAAGATCTTCATTTTGTAGTAGTTGTACGAAGCGCTTTGGTAGGAAGATTTGAAATTTTGCTTCATCACCAATTGTATAAGGTGCCTCGCTTAATGTGCAATTTATAGCATCACCTACTGAAGTTTCCATCTTCTTTATTGTATGAATGATGTAGTGTTTTTCTTCTTTCAGCTCGGAACATTTCTTTGTAGGTAGGATTGTTGATTTTGAATGAGCGTTGAATTGTTCAACTAAATTTTGAAGTAAGTTGTTTGATGCCATCGTAATGTTTTTGCTGATGCTAATCTTCTTGTTAATAAGAATATCCGTTGGAGATGTTGTCTCTTCGGAGGTTCGAGTAATACTCATGCTGTGTCATGGTAGCGCTCTCACTTTTATTATCGAGACTACCCCCACCACTGACACTACCCCCACCACTGATGCTACCCCCACCACTTTGTTGAAGGAAATTATTCAAGCGGTAGGCATTCTTCAAAGCACACTGTGACCTTCGATGTTTAAAAATTTTTGATGAAATACAAAGTTCATTAAAGTAGCATTGGAAATCTCTATCTATTATTGCATTTATCACTTCATTGCTTGTAAATGATTGTATCCAATTTGCTTTTTCCAATCCTCTTGTGTAGATAGTTTTAAACTCTTTACAATAATGATTCATAATATGCAGCATCATGTTATAATGAATAAAACCTTCATCCCATTTTAAGTTATGAAAATGTTTGTTTAACCATTTGTTTGTAACTTTCGCTTTAGTTGTTAGTTTATTGAATGGAAATGGAGGTTTGAACAAGTAATGATAAATTACAGATGTGTTCATATCCAAAATTACTAATTCTTTAATAATGAAATTTCCATCATTCCCTCGAAAAGCTTGAAATTCAATTATACCTCTTTTAACTTCCATTAACTGTGATGCAGTAGAAAACGAAACCCGTTTGTTCATGATGAAGTCTCATCCACAACTGACTGTTATTACAAACACGATTGTTCTTCTTTTATTTCTTGTGCTTCTTCGTTTATATTAAAATTGGTGTGATAGTTGTTTAATTGTCTCCACATATCCACTTCTTGAGGTATTCGATTAAAAATTGAAGTATCCACAGGACCATATAAAATTGGAATGAATGGTTGTCTGTCCAATGTATCGATTAGATAATCTTTAATTATTGTACTTGAAAATACTAGTTGTTTTAAGTATCTAGTGACAGGACCGGTAGTACAACTTAAAGTGTAAAATTCTTCTTTAGTGAAATGTAATTTTACATCATGTCTAGTTAAATCTTTGAAGCGAACAACTTGTCCCCCACGATGTTTGATTATATCAACTTCAATATTTGATTCTAATAAACTTAATCTTGTTCTTTTTCCAAATGTGTTGTTAGTTAAATAACATTCCAAAAGATGTAAATGTTTCATTAGAGAATCCCAAGAAGTTTCAGTAAAGATAACCATTTTACTTCCTTGATTTAACATAACAATTGGTGAATAATCCAATGATTTTACAATTCCAACAGATATACTTTTTGTCATGCATGAAGAAATAGGGTAGAAAATTCGAAGAAATACTTCTGTTAAAATATTTGTTGTAATGTTAACTTCAACCTTTTTTCTTTTTACTTCTTTTTCATCTTCTCCTTCTTCTTCTTTCTTCTTATGTTTGTTAAACTTGAGGAATTCATCCATTTCTTGTTCAACTTGCTTTTCTATATCAGAACTATTTTCATCCATTAGAGGTGTATTTTCTCCATTAGTAGAATTCATCTTGCGAACGATGTTTCCCATACGACGGTTGAAGATAGAATGAAGTTTCTACTAGTTAATTTCCTGCTTTTATATTTTTTGTAAAATTCTTGAAATTTATACAATTACATAATTGTTTATTTTCAACTTGTATTTTATAAACAAAATTCTAACCTTAAAAATTGAGGAAGATAATTCTAACCTCAATATTTTGCAGTAGTTGTACTAATATTTTAAAGTACATTTTTCACTATTTCGGTCAGTGGTGTGTAAGTAACTATTTTATCATGTAGAATTAGACAGTATGCCGAAGTTCCATCCGCTACTGGTTCTTCAAATTCCATTTCAATTTTTATATCCACACTTGATGATTTTACTGATTCATTTTGTTTTGAACAATCGATTACAATTATTGGAGCTTTGGAATAATACTGATCAGGTGATAATAGTGGTGTATTAGTCTTTCCATAATATGATGATTGAAATCTTGCATACATATCATATAAAATGGAAAAACGTTTTTTGCTAAACATGACATTTAAATTGTCATATGGAAAGAATTGAGAGTTTAAGAAAACTTTACAATTCTTTATTTTACAGTGATCAAATTGACCAGCATTTGCAGTAATAACATCTTTTCGCTTAGTTTGAAAACCGAGTATTATGTACCTTGCACGTTCCAAGTAAGTTGATGTTTTGACGGTCCATGTTTGTCGTTCTGTTTGAGGTAATGTAGGGTATTCATGAAATTCCCAACTTCGGAATGGCATTACAATGTCACGGTCAGATTTTAACTTTCTTAACAATACGATTCTATGTTCATCAGCCAATTTTACATGAGGTACTCTCCAAACAACTTTATCCAATTGTAGTTGCCATTCCAGTTTATCTTCCGTAGTTGCAGGGTCTGCAAGTATTAAGTCCTTATTAGTTGAAGATCTGAGTAATACTAATTCTTGTTTAACATTTATTATAACCCTTTTGTAATCTTCAGCAAATCCTAAAAGCAATCGTAAAGGTACATGAAAATCAAAATGACCGTTGGAAGCAGGTGTTATAGTGTCTTTATCGGGAGCAACCCATCCGGCGGTGACTATTGAATTCTTCTCATGTGGTGTTAATGATGTTAATCCTTTTAATGTAGTTGTTATACCAACCTTTTTTGTTGAATCAACTGTCACCCCTGATATCTCATATCTTATTTCATCAAAAAGATATGCCATTGGGTTATTTATAAAAGGAACTGTTGAAGCAGTTTTTCCATCCAATTTTAATACCCTTCCTTCGATGTACAAATAACTTTCACATGGTAATGTGTAAATATCTTGTTGTTGAATGGGAATTCTTATTTCATCATTATTGTTTAATTTTGATGAAGTGTAAGGGTTGTGTGTGTGATATTCCTTCTCCCATAGTGTTTCGTCGAATGTCGGTCCTTGAGATATATCCAGGATATCCATCGTTGTTAAGTTTTAATCCAATCTTTTGTAGAAAACGAATGTTGTCTGATGTTAACTCTTCCAATGTCGAGGAGCTACTGAGCTCCCGACTCTTCCGTTGTGGTTTAAATGATAATCCCATGTTGATTTTTATGTCGCTGCTCTGATGTGTATTCGTATAGTAATTGTTTCTCCTCTAAAGTCAACACTATGACCGTCTTGATCCAATATGTTCAGTACGATGTCTGAAATGAAACTGGTGTTTAACGGTAGGTATATCAAGTTTTGTGGCTTCTCAACAATTTTAAAACCTGGAGCAACTGTTGGATAAAATGTATGTAAGATATGCTGATTTACTCCTTCTCTATATGATCCATGTATAATATTACATGTTACATCAATACTATTTACTTTTAATATTGTAACAGTTGTATTACCTGAATGAGTAGTTCCAGGAGTTAAGATTTTCTTTTTTGTATCTGTAAATCCAAGTAAACTGCCAATAGAGTTTTTCATTCCGACATCTATATAATATTTTGAAGTTATTTCTGCTTTTAAAGTATTATTATTTCCTTTGATTGTGATATTATCTTCTCCGAGTTTTTTCTGCAATAATTGGTTTATATCATCAATTTCATAAGCTCCAGTAGGAAATGTAATTATTTTCAATTCTGAGTATTTTCCTGCAGCATCCTTAGTTTCATAATAATGTAGTAAATTGTTTTTTCCTTCTGTAACATTAGGAATTGAATTGTAGGTAGTCAAATCAAGTAATGCCGCTTCCCATAATCTTTCCTTGGATAAACGCAATGCTGGGAATAGAGTACTTTTTAATGTGGATGAATTTCCACTCAGTGACACTGTATACGATGACATCTTAAAGGTGACTGACACTTTTCGCTAGAAACTCCAAACATAAATGTCCACATATTTCAGTATTGTTAGGTTGTTCTCTTTTGTAATTGTAAAAAATGTTTTTGGAGTTTTGAAAATAATGTTGAAGTTCTTTAGGCGGTGGTAGATTGCCAAAACTGTCAAAGTAGTAAATGGTTTGTCCGAGCTTTTTATAGCATACCCAATGAGTGCCTGGACCATAGGTGGAATCCAAATTTACTATTCCAGTTTCATTTTTCCATATTTTAGTTGGTAATGCATCTTTCATAAAAACTCCTCGAAAGAATGGTATTTTCAAACATTTTACATAATCATTTAACTGATGATTAGTTAAGGCTTTATTTGGAATTATCAATTGATTTTTTTTATTTAGTACACACGGTACGGTCTTAGGTATAAACCTGCTCCGTTTTTTACCATTGACCAAACAGAAGCCTTTTTTACTTTTGCTTTACGAGTTTTACGACGTCTCTTTCTAATATTTCCACCTTTTTTGGGAGCTCTTCTTTTTGCAGGTCTTCCTCTGCGACGTCGTCTTCCACCACCAAACTTAGCTTTTGTCTTCATGGCTGTTGTTACTGCCCAAGCCGCTGCTTTTTCTGCAATACTTGCGTCACTTGATTTTACTCTTTGCCAAGCTTTTTCTGCTAGAATTTTATCTGCTATTGATCTATTTGTTGAATCTTTAAACTTTGAATATGCTATATCGTGTTGTTTGCAAGCTTGATCTAATCTATTAATTCCAGGATCTCCTCTTGCTAAACGTTTTGCCAACTTAGTTCCAGGTCCACAATATTGATAACCTCCAGGAATATGTAATTCGTATGGTAAAGCGTCTATTGCTCGATTTACAACAGCACCAATAGGTATCCGTCTAAGCAGGGATAACGCAGTTGAAGTTATACCACGTCCTCTCTTGTTGCTGTCTTGATGATGACTGAGTGATACGGCCTTCATTATGTAGTCTTATATAAACTGGTGTGTTTACTCCACAAGATACATTACATAAATGAATAAGTTATGTATAATTTTTTATATTTAAACACTTAGTTATTCAAATTAATTATATATTGATTTATAATTCTATTTTTAATCCAAGCTTCCCGTTCATCGGGTTGAATTATCACATGACTCGTTGTACTAGCTATATGATTGTGGGTATCAATAAGTAAATTTCCTACTATTCTTATTAAACAATCTAAATTTACAGCATCTTTTGGATGTTGAGGATCTTGTAACTGCATAATACGTTTATCATTACATGTGTAAGCGGTCGAATCACTTTTTGATGTTGTTATGACTTGTCCAATAGTAGCAGCATCATTGAAAACTTCACCTGGTGAAACATTAATTATTTTCTTCATCTTAGCATCAAATTTAGTTCCATTGCGTTTATCCCAAATTATTGTTTGTTTCACTGTGACACAATCATCTTCTTCATAACCAGGAATAATATTTTTTATTCTTCTATTATGACCTTCGTATGTACCTAATAAAGGACCTTTCGCAATTAATGTTTGTGCCATTATAGGTACATCCGAACTTTTTTCACCAAGTCTTACGTGTGTTATTTTTTTACCTCCCGCATCCCATTCATTATTACTTTCTTGCATTAAATTAAACTTTTCATTTCCATGTATGAATGTATTTCCTCGCTTTAGCACGGCATCTTCATGTTTTACAAAATTCGATGTTTCCTTTTTTAATTCTTTATATAATTGTTCCATAGTAACAGCATCTTTTGGTTGAGAACCAAACTTTACATTCGTCAATGTTTTACCATGACAATCGATTCCATTAACATCTTGTAAAATACAGTTGTCCTTGATGTATTTTAGGTTTACAGCATCACCGTCTTCCTTTGGGTATCCAATGTCATTTATAATAAATTTATAAAAAGAAAATCCATGTTCAGTTTTTTCCGGTATTATAGAATGTAAATATTCTTTATTAACTGAATCCTTATTATTTTTGGGATTTCCCACATTGGTTATTCTATAATTTCCAGCATCATATGTTTGTCCATCTTTTAAGTTGTTATCCCATTGCAATTTTAAAGTATTTGAAAGTTCAGATAATAAGTATTCTTTAGTAATTGCATCAGAATCTTCAGTTGGTTTACCAACATTAATTAATCTATGTGATTTAACATCGTAAGTATTCTTATGTAATTTCAATGATGTTGAAGTAGCTTCTTTTACTGTCTTTAAATTTGCTCCATCGGTATCTTCTTCTGGATCTTTAACTAATTTTAGTCGTTTATTATTTATGTTATAGTCACCTCCAGGTGTTTGCGGTAATCCGCTTCTTTTTCTGTCTTCTCCAACTTGCACTCCTAATGCGGAGTAGCGTCCGAACTTGTCGACGCTCATGTTAGAACTGATACATCTTACACTTGCAACTTCTTTATATTCGCGGACAATTATACGACTATGCCGCGATTTTTAAGTTCATCAACTAGAGCCACCCATTCATTATTTAAACCAGTATGACCAGCTTCCATAGCTTCATGCAATAGTCTCATTCTGTCAACTAATTTATTGATGTCGTTGTAGTAGATAACATTTGTATTGTATAGATTTTTCATTAATCCTTTACCAGATGTTGAAGTATCTCCTTTACTCTTTTTACCATGTTGTTCAAGAAGTGATAAATCCATAAGTGATAAAGATTTTCTTTTTAATGGTTGTCTCACAGCCGGTGTGGTACGTAATGTTGGTAATTTTCGTGGGGGAAACAATTTTTTTATAACAATATTATATTTTGTTGCACGTGAACGATTAATCATTGCATCCTTTGAGTAGTTTCTTTTATGAGCGTTAGTATTTTGTAAAATTTCTTTAAAAGTATTTAAATCTTTTGCCGAATATTTTATTGGTATATTTTTAAAAATTAATTCATATAATCCTTTTGTTCCTTTATATCTATGATCACCAATAATGATATAATCATCTTGAGTTACTTCAAGCTTAGAGTTACCAATTTTCAATTCATTTCCATCGATTCTTGCTCCATATACATGTGATTTACTTAAATTTGGATTTGATTTCATGTCATGTAGCATTTTCATTATATATTTTCGTCCAAGAGGTCCATGTTGTAATATATCACTACTCAATTGAGTTAAATTTGGAATAGATTGTTCTGCTTCAGGTATTGGCTGTTCTTCCTTTTCAACAATTGATTCTTCTTCTTTTGTTTCTTCTTGCTCACTAGCACTTGTATATGAATCATCATCATCTTCTTTTTTTAATGCTTGTACTTCTTGTTTAGAAACCGGTAGTAAAACATCTCCTTCATAACGAGGTTTACCAATAGTTTCTGATATTTGTTTTAAAGGTTCCGTGATAGGTTTAAATGTATTCTCTAAAAATTCTTCTCTTTCACTTAAACCCATCCTTAATGCACGATTCTTTATCCTAATAGAATCACTGAGTGATTTTATTTCTTTTAATAGTTTTTCTTGATTCACCATGTTTACACTGTGAAGTTCAACGTGTAACTAGATGTAGCATTGGTAGTTCAACGCATAAATATAAATTTATCCAACCCTATACGATATCTACCATTTTTAATATCTTCTTCTTTCATAATAACGAGAAATCCATATTTTTCATTCCATGCTTTACCACACATTTCTTTAAATTTGTCAAATGGCATATCCGCATTAACATGATCATTATATATATGCTTTAAATTTGTCTCATCTTGCTTAAAGATGATCAACATATTTGCATTGTCTCTTATAAGCTGTTTTGGAATTTTACTGTATGTTTGACCAATATAAATGCTATCAATATTATGATGTCTTCCCATAGCAAAATAGTTTCTTATAGTATCGTGATTTTCACAAGAAACATCGTCAAATATAAAAATGGAAAATGGTTTTGCTTCATTTGGTTGCATGATTGTTTCACTAGCATTAAACTTGTAGAAATTCACTTCAGGTACATTTGCAAGTATTTTATCTAATAATTGATATTTTGGTTGTTGCAATGATTTTGAAAAAATATATATATTGTTGAAGCGTAAATCTTTAGGATTAGTTATAAGGTTAAAGACAACATTAGTTTTTCCACAATTTGAAGGACCAGTTATTAAACATCTTATCGTATTTGGTAATAATTCACCATGTTTACTATGATTTAACTTATTATTGTCAACCGTCAATTCATCAATATTATTAATATTAAATCGATCTTTTTGTTGTACAATCTCCATCTTGTTTAAAGGTTAAACACATAATGAGCTATTAAATAACTATACCAAGTCTTTTGAAGGAATCCAAGAGTCTTCACTTTTATCAAATCCTAACCACCTAACTTTAACCATATCCTTTTTCCTTTGTAAAATTTTTTCAACAAGATATACATCACCAACTGTTGATTTTAACAACTCATGTCCATAGAATCCACCTTGAAGTAATTCACCCTTATTATCCTTTAAAATGTAAGTTTCAGGTATAGTTGGTTGCACTTTATAAATTGTAAATACTTCATTAGTCCAATTTGGCAGATATCTTTTACTAAATACACCTTTGTATTTGCTTATACGAACTTTATCATTAACCTTAAACTTTTTTGGTTGTAACTTTTCTATTTTTGGTGTTGTATTATTTTTGATGCGTTGTAATACAATTTTAGCATTAGCACTGTTTACTTGGATAGGTTTCATTCCGATGGTACGATGATATTTGTTGTTATATTCTTTTATAAGTTGTGGTAATATGTCATACCACACATATGATCCTCGTTTTGAAAATTGTTTATACATTGCTCCTTTTAATGTTCTATTGAATCTTTCAATTATTGAAGCTTTAACTTCAGAATTTGTAGAATAATGATTTATTTTATATTTTTTCATCAAAGCTCCAAAATCTTTATTAAAATATTCTTTTCCATCATCCGTTTGTAAATGTTTAATTTTAAATTTATTTCTTTGTATTGTTGTTTCCATAGCTTTGGTAACACTTTTACCAGTCTTGTCCTTCAACGGTAAAGCATCAGCTATTTTAGTAAAACAGTCTATAATTGTTAAAATATATTTAAATCCTTTGTTTACTTTACTGTGTGGTATCATTTCAATGAGATCAGCTTGGTAAAGATCATTCATTCCTTTAATGATTGTACTTCTTCTTGGAAATCTTCTTCTTGCTGGTTTATGTAGTTCATTTACAATCTTATCCTTTACACTTTCCATCTTAAAGTGTTGCTTGTACACCGTTTGTAGAAATACTGATCCATACAATGGTTTATTCTCTTATATATAGTTGAAATATGGGTCAAGGTCATTTTATATTAGTGTAAAAAAGAGGGAACATGGCATTGGGCTTGCCATGTTCCCTCTTTTTTACGGAAAGGAAAAAGGAAGAAGGTAAAGGACGAAGAATAGGTTTACTGGTCGATAGGGTTTAAGGAATAGTGGCCAAATGGTAGAGTATTAATTTTATCTTCTAAAATATGTCGCTTGTCGTCTTTGTAGCTTAATGCCCACTTTGTTTGTTTGACACTAAAAAGTTGGTGGTTATAACTTCTAATAGTGTTAAATGTTGCAGTTGTTTCAACATTTTCAAACAAACATCTTTTATAATGTTGAAACTGTACGTTCTTCTTTAGGAAAGATGTCTTTATTCCTTTAGCTTTCTTTGTGACTTGATATTCGTTCCTTTCATTTATGTACAGTTGAAATGAATACAGTTTAGACATTAATGCTACAATTTCCATCATCGGCACACCATTTGTTTCATCTTTAAATTTTCCCAATACTTTTTTGTTTTTGTCATAGTCGTAATTTGGATGGTCCTTAGGATAATCGGAAAAATCAAAATCATCTTTATATACAAAGGTCCGTAAATCCTCATACATGTCATTTGTTTTAATCCAGTAAATAAGTGCATCCGTATCCATATATGCAATACCAATGTTATCTCTTCCATAATAATTAACCATCTTCTTATAATGAAACTCGTACATGTGTGTTTTAGAAATATCCAATATTGACATTCCAAGATATAAAGGACGATCCAATACAACTGATTTTTTGTTCATAGAAATAACGACAAGATTTTCATTTATAATTACAGATGAACCAAAGTTTGGTTGTTGCACTAATTTCTGTAATTTTACTGGATCAGTTACTAATTTAATATCCTTATGTTTCCTTTTGTTTTCTAAAGTCTTGCCAAATATTGCGTTGTTCATTAGTTTGAAGAAATCTTTTTGAAAACTTGATGTAGCAGCAGCTCTTCTTCTTGTGTTGTTGTCGATGTACGGTTTCAGCCAACAAGATTGAGAGAATTGTAGTATTCGATTAATTTTTGTAATTTTTAATCCCAAGTCTAAAGCCTGTTGTATCATCCAATAATGTCCAACATACCTAGACTTATTGTTTAAAGTCATTAATAATTTTGGCCATCTTCCAGTAGGGGAAATTTCAGTCTTTGGAAGAAGTGGTAAATCGTAATGATGATCATGAAGATGTTCAGGATATTCAAAATCGACGTCAAAAATGTAACCAGTTTCACCATGCTTTGGTATATCCATTATGTTTCCAATTGATTCTGGATCTATCCATTTAAAATTATCATATGGAAGGGGATTTGACATTGCCCATCCGTATAAGTTATTTGCATCAAAATAACCTAGGAATGTTGTTGGTTTTGATGCATCATAATCGGGCAGATACTTATTATTAGCCTTAACATGTCTGGTTACACTTTGTGTCAATCCCCCTCGAACTCCTGATTCTAACATTAAAACCATATCTATATCAGTAAGAAGTTGTAATTTACAATTTGTTTCTTTCAACATGGCTTGCCATGCTAGTCCAGGTGAAGTGTATGAATGAAGAGGGTCCAATCCATATGCTGCAAAACATGTATTTCTAAATTCTTCCATTATATCACATAATAAAGTTACATCTAATTTAACATAAAAATCTGAATATTCTCCCAATGTTGTAAATCCTAATTCATTCCATACTTTACATGCATGATCATAATCCTCTTGAGATATGTCCATGTCATATAGTTTACTTTTAAATTCTTCTTTTGGCGGAAGTGATGTTTCATTAAACTTTTCTAAACTGTCTATATAATCATATGGGAAAACACCTTTCCGAAGTACGAGATCCAGTTTGTCATTACTTACAATCTTCTTTGTTTCAATAAAATCTTGTTTCCTTAAATTTTCAGAAAGTTTAGACAAACTCGACGGCATAAATCGGTAGGAGTCTAAGAATCTTAATTTGACATTTCCAACTGTTTTAGAGAAACTTATAAATTTTTCTGAAGTTTCAGCCAACACATCTATTGAACCATCGTCTCTTCCTAATTCAGGTATTATAAAATGAGCATCATACCCACTGAGGTTATGCAGAACCACAGGAATAAATAGTGGTAAACGATAGCTCAAATTACATTTATTACAAGCAGCACCCCTGTAATAACCTGTAAGGTGGTCATGATCTTTAACTTTATAATTGTCAATGGTAAATTCATTTTTACATAAGAAACAATGAGTTGCATTTTCATGTTGAATTTCCTCTTCTTCCTCCATCGGTTTCATTGGTATGATATTTGTATATAATCTTTGTACATTTTCAGCTATTAAATATAAATGGTCAAGAAATATTGTTTCCACATTTTCACCACGATATACTAGAGGTTCTGAAGTTAATCCATATTGGTTTAAATGTTCTTCTGATAATGTTGATTTAACCATTAAACAAAAACTATTTGGTTTATGCATTTGATATTTGACACTTTTTCTAGCTTCACAATTTTCATCTTCTATAGAAATTAGTGTTGATTCAAAATCCGCATATACAACTATAGGGATACGATATTGATGATGAACTTTTTGAAATGTAACAAATGCTCTGCTTTCTGAAGGTAAAATAATTTTTGCTTCATAATTATTGTTACATAATCTTTTGTGCTCTTGTAACCATTCCATTCCTTGTCTTCCTTCTCGTTGGAGATTAAAACATCTTTTGCAGATCAGCTTTTTGTTTCGATTTTTTGAAAGTTGTTTATTAACAAGAGAGTCAAATTTCTTTATATACACATAATGAGATACATCTCCTTGTGTTAGTAGTAGTAAATCTGTATGATCTGCTAGCTCTTCTTTAGCAATACGTAAAGGATAAACTTTATTTGAACTATCTAATCCAAAAACATTAATAGATGTGCCGGGATTTTTCTTCTCAAATTTTGATATATCTTTTAGTGATACAGGATAACTAATTCCTTGAAAGTTATATCTATATCTTTGATTTTCATAGTGCTGGTTTGGTTCATTACAATGATTTGGTACAAATTTACATGTCATCGCATATCTAAAACATTCGTTATCTTGATTTTTCACATTAACACATGATCTTGTATCCTCAATTATTTTTGGTAAACGAATATAACTAGATCCCATTAGTCCATATCCATGTTTATGAACTCTTATATTTAATCCTTCAATACTTATAAGACTCCACCCTGATCCTCGTCCTTCATGTTCCTGAATTTTAGTTAATATTTCTTCTATACATTTTTCAACTATTGAATCAATGTCTGAACTTCCTATGATAGTTTGATTTTTAGTTATAAATCCTCTTGGTGATAATTCTTCTTGTACATTTATAAACATAGCTTCTAGTAGTAATCCAAATTTGAGAAAATTTAATCTTTTTAATTCTTCTTTTAAAGTTCTACTGATGATTGGTTTTGCTTCTCTAATAAATTCTTCTAAGTTTAAATCTTCATTTTGAATCTTATGATGCATTACTACCTTTCCGGGTAAAGCTGATACTTGTAAATTTGGTAAAGTTGTTGTAGGTCTTGCTGTTATTTCATTTTGTTCTTCTTGTTCTTCTATGTTGTTGTGAATTAGTTCCTTATGTATTTCTAACAGAATATCATCATTAAACGATTCCAAACATTTATCGCAATGATACATGTTTGGTGGTGTTCACTCTTCAAAATTTCGCCAATAAATGAAATGAGCTCTCCCTTTCCTTCTTTTATAATAGTTCCCCCACTACTATTTCATCTTCTTCTTCTTCATTTTCAGAAGAAAACAAACGTCTTGGACAAAATATTAATCTTCTACTAACAGATTCTTCATTAGTATTCTCTATATGAATTGGAGTTTCAATATGTATTTCTTCATATTCAAATGATGACGAAGACTCTGATATTACTACATCCATATCCAAATTTTCATTCTCCACATCATTGGCATTTTCTTCGTCTGATGTTGTTACATCCACATCCATATCATTTATAGTTTCTACTTCTGAAGTTTCGCTATTATTTTCATCTTCTTCCATATTTAAATCCTCTAATTGAATTTTATACAATATTTCAATCATAGATTTCCTTGGATAATCGGTGTTGTCCACAGGAGCCATTTCCAGTAAATGAGGAATAACTATTTTTGATCCGGCTTATATGATATTTTGCTAAGTATGTCAAGGTCATTTTTGAGTAAGCGAGAACTGGGAATAGATCACTAAGCAGCATGATGATTCATTACTACAAAGTGATCTATTCCCCATTCTCTAAGAAGTGTCCAATCAATAACCAAAGTCCAAGTTCATTTTTTTTTTTTGTTTTGTTTAATTTAAGTCTTTTACATCTTCTTCTTTTATTACACAATTTATAGGTTCACTGTTTGATGTTTCAATATGTTGTTTTATCTTGTGCTCCAGCTCTTCTATTCTTGCTTCCTTTATCATTAATTCCGATTGTAAGTAACTGATGTAATCAGCCGCCATGTCTACCGTTCTTGATCTTATTTCTCCTAACTTAACACCAGGAATCAATCTCTGTAGTTTGTAAAATCTCAACCTTATTCTTGACTCTCTTACTTTAGCCATTTCTCAAAATCTTTGCTTTCTATCTTCTTCTTTGCTTGTGGTCAAGTCCATACTTCTGACAAGTTTACTTTCAGAGTGATTCCTCTATAGTAGGCTTGTCCTTTATACACTTTCCCCCACCATTTTCAATTTCCCCCACCCTACTAATGTAGGTCAAGGTCATCCAATATAACGCGAGAACGAGGAATAGAGCACTAAGTGGCATGTTAGTCCATTACCACAAAGTGATCTATTCCTCGCTCTCTATTCTACATCTACTTTTTTTCATTTTACTATTTTATTATTTTTTTTTTTTTTTCTTGGGGGGAATGAGTGTTTACTTTTTACAATGTTCATTCTTCTTCTCCAACTTTTCAATTCTTTCTAACAATTCCAACAAATATGCATTGGTTGCTTGCAAAGTTTGTATTCTAGTACATCCCACTTTAATAGAGGGAACTGTTAACTGTAATTTTGTAAATTCTATCCTTTCTTTCTTGCATCTTTCTCTCATGTATGTGTTTTTCCTGATTCTTCCTGATTGAGCTGATATTAACTTATTACAATCCGAATGGGGTTTTGATACTTTAAATACTGATGTACAAAAATTAGTTGATGTTGTTGGCTGTTGATTTTCATAGAAATTTTGTGTTGAAGTAGTAGTTTGCTGATTTCCATAACAATTTATACTTGAAGTGGCCGGTTGCTGATTTTCATACCAAATTGAACTTGAAGTACTAGGCAGCTGATTTTCATACCAATTTGAATTTGAAGTGCTAGGCTGATGATTTTCATAACAATTTGAACTTGAAGTATTTGGTTGATAATTTTGATGCCAATCTACAGATGCCAATACAGGTGTTGTGGAAGGATGCTCCATCGTTGTATAGAGTGAATTCTGTTCTACAATTTTGCTGGTTTTATCTCATTTCCCCCACCAATAACTTTTACATTTCCCCCACCACAATAATTTAAATTAGATACCAAACTTCTAGGGTCACATCCAAATCTTCTTCTTTTAAATATTTTATAAATGCAGAGCTTTCTGATGTTACATTAGGTGTGTTTAAATATGCCATTATTTTGTCATGACTTTCTTCATTGTGAATATAGCAATGTACATTTAGCAACTTTTGATTATCTTCTTTAGACTTCACAAATCCTGCAACAGAGCTCCAATCTTCATATTTAATTTTAAAATGGCAAACTTCGAACTGCATGTTGTTTCAACAAATGCTGCAACAATATTAAAAGTCTCTTCAAACAACCTGCATTTATGCATGTTCCCCCACCACTTTATAATCTCCACTCCTTTCCCCCACCTTCTTCATATGTAGAAGGGGTATTATGATTTCAATGCACTATACTTAATAAATTCAAACAAATTTTGTGCACAAATGTTACATTTTTTCTTAACTGTTTCAAATTTCATCACTTGGCCTTTTACAAGGTGAACTAATTTACCTCCATCGTCTTCAAATTGTTCAAAGTCTAAAACAGATGCTTTTCCACAATCATGACACATTTTTGTTCCATCTTCAAAAATAAAAGCAAGATAAATACCAAATCCACTATTGTCCTTCTTAAATTTCATAAGCATTTCACGAATCGGTTGAGGTATTTTAGATTTATCTGATCTTATTATATAATGGTAAAGAAACCCATTATTAATAATTTGTTGTAAACATAAAACTAACAAGCTGTCCATAGTGTTAGACTTGTACTGAAAGTTATATCCATAACTATCTCCTTATATGCTCTTACCCCCACTACTTTTATATAGGTCAAGGTCATCGCATATTAAGCGAGAACTGGGAATAGATCACTAAGCGGCATGTTATTACATTACCACAAAGTGATCTATTCCCTATTCTCTAAAGGGGTGCTGATAATTTAGATTCCTAAAATTTCTTTTCCTTCTTCTTCACCTTCTTGAACTGTTGTATTACCAGACATGTGTGATATTAATTTCTTCAATTCTTGATTTTCCATTTCTAATCTTTTCAATTTTAGATCTCTTGCTTCAACTTGTACTTTCAAAAATTTGATATAACTTCCAGCCCAGTGGATAGTTTTCAATCTTGGAGCTCCAAGTTCAATTCCAGGTATTTGAAATTATAGTCGATTAAATTCCATCTTCATATCTTCTCGGTCTCGTTTGTCCTTTTCTTGTTTTTTCAATCTTTGTTTTTCCCTGTAGGAAGAAGTCGGAACACAAGGTACATGATGAAACATTTTGATCAACAATTTCTCAAAGAATGAACTTCTACACAGATAATCAACATATTTATCCACATTTCCCCACCAACTTTAAGCCAGTAGTGGGGAGACGGCAGTGGTAGGGAGAGTTATGTTAATGTAATGGTTACTTCTACCGTTACACTTGCTCCATTCTGAAAGAGATATTTGTAATATGGTTCGGGATACTGTTCTCTTTCAGATCCCGCATGTTCTTGAATAAAGTTGAAAGCCAATTTTTTTGAATAATCATTGTGAAATACTTCCCTCACACAAACAAGAATTTTTTCTTCCAAAAATTTGACTTGAACTAATGGTATTTTGCTTACATCGTCCTTGTCCATGATGGGTAGCTTGTAGGTAAAAGTATTAGGTGGTAGTTTTTGTGGTTTATCCAGTAGAGAACAAAATTTCTTGTACAATTTCTCCTCAATGTCTGGAAAACGATGTATATCAAACAGATTGTAGTATGAAGGATCAAAAGGTATTTTACGAAACATCTTCGGTCACTAGTCTCTTTAAGACTGATCTCCTGCACAAATATTTAACACATTTATAAACATTCCCCCACCAACTTTTAACTTGTGGTGGGGATATTTTCCCCCCACTACTTCTTCAAAATAGTGGGGGTACCTTAGTCCAATTCAGATTCAGATTCAGAAGACAGTAAAGGTGATATGGGTGATTCCAATGATGAATCCAATATAAATATTTCAATAGCTTCCTTAATTATATCTTCATCACTATCGTTTATCATTTCTTCAAATAGTTCTTGTTCAATCTGTACCATTTCTTCCTCTTCCATCATAGAATCATTATCAATTTCGTCATAATTTTCCTCTATGTTTTCTTCCTGTATTTCATTTGTGCTTTCAAAAACATCTTTAACTTGAGAATAATTAATAAATGGAGTATCTCTAGACAACATGTTTCTTTACTACTTCTTTTACTTCAAATAACAAACTATGCATCGCTTACTTAGTCTTATATATACTCCTACCCCCACTATTTTTGCAAAACCAAGGAATAGGAGGGGGTTTATATCTATTCTTCTCTATCTAGGTTATATTTCATTGCTGTCACATCTACTATAATTTTCTGCTCTTCAACTTTATTGCGAATAAAAATTGTCCAAGGAAATAGTTCATTAATATTGTTAATTGTTACTTTTATACTATACAAAATTTCAAAATGTTCTACTAATGAAACAAAAACTATAACTCCTAGCTCATTGTTTGCCATAATTTTTTCTTCAATTTTCATCCGTAAGTTTGTTATCAAACTCCATATATTAATATCATTGGCTATAAAACCATCAATTCTGGTAAGCATCTTCATGCCGCAAGGTGTAGGTACAGACTAGAAACTTGGAGGTTCATAGCCCGCCTTTTTATTAATTTTAAAAATGGGGAGGGGGAAGGAATAAGGATTGGGAAGGGATAGGGTGTAGGGTGGGGGAAAGGTAATTTTTGTTATTACACTACTTGTGCAAGAAAATAGCCACCAGTGTCCACACCTTGTTCATAGCACTCCATCATAGATTGTGCCCACTGCAACATGCGGTCTCTGTCATTTGGTGTGACAAGTAAAGAATGACTATCACCATACAATATAAAAGAGTCAATTCGTATATAACATCCTAAATTTAACCATTTATTAGCTTCAACCAAAAATTGTTCTATTGTATCAAATGGAAATTGTGGATGAATTGCTATAACTTTACGTTCTTCACTAAGTTCAACACTATAATCATCATCGTCTTCACTCTCACTCTCACTACCATTATTTAAAATGTCTTCAGGTTGTACAAAAACATCGAAAATTTCGGAAGAATTAAAATGGTAATTCACATTAGGAGGCATTTTTTCAAACAAATAATATTTTAAAAGGTGGAGAAAAAAATACAAGAGATGTACTTGACGGCACAAAGTGCGAGTACAGACTAGAAACCTGAAGGTTCATAGCCCCACTTTTATAAATTTTAAATATGGGGAGGGGGAAGGAATAAGGATTGGGAAGGGATAGGGTGGAGGTGGGGGAAGGGTAATGTGGTTATTAAGCCACTCTTGCAACAAAGTACCCAACACCAATGTTCAGTTCGTATGATCTCATCACATCGTCCTGCCAAGTAAGAATTTGTTCTCGATCATTTGGAGTTAGAAGGAAGAAGTTACTGTTATTGTAGACAATAGGTGAACCAATTATAATGTTGAATCCTAAATTTAGCCATCTATGTGCTTCAAAAATAAATCTTTCAACTACATCAAAAGGAAATTGTGTTTCTATAAAATATACTTTGAATTGTTCATTAATTTCAATTTCATCTTCACTGTCATCTTCACTTTCATCTTCACTGCTATTATCCATGTCTTCTATCACATCTTCTTCATGTTCTTGGAAAGCATCTTCTTCATGATGTTGGAAACCATCTTCAGGTGGTTGAAAAACATCTGCATTTTCAGAAGGATTAAAATTTTCATTAAAGTAAGGAAGCATTTTAAAAATAAAGATATTAAGACTGGCAGAAACGAAGCAACAAGAGCGGCGAAGCAACAAGAGTGGTGGAAGAAACCAGAATGAAACACTAGCCATAGCCGGCGCGTCTTTTATAACGGTATGCAAATGAGAGGGGTTAGCAGCCGGCCATGACCGGTCATTGGCCCGGGAGGTGGGAGAAGGAGTGGGGGAAGGAGTGGGGGAAGGGGGGGGGTTCCATTTTTTCGGGGGGGGGTCATTGACCTTTCCTGTCCGGTCATTGACCCCAAGGAATGGGGACAGACACAAAACCATCCTTTACTCACTACTCACATGAAAGTAGGTCACGAGACTTAGAGTGTTAAAAAATAATGGGGGAGAAACACAACGCTATAACGCATTGTGTTTCTCCCCCATTATTTTTTTAGCAACAATTTGGAAAAAACTAAGTGAATTTACTGTTTACGCCCCCACCTTGTAATACGATCCTTTTTATCCCTGAGGAGAAAGTCTTGAGAATCTAAAGTGTTAAATCTCTTCTCTTTACACAAATTCTCACAAACTCTAATTTTATATTTTAAGCCGTTACATTATGCCAAAATGTGTTGGTGGTCAACAACACTTAGAAAAAAATATTTCAAACCTTTCTTAAGCCTCTCTCCTCTGACGGATATTATTTTAGGATTGTCTTCAACGGTGGGGGTTTCTGTCAGTTGTGGTTCAGAAATATGTTTCACGATATGTACACGGCAAAAACTTTCATTTTTAACACATTTCCTCCCACAAGCTGATCCTTTCTTAATTCCCTTAATAAGCATTTCAGGGCAAGTAGTGGGACGGCTAAATGCCCTACGACGCTCTTCTTGTAATGATCGAAATTGCTCTGAAGGAGCAGGTTTAGGGGCAGGTTTAGGGGCAGGTTTAGGAGCTGGTTTAGGAGCTGGTTTAGAGGAATTAGTTTTGTAATAGGTATGGTCTTCAAGTGTAGCAAGTGGTGGGGTAGGAGGCAATGGTGATAGTGGGGTGATGGGTGTACTAAGGCGATGAAGAATAGTTTCAAATGAAGGAGTCTTAGGATGGGGAGCTGGCTTCTTCGGTGGCGGCATCATAGTTGATAGCGGTGCAGAGTCATTTGAGAGCGAAGGCGAAGGCGGTGAAAAAATACTACGAAGTCTAGAAGAGTTGGTTGGCGGAAGAATAGCTCCAGAAGTTGAAGGTTCAGATGAAAGCTTCTTCTTATACCAATCCGGACAGTTTTTCAAGCGAAGAGTTTTGTTTGAAGCAGTAACAGCCGTAGAAGTCGAAGTCGAAGTCGAAGTTGAAGTAAAAGTTGAAGTGGTAGAAGTAGTAGAAGTAGTAGTAGGCACAAAAGACATCGTTATAACTCCAAGTTCACAGCGTAACGTCTGGAATCGGAATGAAACACTAGCCCCGGCCAACGCGTCTTTTATAACGGTATGCAAATGAGAGGGGTTAGCAGCCGGCCATGACCGGTCATTGGCCCGGGAGGTGGGGGAAGGACTGGTGGGGGAAGGAGTGGTGGGGGAAGGTGGGGGGGGGCTCCATTTTTTCGGGGGGGGGGCTCCATTTTTTCGGGGGGGGGGGTTCATTGACCCTTCCAAAAGTGGGTCAAGGTCATTCAAGATTTATAATGATCCAAGGTGATGGGAACAGTAATACTGTTCCCACCACCCTGTTTGCCTAACGGTTCCCACTCCTAACCCACTAGTTACGTTCTGCAAGGGACATCGACGCAATTTTGTTTGGACCGTCCGGGTCTACCGTAACGGTCCGGTCCAGGTCTACCGTAACCGTGAATTCCAAGGGAAACTGGAACACCTAATGCAGAAACGCAACTCTAACCCCACCCAAACTAATCCCACCCATCATATTCCTAAACAAAATGCAAAAAAAGTCCGGCTTGCGGATGTCCCACCCATTTTAAATGAAGTTCAACTGAACTTCTGAATTTACAGTTAATCTACCCCCTAACATCTAGCTGTAAGGCAAAACAAATGCACAAAACAAACATAAATTATTAGTACCAACACATCATTATTAAAAACCAAATAATTCAACACAACCAAATACCATCATTATTCTTAAAATTAATACACCTTAATGCTAAATACCATCATTATTCTTAAAAATTAATACACCTTAATGCTAAACCCAACTTATAACTAACATCGCAATGCGCAAATTATTTCTTAAACTAAACACACACACACATACCACATTGCATTAAAAAACGCAACATAGTAGAAGAAGTTCAAATATATATAGGCCTACTATATATTTGAAACCTCTTGCTGAGTTGCCAACAACCTTTCGCTATGAAAGTTTGTTGGCGACTGAAGCAAAGATATAGCTCCTATCGCTCCTCGGGTTTTCAAGGAGTGGGGGAAGTTGTTTCACTCCAGTACAGTGTTCAATCCAGTCCAATTCGCAGCAGTGTAAAAGGAAGGCGAAGGAGTGGGGAGCAGCATATGCACAGCAACGCAAAACCAAGGTTTGAGGTTAGAATTATCCATGTGCAGCAGCGCTAAAGTGAGTAATACAGGACTAGGCGCATGCGCAATAGCATAGTCACTATTCCGATCCGGAGAACTCGTTGCATGCGCAGCAGGTTTGAGGTTAGAATTATCCATGGCAGCTGCCATATTTAGTCTGGTTTCACCACATAAAGTCAACAACCGGTGGTGACCGACCATTGACCTGGAGGAGTGGGGGAAGGAATAGGGAAAGGAGTGGGGGAATGGGGGGGCTCCATTTTTTCGGGGGGGGGGTCATTGACCTTTCCGGTCGGTCATTGACCCGAAGGAGTAGGGATGGACACGGAACCTTACTTCTCTTACTACTCAGGTGAAAGTCGGTCAACCAGTCATTTGCTCACCATCTGCCACCATCTGGCTGGAGTTATTGCCTCTATAAAAGTAGGTAGTTTATCGCGCCACAAACATTCATTGCCTTGCATCCGCTCAGTCATCATCTCTCATTAGTTTTACGTTATGACTACTTCGGTAACTAGGTTTGAGGTTAGAATTATCCATGGAATAAACTTCGTTACTTTTAGCATTCATATTGTACGTTAATTCTAACCTACAAAATTACTACTCCGGCATTTTCTTTTAATTTCTTTTACACTTTATTTTATATCTCAGTCTTATTTTAACTTCTGAATGTAACACATCAGTTACAATGAATACACAATGTTTAAAATTAAAGCTTTTGCGAACACAACACATATTACGAAGTACTTCTAAACCTTCAATTTCAAAGTGTAAAACTAATTTAAATAGAGTTAGGAAGAAGTACAGTTTTAACCCATTATACTGTTCGACAACTTCTCAGGTTAATGTTGATGATAGTGTTATTTACGACATTTTACGTTCTATGTTACACTTCAATAACTTTGAACTTGTTACACCTATCGACTGTGTTCAACAAGTTTTTTTATTTTACCCCCACCATTCCCTATATAAGGGCCCCGACAATAATTCCTACTTCATTATCTTCTATGCTCTTCAGCTAACAACATCTCTACTCTAATTTACACTACAATAATAATGGAAACCAACCAAGAAAATATTCAAGTTCATGAAATATCATCAACAACTCATCCAAGGGAAAATCCTTCTAGAAATTCAACTTCAACAACTCCTCAGAACCCTGTACAAGTTCCAGATGTATCTTCTACAACAATAAATGATGTACAAGCTATTCTTCAGTCCCTTGTTGGTTTTGACTGACCTATATGACGATCACCAATAAACTGAACTCTTAGAGTTCAATTTTTTTTTAAAACCCCCTCCATATGACCTTGAAGCAATTATCCCCTCTCCTTTATACATTAACTCCTACTTCAAAAATTAACACCATCTGCTCACCCCTTCTCCACCCCTTCATTTGATTTAGCCTCTCCCCACCTGAAGCTATATGGCATGGCATATAACGACAGCAACTGATTTGCCATCTGGCCGATGGCAGCTGGCCGGCAGCGGCTGGCAAATGGCACGACTTCCGTTTTGAAAGTAACCAAACCCCACTACTTAAATAAAAATAATAGGTACATCAATGTTTAAATTTAATGAATTAATTATAAGCTACATTAGCAAAAGCCAAAAATTTTTGTGGTAAAAGGGATTAACATAATGTGAGAAAATAGTATTTTTAAGAGTAGGATTTACATTTTTTTTTTACTTGGTCTTATTTGAAGTTTAGTTTTAACAAGTATATAACATGGATTTTCTACGTTATCATCTTATGGAACAATACTAACTACTAATAATGGCATTAAGTGGCCCCCATTACCCCAGAACTGTTGACTTTCATTTCCCCGATAGGTTGTGTCAACCTTAAGCTTGAGTGAAGTATTTCTAGCTTTCAAATGGATTTAATTAAATTTTACTTGTGTCTATTCATAATCATCAGGAACACTTCCCAGTGTTTATTATAGTTGAGAAGTATCAAGTACAAGTAAAATAAAGATATAATAATTCTATATTTTTTCAGTTATCATTAGAGTAGGCTTAAAACGAAAAAAATTTAGGTATTTTTTTTTTTTTTGACAAAATTTTCAACTAAGGGTTTTGTTGATAAGGCCTTAATGCACAGACCTTAAATCGTATCTAAATATCATACAGGCCTACCGAAATATAAGTTTAACAATAAAGTGAGGCATTTGTATAAACAGTTACAAGATTCATAAATGTATTCCAAACTACAAATGATAAAATAAACACATGTTTAATTTTCTTGTAAAAAACCTTATAATACAGTACCAATCTTGTTGGTGTAGTGCAGAGAAAAATTAACTACCCCAAATTATTTGTTGATAACATATGATATTTAATTAAAATTATATCTATAAGTTTCAACTTCATTTGAGTAAGTGTGTTAACCTACACTGATGATGTGCTACTAACTTTTAATAGCACATTAAAATTCTATTCGAGTAGGCTATTCGAATACTTGTTGGCCTGCCTTGATTACAAGTTATGGAAGGTTATATTGGGGGAAAGGACAAGCGGACAAACTCAATACCGCAGTTTAAGCTGATTGATCTCGAAATCTTACCTTACCCTCTTTCAGCGATCACCAGCCCTTCAAAAGGCTTCTTTCAGATCCAAGGCTCTTAAAAGTGGAAGATAAATTAAACTAAGGCTAGAGTTTTTTTAGTACAGTATTGCAAGTTGTATAAGTAAGTTATAAGCCGTTTCATAGAAAACTAATTAAATATTCGTGAAAATATATGGAAAGATATGTTCAAACCTTGGCGAAATTCCAATTCCACAAAAGTCATCGATTTCGTAAATATGAACAGCTAACTTAATTATGGAAAATAGTTTACCGAAGTCGAACCAAAAGCAAAGTTTGTAAAACCAATGTGTCAAGCATGATGGTCCCTGTAACTATTATGACGATAATTTTGAGTATATGGTAATTTTGAGGTGTGATCAAATTATGTAGGCCCGGCGCGTTATTTTTCCTGCACTAAACAAGATAGTTATAACCGCTATATTGTACAACAATGGTTATACATTCTGCTGAATATAGCATTAAACCATATATTACGATTCTTTATAAACTTTGGTTGTTTACTTTTTTGTATTTCCATTCTAGGCTACACATTTGCAAAGTCATTCTATTCAGCAAATTCGGGTTTCCGGTCCCGAATTCAACAGAGTGAAAATTAATACAGCAATCGTGCAAGGAGGTAATGGAGTCGACCAATCAATTGGATGTGACACATGTAGTATGACAACTTGTGATAGGCCATTCAACAATCTGCCATGTCCGCGACCTACCCCATTACAACACAGGACATCAGCATGATTGTGCAGTGATAGTGTAAGGAGGAAATGGAGTCAGCCACTCACTTGGATGTGACACATGTCGTATGACAACCTGTGACAATGCAATCAACCGTCTGTCATGGACTTGTCATGTCCGCGACCTACCCCATTACAACACGGGACCTCAGCGTCAAAGTGCAGTGATCGTGTAAGGAGGAAATTGAGTCGACCACCCTCTTCGATGTGACACATGTCGTATGACAACCTGTGATAATGCAATCAACCGTCTGTCATGGACTTGTCATATCCGCAGCCTACCCATAACAACTCGGGACATCAGAGTGAAAGTGCAACGATCGTGTAAGGAGGAAAAGGAGTCAGGCACTCACTTGGATGTAACACATGTCGTATGACAAACTGTGACAAGCCAATCAACTGTTTGTCATGGACTTGTCATATCCGCGACCTACCCCATAACAACTCGGGACATCAGCGTGAAAGTGCAGCTATCGTAAAAGTAGGAAATGGAGTCGGCCACTCACTTGGATGTGACACATGTCGTATGACAACCTGTGACAAGCCAATCAACTGTTTGTCATGGACTTGTCATATCCGCGACCTACCCCATAACTACTCGGGACATCAGCGTGAAAGTGCAGCTATCGTAAAAGTAGGAAATGGAGTCGGCCACTCACTTGGATGTGACACATGTCGTATGACAACCTGTGACAAGCTAATCAACCGTCTGTCATGGACTTGTCTTATCCGCAGCCTACTCATTATTACACAAGACATCAGAGTGAAAGTGCAACGATCGTGTAAGGAGGAAAAGGAGTCAGCCACCCTTTTCGATGTGACACATGTCGTATGACAACCTGTGACAGGCCATTCAACCGTCTGTCATGGACTTGGCATGTCCGCGACCTACCCCATTACAACACGGGACCTCAGCGTCAGCCCATTGACATCAGATTGAAAGTGTATTGATTATGTAAGCAGGAAATGGAGGCGACCACTCACTTGGACATGACAACCTGACACAAGCTAATCAACCGTCTGTCATGGACTTGTCATATACGCGACCTACCCTATGACAACACGGGACATCAGAGTGAAAGTACAGTGATTGTGTAAGCAGGAAATAGAGTCGGCTGGATGAGACAACCTGTGATCGTTTAGAATGGTTTTCGATTTTTCGCCATAAGCTTTTGAAAGTTTGTAACACTACAGCTGCGATATAGCTTGGTAATCAAAACATTTTTTACAGTTTAAAAATATGTAAAAAATTTTTATATATATAAATATATATTATTCTACATATGCATTACTGTTTAAATAGTTGTAAAATTAACACGATGAAATACCTCATCCACTTTTTTAAACTCGACACTATTGTCTGGATTTCTGAATATTAAAGAAACTCACTTTGTTTAAAATTGGACAAGTTAGATTAAAGAATCTCATCGGCTCTCTTCCAGGTGGTTGTCTCATTCCGCAGACAGAAACAACTTGGAGATTCTTGTTTATATTTCATGCTGACTACGATCAGGTTGACAAGTGTCTTACAAGTCGGCATTAATTTGGATTCTTTTATCTTCATTCAACAGATATTTCTAATTAAAATCTTGCTACATAGTTTCAAAAAGTTTTCTTTCCTTATTTCAAATAGTTTTCATTTATTATAAAAACTTTTCAAGCAAACTTTCATTAGGACTATATCAAATACATTTTTACATCAAATTTATTAAATAAATTATAGTTTAATGTTATTCTACATATTCATATGATGAACAATGTTTAAAATTGAAAAGTTATTATTCCTGACAAACATTCTCAAGTAGCATATGTTTTATTTAGTAATGTTTGAAACCATAATTATAATGTATACTTATCAAATATACACAGTGTTTTTATATAACAATGGTACTTAAAATAGCATTGAGAAGTTCCCACTAGTTGATTACATAGGTGATTACTGATAATCGCAATGTCTGTGATCAAGTTCGGTGTATTGATTTATAACCAAACGTCCCGTCAGTTACCGGTATACACTGGGCGGTTTTTAATTACGCAAAACTGCTGTCGCTCCATGTTTGGCAGTAGGTACACTCAAGGTGGTAAAACTCCTATCGACCGTTTTACCAAACCCGATCGTTTTGCTGCCTTTAACTATGCGGTGGCGTACGTGAAGAAATAGGTGTTTGCACACAATACGGTTGGTTTGCTGCTTGTCGACAGTTTCGCTACCGCGGCAATGACCAGTGTTTAGGCCCACCCGGCGTGAATTTTTTAGTAACGACATGTGATGGTCCCAACTAAATCGCTCGATTTTCAGCAACAAGTAAACTAGTATATTACATGCATCTTTAAGTTTAAAACTCTGTTTAGTATTGTCGTTCTCTCTGTCTTGTTAAATGGTTAATTTTGGTTGTACCCTACAGAAACGGAGAAAACTAATATCCCAATGATATTACGAAATTTATACAAGACATATTAATATAAATTTACAAGCTGCGTCGCAATGGTAAAGAAACTATACAACAACCACAAAAAGGGAAAAAAAATCAATTTCTAATTTAAAATAAAAAGTGCAAGAATCAACAATCCCTTCCCATTATATAGTAAATAAAGGATAGAGTAGTATATTTAAAAATCATAAAAGATGGTGTTTAGTATTTACAAGGTGTTCAACAGAGGGGTGGAATACAATGTGTGATGAGGCGGGTGATGAGGTGATCAGTAGGGGATCGGCGGCGAACTTTGAGGGTTTAGCACGGGGGGGCGAGTTTTCCATTGCTAATGATAAGTTGAGCCCTCTCTGGCTGACGAATCTCAGGCAACAGCATTTTTCACAAACTTTCCTAATTTAAATCTATATTATTTCTTATCCATCTTATTTTTCACACAAAAAGCTATAGTTTAAACGCAGCATTTATTATCATTGAATTTCAAAGCTATGCTAAAGAAATGAAAATGGAGTAACTGTAAACTGTACTAATGACTTTCATTTAAGCAGTAATGAAAATTAATATTTCTTTAGACAACATTATTTATGACTTAGCCAAACAGGAATTAAATATTTTAATATAATGTTATTGTAATGGAACATTTTTAATACAACTCACAGAATTAACGAAAAATGCACTTTCTTGTGTTGTTAACATGTGCCGAGTTTTCCTACTGCAACGCGTCAAAAAGTTAACTGGGGGTGTCCAGACTTTTGCCTAACCCTGTATGTAATTCTTACGGACAACTCATGGACCATTAACTTCAGGTGCACTGTTGCACTTAATATCTGCCACAGACTGATCATTTAATTTATGGAAGTTTATTCAGCTAACTGTAGGCTACTTGTTAATTATTGAAAGTAATAATCCCTATTTTTTACATAAAACTATGTTTGTCAGTAATAATATTTTAACAAAATTAGTTTTAACAATCATATTTCATATTTTTATCAATAAAAATCCTGTATTTTCCAAATATGGTAAATTATAGGCTTCCTAAGTATAGTTTTTCAGGTTATATAATTTTTTTCGTTTCTTATTATTTTTTTTTTAGAAAAAATGTAATAAATTAAATGGATTGTTGATTAGCGAGAAGATTGAAGGAATAAACGAATGAACGAAAGGTTTATTTCAAAAATAGACATGTACAAAATAAATCCTACATGTAATTAATTCTACTTCTACAAACAAAAATACAAAAAAAAATCTATCTACATACAAACATTAACCTACAGGAACTTAGAAAGGTACACGACCAAGATTAAAATTAATAATGAAATTATTCAAGTTTTTTTCTGAATTAGCTGAGGCTAATTCAAAATTCTGTTTGAATTAGCCACGCGCGTCTGTGACTTTTAACAATGTACTCCATTTAACACCAAATGAAAAATTGGTTTTTATAAACACTTGTTGCTTTCCAACTTTTGAACGTGTATTTTCTCGGCGATACGGGGGGGTGTCATTTTATTCAGTTCTTTAATCTTAATAGACCACAAAATTGTAATCAAAATTTTTAGAGCTGTTTTTGAGAGATTTTGATTTTTTTATGGTTTAAGGGGTTTTAGGGGTACAATTACCCTTATAAACAAAAAAATGGAAAAAAAACACCTGAAATTATTATGGATGTTGACTTACATGCCAAATTTAATCCAAATCAGACCATTCACATTCTCTACATTCTCTAACACATACACAGAAATCACTCTGTAAACCACTTTTTTGGACTCAGGGGGCACCATAATAGATAAATCCACCAACAACTCAAATTAGAAAATTTTGGCGAAAACAATACTTTCTCCATATAATATAGTATAGGGGGAGGAAGTAAAAATCAAACGAATTTATAGGTTCACGATTGTGCCAATTGCTTTATTTTAAAATAGCCTAATAGGAGTGATAGACACATTTAACCGCTATGTGAGGTCCTTGTCTCAAAATAGTGATATAGTGATTTAAAGAGCGACTAACATTTGGTTCAAAATTATCGAGATCGAGTAGTGATTTCCAGGGTCGAGTCAAGTTTTTTGGTAACAGTTTATTTAGAGTCAAGTTTATATAATATAATTTGTTATAGCGAAAAACAATAAGTTAATACAATAAAGAAAGGAAACCCCTTACTTTGAAATTTACCCAATACCATTTCATTAACCGACTAGAAAATTCATCCTCACAGAAATGCAGGGTGTTCGGAAAAAACGTTTCAGGAATTCATTAGGTTGTTGCCCACCTCCAAATGAGCAAAAAAATCGTGTAAACATATGTCCTAAAATGCTTTGTTAACCTGCTAGTCGCCATTTTGTTTTTTTATACAAAATAATTTTTATTTCCTTAACGAATCATTGTATGAAGTTCATATTTGGCATGAATCTGTATCACACTAATGTTAATTTTCAGGAAAAATTATTTTTTTCTGATCGGTATTTTCAAAATGGTGACCATTTCAATTGTTTAAACTCAAACATCTCAAAACCAGTGAATTAATTATATCAAAATTGTATAAGAGACAAAAAGTTGACGAATTTAATTATCTAATTAATGATATCAAGTTTATAAGGATCTAACAACAAATAATGGAATTATTGTGATTTTTCTACTAAAATAACCTTAATTTCCATGAATTAATTCTAATGAAAAATCAACTCCATTATTTGTTGTTAGATCCTTACAATCTTGATACCATTAATTTAATTTTTCAACTTTTTTGTCTCTTGTAACATTCTGATAAAATTTGCAGGTTTTGAGTTATTTGAGTTAGAAATTTTAAAATGGCCGTCATTTTGAAAATATAGGCTACATTGGAAAATTGGAAAATTTTTTTTTCCTGAAAATGAAACTTGGTGTGACAAAGGTCCAAGCCAAATATGAACTTAATACAATTATTCGTTATGGAAATAAAAATTATTTGGTGTAAAAAACAAAATGGCGGCTAGCGGGTTAACGAAGCATTTTAGGACATATGTTTATAGGAACTTTCATGCTTATTTTAATGTGGGCAATAACCTCCTGAATTCCTGAAAGGTTTTTTCCGAAAACCCTGTATACATAAATATTTACCTATGATCAGGTTTAAACTAAAATGGTGCAAACAGTCCTAAAATTGATGTTTTGCCATATTTTTAACATGCCAGGGCAATATAGTAATTTAATATTCCTTATCCTTTAAAACAAGATTTTATTTTGTTTTTTTTTTATATGAGGTTTTCAGTAGTGATTGAGAAATGTGAGTGTAGCAGGTCCCATGACTAGAAATATGTGAAAAATAGATTGTTGAAGTATTAACTAGTGCACGTGTTGCTCGAAATCGAGCAATTTATTTTGATACAATACAAAAGTTACATTTTAGTTCTAAATCAATTAAATCCAACCAATCCAATATTGTGAATGTCATTGATCACCAAGAACTACAGCTGAACGTTAACAGATGTTTAAAACTCTCAACCCAATCGCAATGTAATTCTAGTGGAAAAAATTCCAATTTAATTTGTGGATAGCACCCTTAATTTAAGTCCGATTCTCATCAATTTTGGCGGAAACAACTACAGACCAAGCCCTATCCAACGACACCAAAAACATGAAAATCGATTGAGAATTGTAGGAGTTAACACAAAAAAAACCTTAGCGTATTAAACAAGTATAGATTAGGCCATTTATAGGCCTACATTTTTTAATTCATTGTATTTTTTCAGGGAATCCAAAGGAGCTCAACCAGACCAGAACCAAACAAACTACTTGTATATAGTTTATGAATCAATATATCTGTAATATATCTATATCTGTAATCTATATATCTTTAAATTTATAATCAATATATCTAAATATATATCTATCTATCTAAGCTCTGTAAATAATTCAAAATAAATATATGTGCAAAATAAAGATTTTTATTCTTCCTGCTTTCTTGTCATAAAATTTTTTATATTTCATTGAAACTAAAGAAAACATTGATTTTATAATAGTATTCATGCAATTTATGAAACATATTAAATGAAGTTTGATTAACTGTAAAAAAACTCGATCTTAAAACAATTTATTTTTTAGTTTATGTACTATGTGTTTAAATTACAGTAATTTCATTTTTAAATGTTTTACTTTTGAATAACTTTACGATTCATTCTGCTCATGACGTGTCAAATAACTAAAAGTGTTTGAAATTAAGCTGTAGCCTACATAAGTTTATATAAACCATATTTTATTTTCCACATTTATTAACAAATGACCAGCAACCCATTCTATTATAAAATTATTTTCATCTCTCAGTATTTGAAAGTAGCTACTTTCCGTACAGCTGAGGTCTTTTAAAAAGTCATCAATTTCCAAACAGAGATCAAACTACAGTAGTCACCATCAGCTGTTTTTTTGTACATAAACATTATTTTCGATCCAAGGAAAACAATTTTTTACCTTACATCAACAAACCTTTCCCGTACAGCAACAACTCAATCAGCTGAATTCAAAACAAATTAAATTTTTAATTCTGGCTTTGTTAACTATGGCTACTAACAACAAATTTTTGAATAATTCTCCTAGAAACATTTTATATTAATTTTTAATTTTAATTCATTTTTAATTTTAATTTAATTTTGATTAATTTTAAAATTAGTTTTAATTTTAATTCATATATTTTATTAGTTGCACTGTGATGAAAAGTATCGTTCACAATTCGTCTGGAAAGTGACCCATTTTGGGGCGAGATAGTGTTTTCCACGCTTGGCTTTACCTCTCGCACGTAAAACACTATTTCGCCCCGAAATGGGTAACTTTCCGGACGAGCGGTGAAATATACTATTCATTGCACACTATTTGAAACATCTTTTTAACACTTTTGACAAACATGCATTGGTCACTTTTGGAAAACATTCTTTCATATCTTTTGGAAAACCTTTGTAGATCACGTTTGGAAAACATTCGTTGGTCACGTTTGGAAAACATTCGTCGATAACGTTTAAAAAACATTCGTCGATCGCTTTTGGTAAACATTCGTTGATCACTTTTGAAAAACATTCATTGATCACTTTTAAAATACATTCGTTGATCACTTTTGGAAAACATTCGCTGATCACTTTTTGCAAACATCTGTGAAAATCTTTCCACAAATGTGAGAAGTGTAAACTTGCATATTTGCGGAAAGTGCTTAAAACAATTTCATGTTATCAATGAATATTTACAGCAAACATTTTCGTTTGCAGTTGAAATTGATGTGCAAACTTCTTGTAAACGTTTATTGCTGTCTGGGAAACTTCTAAAGCCTGTAGGGCGTAGGTAGCCCTGGGGTCCGATGGAAATTATAATGTGATTCTGCTCATCTACAGCACAATACCTTTCTAACGGTATGCATGGATTTCTCCTACGATGCACACAAGCTGAGAAAAAAGGAGGAAATGAAACATGCTTGCCTATTAATATATAGATAGATTTAATACAGTATGCTAAGAGGTTATTTTGTGAGTAAAACTCTTACAATTTTCTAGTTTTTGGTGTCGTTGGCTAGGGCTGTATGTAGTTGTTACTGCCAAAAGTTTATGAGGATCGTACTTAAAATAAGGGCAATATCCATCATTGAAATTTTTATTTACTCTTTAGAATAATGTTGGGATTGAGTTGGGCATTTGAAACATCTGTTAACGTACAACAATGTGGTGTGGGTGCGGTTGTATGACTGTGGTTGGTTGTAAAACCACTTCTCTTTTCAGCCAATAAAGAAATTACCATCACAGCATATCACGCATTGTTCTCTTCACACTTGAGATATGGTATTGTAGCCTGGGGAGCTACGAGTGAAAACAACCTTCAAAAAATCTTGACACTACAAAAACGGGCGATCAGAATCATTGAAGGATTACAACCCAGGGACCACTGTAAACCCCATTTCATCCAAAACCATATCCTGACCATCACATCCCTGTACCTTTATGAGATCATAACATTGACAAAAACCAATCTCCCTCAACTGAGAATTAATTGCCATGAGCACAATCTAAGATCCAAAACTATAACTTCAATCTTAATCAACATAGGTTAACTAAAACAAGCAAGACCCCAAATTACATGGGAATCAAAATGCATAATTTGTTGCCAGAAAGCCTCAAACAAACTACAAACTTAAACTTATTTAAAAGAAAATTAAAACTATATTTAACTGACAGACCTTATTATAGGCTGTCTGAATTTTTGGATGACCATAAATAATACACGCTCACTAAACACTACACACTCACACACATACACTCACACATTCTTCACCACAGAAGAATGAAGCTTTGAAGATGACGATTCCCTGGTCTCTGAGGACTACGGAGAAGATGTGGATGGTAAATGGTAAATAGCCTCATCTTTGAAGTTCTTGCTAATGAACTGGGGGAGGGGGGTCAATTGCCCTAGTAGCACTTGCTACCTGTCTGTGCGTCGCAGTCTAGCAGATTACTCAGCTATGTTCATCCGCTGTCGTGGGGGTCCTGGTCGACTAGCACCCGAATGTGCTCCCACTCTGAGTTTGCAGCAGATTCCTTGCTCTCTGAGTTTGCAGCAGATGCCTTGAAGTTCGCGGTCAGCTTTGGAGGTTGTCATCAGGTTCGTAAGCATCGAGGAAGTTCCCCACCATCTCGCAGTGATCTTCGTTATAGACATCAGCGTTTGGGGAAAACTGGTTCTCCATATGGTGTCTGCGAAGGACTCCACTTGATCTTCAGGAGAGTACACTATCCCACATTGGCCATGGACAGAGCGAATAGTCTTCTTCTCCCCTCGGAGCAACCTAGTGACTCTCCAGATTCACCCGGGGCTGTCAGATTGGCCTTTGATAAAATTTTCTAAGTGGTCAGTCTGATGTTCAGCTAGGAGACGGGAGCAATGTCTAGCTTGCCGTTTGTATGTGATCTTGGCAGCAGGACACCTTAATTGCTGGTAGTCCCTCAGGTAGTGAGTGTATCTGATATCAAAGACGAATCTCCTTCAGCTCTTGAGGAAGGAATGAAGACATCGAGGGGAGACTAAAAAAACCACCATTGCCTCTTGCAGAAGGTTAGTCAGCTCCTGGACTTGATGGTACAACTGCTCAGTGGTTTCAGCTGGGAGGAGTGGAGGAAAGACGTTTTCCAACACGTTGGAATAGTGCACCCTGTTGACCTTCCGAGCACTGTGGGGTGGATGACTATGTCGCCGTCAGGCAGATCAAAGATATCCGGAACGTGATTAGAGGATAGGTCAGACACAGCGAAGAAATCGAAGTCCCTATTGAAGGCGCTGGAAAGGCCATTGTAGAGGATGTCCTGCCTGTAGCCAGCATGGTGGTAGTGGGTAGACTCAGCAGGGGCCAGGATCAGGACATGGTGATTAGCATCTATGTATGCCTCAGTGTGGTTGGATGACCTGCAGTACCAGGCTCTGTGCTTCGCTCCTTGAGGTCGCCGATCAGGAGTGGCAGGCCGTAGTATATGGTCTAGATGGCAAGACTGAATGATACCACACGGCAGACTATAAATCGAGGAGATGAGTAGCTCCGCTCCGTCGTAGTGGACAGCAAACAAGGTGACTTCGACATATGGTAGGGTGTAAGGCATGTGATGATAGGGAACTCTCCGGTGTGCGAAAACTGCCATGCCACCACGTCTATGGGGTCCTAGTTAGTCAGTTCTCTAGGGCAGGAAGTTGGGCTGGTTGAAAGGAAGAGTTGGCCTAAATATTCAGGAGTATAACAGATCTGCGTCAACGTCTTGGAGAAATCGAATTAATTATTACTCTGGTGGAACAGGAGACTAATCAAAAATTTTCCATTGTGGGTGGAGGTCTTGGACAGCGCATCCACCAAGTGGGTCAACAGGACGACAGCATAGAGTGGAGCTGGGCGAGGATCTCGTACCAGACTGTTAAACAATTGTTGTAAATAAGTACTCCTAAATGGAATAACAGTAAATAACTATTACTACTACACCAACAGCTATAGAAGGTTCAAATTAGATGTATAAATCCATAATTGAGATATAAAATGTTTTAGCTAAGAAATAAATTGAACTAATCCTCAATATATTTCATGCAGTAATATCAAGTTTCAACTAGAGACCTAAACCACATTCAATATGCAGCTGCACTGATATTAACAAAGTTTACTCTAGACTGTTTCCTCAATATCAGAGTTTAACTTTGCCACACCTCTGAGCTCCTTTAACTTTCCATGTTCTTTAGTGATTTAAATCATGTAGTTTATTTTCCTGATCAGGTAGCTTAGTATATGCACAAATAACCTATAACAACTTGAAAAAGTTGACTTCTCCCCCCCCCCCCCCCCCCCCCCGAGTTAATTTTCCATAAAAGTTTATTTTCCATATTTTACCCATTTTACATAAATATTTGCTAAATACAAAGAAAACCAGCTAAAATAGGAGAGAAAATAGAGTGGGTTGTTCTTTGTTTAAGAACAACCCACATGTCGATCATTCCTGTAGAAGACTCAGATAAACTGTGCAAGGTTTTTTACTTACGGCTTTAAATATATTTGGTTAGACTTTTCTACAATAAGAATCCCGTCACAGCAGACCTGCGTACTTGGCGAATTTCCAATGGCTGTTATTGTTTAAAAACAAAATATTTGGTTTTATAAGTGAGTAAAGGCACGTTTACACTGGAGTTGTCAACCAAAAGTCATCAACAATTTTAGTCGACAACTGTGGTCGACAACCTGAGTTGACAACCAAATAAATCAAAGTTGTTGATCAAATAAATGCACGTTTACACCAGATTGACAACCAAAATTTGCTTATTGAATTATTCTATATTACACTGGTTGTCAACCAAATTTCAGTCGTCAAACTAAATTTGGTCATCAATCTAATGAGTTGCTGTTGCGTTTACACTGAGATATACAAAATGGTTGACAACTTTTGGTCGACAACTGCAGTGTAAACGCGCCTTTATATATTAAAGTTATGTAAAGATACTTTATATTCTTACTTAAATTGTCAATCCATACAAGAAACATTAGTATTTCATTGTATAACATACAGGGTGTTTGGAAACTCTCTTCTGAAGTTCTGTGTGGTGATTTCTAGGATCAAAATGACCAAAATTATCATATGAACAATGTCCTAAAATGCTTCGTTAATCCCTCAACTTTTTTTGTCTCTTGTAAAAATTTGAAAAAATTTCCCGTTTTATGATATTTGAGGTTAAAAACTTAAAATGGACGCCATTTTGAAAATGCACATAGGGAAATAATAATTTTTTTCTGGAAATAAACATCGGTGGGATAAAAGTTCATGCCAAATTTAAACTCAATACACTCATCCGTTACTGTAATAAAAATTATTAATAATTAATAATTAACAATTATTGTAAAAAATACCCCCGTCGCAGCAGACCTGCGTACTCAGCGAATTTCCAAAGAATTATTATTTCAACATCAAAGAACTTTTTGGCTATCTTATATACTGTAATTAATAATCTTTACAAGGAAATATAATATATTTAATAGCATTATATTTCTGAGTAAATTATTTTTATTTAATAATTTATGTATTAATTTATGTAATATTTATATTGCAATAAATGACTTTTTTAACAGTAATAAAAGTGGACATCCAAAGCTCCAATGCAAAAGGAATGATTTATTTACAAATAACAAAACAAACATTTCAAATTTGACAAATATGCAGAAGACAGCTGATCAGCTGATTAGGAACAGATACCTTATTATCTTCATCTCTCTTGCACTATTATACACTTATTTTCCATGAGAATACCATGGGATTTAGCATGTAGGTTTGCTGCCATGTGGGTTTTTGATCAAATCTTAATTACTCACCACCTAGTGAAGGTTCATACAAATTTTTATCAAGATATGTTGATAAATAAGCGATATATAACTTTTTAAAGATTTACCCATAAGAATAACATGGGCAACTTGATTTGAATTTTCTCTATAACCAGTTAAGCTATTTTAAAGATTCAAAATACTAAATTGTTTGTTTTTTTAAGCTCTTTTAAATGGTTTTCGTTAAAGTTTATGAATTTTGAAAATTTAGGTCAAAAAATGCCAAAAACCCATTAAAAACCCCATAAAACCCGTTCCCATAACCCGACAATGCTGGTTCGCGAACTCATGAAAATAGACCTGGTCTTACACCTTCATACCAAATTTCATAAAAATCGGAGGTCCCCTTCAAAAGTTATTAGTACCACGGACACATATACAGGGTGTCCAGCTTCCACCTTTACAAACTTTTCCAGGTTATTAAGCATGCCAAAACAAACAGAAAAATCATATAAACATATGTCCGGAAATGCTTCGTTAAGCCGCTAGCCGCCATTTTGTTTTTTACACTTAAGAATTTTTCTTTCCGTAACGGGTTGTTGTATGAAGTTCATATTTGGCATGTACCTTAATCACACCAATGCTCATTTTTAGAAAAAATATTATTTTTTTCCGATGTATATTTTCAAAATGGCGGCCATTTTAAGTTTTTAAACTCAAATATCTAAAAAAACCGTAAATTTTATAAAAATTTTACTAGACACAAAAAAGTTGACAAATTAAATTATCTAAACAGTGATACCAAGTTTGTAAGGATTCGGCAACAAATAACGGAGTTATGGTGGTTTTCCTGTAGAAAAACACAGATTTTGCACTATGATTAATGGCAATTTAGGTTATTTTAAGAGAAAAATCTCAATAACTCCGTTATTTGTTGTCGGATCCTTACAAACTTGGTATCAATGTTTAGATAATTTAATTTGTCAACTTTTTGTGTCTAGTAAAATTTTTATAAAATTTACGCTTTTTAAGATATTTGAGTTTAAAAATTTAAAATGGCCGCCATTTTGAAAATATTGATCGGAAAAAATCATATTTTTTCTAAAAATGAGCATTGGTGTGATTGAGGTACATGCCAAATATGAACCCCATACAACAATCCGTTAAGGAAAGAAAAATTCTTAAGTGTAAAAAACAAAATGGCGGCTAGCGGCTTAACAAAGCATTTCCGGACATATGTTTATATAATTTTTCTGTTTGTTTTGGCATGCTTAATAACCTGGAAAAGTTTGTAAAGGTATATATATATATATATATAGATATATATATACAGGGTGTCCAGCTTCCACCTTTACAAACTTTTCCAGGTTATTAAGCATGCCAAAACAAACAGAAAAATCATATAAACATATGTCCGGAAATGCTTCGTTAAGCCGCTAGCCGCCATTTTGTTTTTTACACTTAAGAATTTTTCTTTCCATAACGGGTTGTTGTATGGAGTTCATATTTGGCATGTACCTTAATCACACCAATGCTCATTTTTAGAAAAAATATTATTTTTTTCCGATCAATATTTTCAAAATGGCGGCCATTTAAAATTTTTAAACTCAAATATCTTAAAAACCGTAAATTTTATAAAAATTTTACTAGTCACAAAAAAGTTGACAAATTAAATTAACTAAAAACATTGATACCAAGTTTGTAAGGATCCGACAACAAATAACGGAGTTATTGAGATTTTTCTCTTAAAATAACCTAAATTGGCATTAATCATAGCGCAAAATCAGTGTTTTTCTACAGGAAAACCACCATAACTCCATTATTTGTTGCCGAATCCTTACAAACTTGGTATCACTGTTTAGATAATTTAATTTTTCAACTTTTTTGTGTCTAGTAAAATTTTTATAAAATTTACGGTTTTTTAGATATTTGAGTTTAAAAATTTTAAATGGCCGCCATTTTGAAAATATTGATCGGAAAAAAATAATATTTTTTCTAAAAATGAGCATTGGTGTGATTAAGGTACATGCCAAATATGAACTTCATACAACTACCAGTTACGGAAAGAAAAATTCTTAAGTGTAAAAAACAAAATGGCGGCTAGCGGCTTAACGAAGCATTTCCGGACATATGTTTATATGATTTTTCTGTTTGTTTTGGCATGCTTAATAACCTGGAAAAGTTTGTAAAGGTGGAAGCTGGACACCCTGTATATATATATCTATATATATATATATATACCTTTACAAACTTTTCCAGGTTATTAAGCATGCCAAAACAAACAGAAAAATTATATAAACATATGTCCGGAAATGCTTTGTTAAGCCGCTAGCCGCCATTTTGTTTTTTACACTTAAGAATTTTTCTTTCCTTAACGGATTGTTGTATGGGGTTCATATTTGGCATGTACCTCAATCACACCAATGCTCATTTTTAGAAAAAATATGATTTTTTCCGATCAATATTTTCAAAATGGCGGCCATTTTAAATTTTTAAACTCAAATATCTTAAAAAGCGTAAATTTTATAAAAATTTTACTAGACACAAAAAGTTGACAAATTAAATTATCTAAACAGTGATACCAAGTTTGTAAGGATTCGGCAACAAATAATGGAGTTATGGTGGTTTTCCTGTAGAAAAACACTGATTTTGCGCTATGATTAATGCCAATTTAGGTTATTTTAAGAGAAAAATCTCAATAACTCCGTTATTTGTTGTCGGATCCTTACAAACTTGGTATCAATGTTTTTAGTTAATTTAATTTGTCAACTTTTTTGTGACTAGTAAAATTTTTATAAAATTTACGGTTTTTAAGATATTTGAGTTTAAAAATTTTAAATGGCCGCCATTTTGAAAATATTGATCGGAAAAAAATAATATTTTTTCTAAAAATGAGCATTGGTGTGATTAAGGTACATGCCAAATATGAACTCCATACAACAACCCGTTATGGAAAGAAAAATTCTTAAGTGTAAAAAACAAAATGGCGGCTAGCGGCTTAACGAAGCATTTCCGGACATATGTTTATATGATTTTTCTGTTTGTTTTGGCATGCTTAATAACCTGGAAAAGTTTGTAAAGGTGGAAGCTGGACACCCTGTATATACAACAATAATTAAAAACTTCATTTCATGAACATAAACTGCTATATTTCGTCAAATTTAATGACTTTATCAAGCAGAAAAAACACATTTTAAAATAAAAAATAAAATAAAAACTAATATAAAAACAGGAAAAACGAGGAGAATGTTCCTTGTTTTTCCTGTTTTAGCGAATTTCCCTATAGGGAATACACTATTACGGTAGTAGCCATGGTAAGACCTAAGCCCAAGACCACTTTACTTTTTCATTTTGAGGTCCCCAGAAGCCAAAAACACCATTCGTTCATTTTCATATACAGGGTGTCTCATGTAAGGTGTCTCAAATCGATTACAGATCAACAGTTTGTCCTACAATCTTGAAATAAAATCATTTCCCACTAAATTGACCCCAAGGAATAATTTAGAAATATTTTTAACGTTGTATAAATACAGGGTGTTCCAAAAACTGGGGGTCACAGGTTCGAATCTCGGAAATTTCAAATACAAACATATGTCACATTATACATCATTAGAAAGGTCTACGTATTTAATACAAACATTTTGGTGGAAACAGAATTTTGTTATCTTTATTCGTTTCAAAATGGCGTCCATTTTTGTAGCCAAAATCAAAATTTACGGAATACCCTGTAATTCTTTTATTATTTGTCCTAAATGACTTCTGATTCAAAATACTTATTTGAAATAAGCTAAGCTTTACAATGATGTGTCACAAGACAAAATTTATAAAAAAACTAAAATTTCGAAAATTCAATTTTTTGGACAATTTTTACGTAAACAAAACTCAAAAATTTTAAATTCCAAGACATGTCTTTTTGTACATCATATTAAAGCCCTCGTTAAACTGAACAACTTTGTAATTTACACCAATGCCGTATCTCTTTTGGTTTTGTAGTAATAACGTAAAAATGTCATTTTCCCATTTAACTTGCATGTTAATTAATCAGGACATGATAGTATGGCAGTCATTCTTCCATTGTTGCCATACCATTAATTTAACATGCAAGTTAAATGGGAAAATGACATTTTTACGTTATTACTACAAAACCAAAAGAGATATGGCATTAGTGTAAATTACAAAGTTGTTCAGTTTAACGAGAGCTTTAATATGATGTACAAAAAAACATGTGTTTGTATTTAAAATTTTTAAGTTTTGTTTATGTAAAAATTTTCAAAAATATTAAATTTTTGAAATTTTAGTTTTTTTATAAATTTTGTCTTGTGACATATCATTGTAAAGCTTAGCTTATTTCAAATAAGTATTTTGAATCAGAAGTCATTTAGGACAAATAATAAAAGAATTACAGGGTATTCCATAAATTTTGATTTTGGCTACAAAAATGGACGCCATTTTGAAATGAATAAAGATAACAAAATTCTGTTTCCACCAAAATATTTGTATTAAATAGACCTTTCTAATGATGTATAATATGACATATGTTTGTATTTGAAATTTCTGAGATTCGAACCTGTGACCCCCAGTTTTTGGGACACCCTGTATTTATACAACGTTAAAAATATTTCTAAATTATTCCTTGGGGTCAATTTAGTAGGAAATGATTTTATTTCAAGATTGTAGGACAAACTGTTGATCTGTAATCGATTTGAGACACCTTACGTGAGACACCCTGTATATGTATATATATCTATCTATCTATCTATCTATATATCTATCTATATATCTATGTGTCCGTGGTACTGATAACTTTTGAAGGGGACCTCCGATTTTGATGAAATTTGGTATGGAGGTGTAAGACCAGGTCTATTTTCATGAGTTCGTGAACCAGCTTTGTCGGGTTATGGGAACGGGGTTTTACGGGGTTTCAAAAATGGGGTTTTTGCACTTTTGGACCTTAATTTTTAAAATTCATCAATTTTAACTGAAACCATTTAAAAGAGCTTAAAAAACAAACAATTTGGTATTTTGAATTTTTATTATAGCATAACTGGTTACAGGGCAAATCCAAAAATGTGTTTTCCATGTTATTTTTATGGGAAATCAAGAAAACCCTATATCTTGCTTATTTATTGACATAACTTAGTCAAATTTGGTATGTACATTATCTATATAAGGTTTAACTTATACTTGCTTACAAACCCATATGGCGGCAAACCTACATACTCACCCCCATGGGGTTTATGTGGAAAATAAAAAATTGCCAGAGTTTGATACAATTTTGTGTTTAAATTCACCAATTGATTAACTTAGATTTTCTAACAACACCCAATGGCAGAAAACCTACATACTCGATCCTATGGTGTTTTTATGGGGAAAGTAAATAATCTGAAATTCCTTTGGAAATTCGCTGAGTACGCAGGTCTGCTGCGACGGGGGTATTTATATTAGTTTTTATTTTAGTACCAGGTTAACCGAGCCTTGCTCGTTGGTTTTTATTCACTTTTGTTATAGTGTCAAGGTAAAAAGCAATTAAATTTCCACCAACAACCAACTACACCTCTTCACAGTTAACAGCTGTTTCATAAAGTCTGCTTAACATTAATGTTTCTTTCTTTTTGTTTACATTTCGTTGTTATTTCGTTACCAAAATAGCAACCCATAAGACTAATGTTAAAAATTACAATTTTAAAACTTAATTTTAGACCAAATTCGATTTTTCCTGGGGTTGAGGCTGTTTCTAAACTTATTTTTGGGCCAAAACACTCTTTAATGCAAACTTTAAGCAAAATCTAACAGCTAGATTTCGAGATCGTGGAACACACATCCCTTCAGATATTCCTCGTATTATAGTATAGAATTTTTTTATTTTGAAATGTGTGTTTTCTGCTTGATAAAGGCATTAAATTTGACGAAATATAGCAGTTCATGTTCATGAAATGAAGTTTTTTATTATTGTTGTATAAAAGTCCTTTGGCATTTATATATATATATGAAAACAAACGAATAGTGTTTTTGGCTTCTGGGGACCTTAAAATGAAAAAGTAAAGTGGTCCCGGGCTTAGGTCTTACCATGGCTACTATGGTAATAGCGCATTTCCTATAGGGAAATTCGCTAAAACAAGCTAGCGGCTTAACAAAGCATTTTAGGACATATGTTCCCAAACTTTTTTGATAATTTTGATAATAGGAATCACCACACAATTTTCAGAAAATATTTTCCGAACACCCTGTATGTATTCACACTAATTATTAACATTAATTACACATATAATTAGTTTTAAGAACAGTAAAAAGTGTGCATAGTGAGAGGTACAAAGCACAAAAAATGATCTGTTTATAAACCCTAAAATACCGGTATACATTAATACAATGAATACAAAAACGTAAAGAAGGACGCATCTTATGGAAGAAATGGTCAAGAAAGTTTCTGTTCATGTAGTTGCGCACTCCACCATGAGATCGCGCAAGAAACAAAAACTTACTATAGTTGAATTAAAATCAAAAGAGTATTGGGACTCTCGGTGCTTCGGCAGTGTTCGGGTACATTCGGGACTAGTCGGCTCCTCGAAGTAAACAACTGCCGAGTTGTTCAAATGAACGAATCAATAAAATGATTTGAATGAATCATATGTAATTTTCTAAAAGAGTCATTTGAATCAGCGACCACAGAGAATTCTTTGGTCGCCGACCAAACTTTGTTTTAACTTTGTTTCGATCGCGATCTGAGAACCAGGGGCCTGTTTCATAAAAAGTGACAGGTTTGACAATTCCGACAATTTGACAAATTTGTCAAAAACAATTAATTATTTGTAAATTATACTACTCGACAGGTGACAATTTTAAAATTGTAAATTATCACATGTTTTATATATTTTTTTTACAAGTTGACAATGTTCACAAAAACACATGTTAAGAAATTGTCAAGACATGACATATTTGTAAGAAATATTTGACATAACATTGTAAATTTTAAAACTTATACGAAACAAAAATTTGTAGAATTGTAGATGTGTCAAATGTACCCATCACCTGTCATCCTGTCACACCTGTCAATTTTTATGAAACAGGCCCCAGGCAGATGTTTCATCGGTTTTGTTTACAAGGTTTCATATCCTTTTTATCATACAAAGGTTAGCGTTATTTGATGGATCTCACAAGCAGGGCCGCCGAGAGAATTTTTGGGGCCCGGGGCAGAGTTCCGGTGTGAGCCCCCCCCCCCCCCCCCCCCCCCCCCCCCCCCCCCGATCAGCCCATATCTCAGCCCGCCGTCTGCGGTTAAACCAGATACAATATACATATTTTCTATATTCATATCTTTGGTAATTTATTCAGTATTATCATGAAATATTGTATAAAACAAAAATACACTTTGGCTGGGTCCGAGAGTCCTTATTGGAGAGCTACCTTGTGGTTTTGGGCCTTAGTATTTTGAAATGACTAAGCTTACAGGAACATTTTAGATACAATTTATTTTAAAATGGTTTAATTACATTATTTTGTTTACAACTGTATTAACATCTAATGAAATAATCTGAAGAAACCACGCTCATTTCAATCAAACTAATAAACATTCAGGAACTGTAATCTTGTTTTTGGATGTAATGCCATACTTACTGCACACCTGCACTGATAAGGGCGCACCACAACATCGTGTCAACAGATGGTCAACAGTTGGACTAGTGGCGCAGCTCTCCAATAGCGGCGCGGTGCCGCGGGGCAAAGACACAGAGCTTCAAACCGCGGAGACTCATAAAGGGTGATCACTACTTATGTCATAGGCTATACTTTTTTACGGTTTGATGATTTTGATAGGTCTTCAAAAATACATATATTATGGTGTTAGTACATATTAAGCTATGCAGCAAAAACAATTTGCTGTTGTAAAAAAAAAAAAAAAAAAAAAAAAAAAAAACCTGAAGATGAGGCCCCCTATCTCTTGAGGCCCGGGGCAAACTGCCCCCCTGCCCCGCCCCCCCTCTCGGCGGCCCTGCTCACAAGTACCTACGCCTATATAGTTCCCACTTCATACTAACTTATTTATTCTCTATTTTGTTACATAAATATTAAAAATTAAGATAATTGCTTATAATCTTGTAGAGTTTTTTTATTTGTCAAGCTATTTCATCTATAGTAGACAATTAATTGTGAATGAGGCTTATTATAATGGCCACGAAACTATAAATAGAAATTTAAACCCTCAGTTGACGCCTTTACATTTGACGACACAACAAATGCACGACCCCGACACGGTATTGGTGATGGTGAGCACCAAAATCAGGGCCGGTTTGATCATATAGGTTACCACGTTCGCTCCCAGCCAAAATGCGGCATTCATGCTCCTCCCTCAGCCCACCAACAAAATCATGGACTTCCTGTATACCAGCCCTAGTGGCTGTGTCTTACGCCACATACCACTAATAGAATCTGTCCACAGGTGTTGCCAACTGGCCAGGAACGTCAGTGATCGTCCCAGCCACAGACCAAGCGCCGCGCACATGCGACGGACAATCCCGTAGACAGTGCCTAAAAGCTATCTAACCTTTAAAATAGACCGAACCGAAGAAATTTCGTATTTAGTATCATGGAACCATCGCCTACATTGAAAGAATTTGAAAGCCACATTTGAAAAGCCGGGCATTTTAGACTTTAGAGTAGTGTGAGGACGGGTCACGTGATGGAGGGGAGGCGCCACAGTAGGGGTAAAGCCGAATGACCCTGACAGAAGTGGTCAGTCATTCGACGTCGTCTTACCTTGGTTGAAGAAACGATTACTATTTATTAATAAAGGTTTTATAAATACTTTAAATATGCCTTATTCTACTTCAACTATTAAAATTAATAATCGACTACATTACTTGGATGGGTGAAGAAACAATATACCGTAACTAAATTGATTAGCTTTCATCCACTGCCTAATTATTCAATCAGTACATCACATGAGTGAGAAACCAACGTACAAAATCAAATGGTATAATTCATCATTCGTAATTCAATTGTCTTAAGAGATTATAGGCATTTACGAGGAGCGAACCCTGTAATTAACCTTGCTTTCAAACTGAGTGTATCCCTGGTAACTTAACTCTTTTTTTACTGTTACGTACAAACTTAAAATTAATTAAATATTCAAGTGACTCAAAAGTACGTCACAGAATATTAACGTCAATTTATCGATGAAATTCGATTTTATCGCATTAAGACAGGTGAGGAAAAACAGCTGTATCATACGAACAAAAGAATAGGTTCAACATTCTATTCGTGAAAAAGATCGATTCAAATGAATCAATTCGCCAGATGAGCCGAATTTTCCATTACCAGCTGATTAAATCAGCGGGTTTACCCGAGTGTTGCTGAACACTGCCGAAGCACCGCCAGTCTCAATACTCTTTTGATTTTAATTCAACAATAATCAGATTATACTCTGACTTTGTTGCAGATGATCACCAGCAAAGAATCTCTCTCGTCCTCACACATCATAACCCATGGCAGTTTTCCATTACTGGACCAATTCTCACAATTAATATGTGAACACTTATTCCGTCCGCCTGCTTTATGCTCATTTTGGAAACCAAGGAGAACCGAGAGGAGTTTCCCAGTATGGTGAAGTGACAATTTCATTGATTTAGATGAAGAATTGTCAGACAGGTTTGGATCTGTAAGGGTTGGAAAGCTTCTTAGCGAGGGTGTTCTTTCTTCCTTTACTGACACTCACGGGACATATTAGTGAAAATTCACATTTAAAGGTAAATTAAACCACAATTTTAAATAAGCAACAGTAAATAAGCTGCTACACAGGTGTGCACAGGTGATACTTTGCTTTCCCCATATATCAAGCAGATGTAAATAGTTCTTTAATTTTAGTATATTTATTTTAAGCTTTTAAACTGGTATGACCACGTCAGCAGGAACATGTGGGAATAATAAAACAAATAATAGACATATTCAAAGTGTATTACTCGAACAAAATCATTCGCTAGCCAGCTGCAAACACTTCAATTTCTCACTGTTTTAAACTTTTACAGCACCAATAGCCTCCATTTAGTCCAATTAACAATAATTAGAGTTAAACATCTTTCTGTTGTTGGCGGATTAATTTCTCAATTCATTTAGGAGTAATACTGGTGCTGTTACACTAACCAAACCAATTGTAGCATTCTCTTTATACCAAACTATCTATCGTCAAAGCTTATCTAACCTTAAATTAGAAATATTACTGTTATGTATTTGTTAAAACTGACAGAATATGTTTGTTTTTGTTATCAATAAACGATACTGATATTCATAACACATTACTTATGAGAAAATGTAGACCATGTAATAATTATAGACTGAACAACTAACATGATAACAAGTAGTGATAAATATATATATTATTTTGATATAATTTTCAACAATTTAAAATTATATGTGTTACTTGAAAAACCAATTCAGCGCATTAAAATATCTGGAAACTAGAGGGAATCTGAACTTGGCAAAAAAAAAGTTGTAATTCAGTTGGAGAGCGGAAAAATGAACAGATTGGCCAAAATATTACTAAAATAGAAAACAAAAATTAATTTTAGAAATTAAGTTACGCTTATTATAAAATTACAATCGCAAAATACGATTACATATTTAGCATTATTTTAAACTACACTCATAATACAATGATAAAGATTAACTTCTTTATGAGAATTCCACAATAATTGCTAAAAACATTATGATAATTATCGACATTATACTTTTTGGTTAGGTAATAGTCAGAGATATACCTGTAACTATTTTACTTAATTTAAAAGGGAGTATACTTTTACTATTCATGATTTCTCTGTATTGTTTGTTACTATGACCTATCAAAAAAGATGGTCGTAAGACTTTATGGAAACCATAAGATACTTAATGATAAAAAATACTAAAACAAAAGAAAGCCAAATGAAGCAAGCTTGACATGGTTTACCATTTGTGGAATTCTATTGACATAAAGCAGTTACATGAAGTGGATATATAAATGTAAATATGTCCTCTTCGAAGTTAGTTAAATATAGGATTTAGTTTTAACCTTAAATTAAACAACAATAAGCAGTTTCTTTAATACACTAAAGGGCTGCAAAATTACAGAGTAAAACTAATTTAACAAAAATAAAATAAATGTGTTATTTGTCAAAGTAAACTAAATGATCCTAAATAACTGAAAATATTTTCAGAAAATGTGTCAACCCTTTAGAAAAAACCATACAAGTTTCACGCTTCTTAAAAATTTTGGAATCTTCACCAAAACTCAAGAGTTTTATCAAAAAGTGTAAATGAGCCTGATAATTAAAGAACTGCATTTCCCATAATATTACAAGTCGCATTAAACCATAAAGAAGGACATTTAAACAAGAACTACAAATACTACTTGAAATGACAAATTTACTAGATAGAAAATAAAAGAGAAATACAATTTTAATTAGACTATGAGCCATTTCAAGTAGTAAGCACACATTTAACTGCTATTGAAGTAGAGAGTAGCAAGTTTTTTACCTTTTAAAAAATCAACCAAAGAACATCATTTGTTAAGATTAATATTTGCTCCTCTCACTTTTAAGACTAAATTTATTACGATAGATATCTAAATAAACAAAAAAGAAACTGCATCAAGAAAGTTAAGTGCTATGATTACAATGCATACAATGTTGATGGTGAATAATTCACACATTTTACGATAACTTTGAAAATTGTGTATAAAACACTGTGTATTTTTACAATACACTCTGATGAATTACTTCAAAAAGCTGAAATACTTCGTGTGTACGAAATAAATCTGTTAGCGAGGGAAATATGTTGGCGAGCAGTGTATTGAGAGCTGCCGGGACCCACTGAGTGAGACACACGTTGTCGTGTGACAAGAGCCGCAACCACGCGGGTGCCGCATGTAGCGGACATCGACATCGGCCTGGGCGATGCGACGGTAAACAAGAACAACTTCACAGCTTACTCCTTTGCAATACTTACTTTAAACAAATATTAATCTAAAAAATATACACTTTATCAAAACCATTCATAAATCATTCAACATAAATTTTAGAACTATATATTATGCGATTTACAAATACAAAGCCAGCAAATGCAGACTGAAAAATGTGCATAGGGTGAAATTTTAAACACTCATTCATTATAGTAATCATACATGTCCTTTACTAAAAATGTACAGTTATTTCTACATATTAATATTATTTATATTTCAAAATGTAAGACTCCGCTGATAATTTACATTGATCGGACAACACAACTGTATGTATACATGTTTCTTACTTTACAAATACGAGAGTATTATTTGTTAAATAAATGTAATATTCGATTTTTTTGTGTTTTTATTTTTACTACGATAGAAACACAGAGGTTAATTTAAAAATTTTAGCGATATTTCATTTCCGAATGAATTAAAAGCTATAAAAATTAAACACTACTATTCTAAACTAACTAAAATTAAGAGGGTTCAAATAAACCAATTTAGGAAAATCAAAATCCTATAACTGCCTGCTAAATATATAGATATACATACATATTATGCAGCAAGAATAACATTACAGTGTATTAAGATGCTAACTTACATTACAATCTGAGAGTACAGAAATCATATTATTTTCAAAGCTGAAAACATTTAAACAGATTTCATTGGATATCTTAAAAACTAAACAGTGTATTGTGTATGATATTTGCATCCACTTTAATATGTGTCAAATCGAGATGTTAGATAGTGGCACAAAGCCATCTTAAGAGCCACAACTCTTTTTTAACAAACCTTGGTCATAATTTCTTTATCTCAGTGGGTCCCTCACTAATCATATTTTTTATTAATCTTTTAAGTTAAAAAATCGACAAACAGTTCTCAAAAACACTGCTGCATTTTGAGATCTTCTGTCCCCAAATTTACACATCACATGTATGTTCTGCCTATGTAAAGATGATTTGGTCATTTTTAATATCCATAGCCTACATGAATCTTGGGTTTTACATTCGATAAATGTTATTCATATGACAAAGAACGCTCTCCAATATTCCACAGTTATATGAAATAAACAAGTCACAATAGATGAACAATCATCTGTCAGAATCTTCGCCCTGTCTGGGGGTTTTGTTTTTAATGCCCGAGTCATTTGTTTCTTCCAAAATAACTTAAGTTTATTTTGGGTCAGTTACATCTATGATGCTAGTGAAGAATTATCTATAGAAAATGGCATCAAGCCTTATGATTACTTCATCTGGCCAACAATCTTATAGCCAACCAACCTTTCCGATACCATTCAATTAACATGAAGATTATATTATAACAAGCTTTTATTCGAGTTACAGTTTGCAATGTGGCAAGAGACAATTTGGAGATACTGTTACAAATGCCGTTCAAATTAACATACGGTTAAGTATACTGATTAAAATTGTAAATAAATATAACACAATAATGTTGTACTGCATAAACCACAGATGAGTTAATAATCTTATTTATAGTACAAAAATTTCAATACCTTCTATTAATAAATAAAGAATAACATCAACAAAAATGATATATAATCTTCAAGCTAACATGCACCTGGCATTATCACATTTCGACTAACTTAAAGAACACTTTGCATTGTGTCTGCTTTCTCTTCAACAACATGATGATAATAACAAACTATTAGAAAAATAGATATGTTGATTTAACAATCAACATGTTTCGTCGCTTATTATGTAAATAAAAATCGTCGAATCGGAGTCTTTTGCGGCTAAAAAACAAATAACAAAAAATGCCGCTTAGGATACGAACCGACTTCAACAAATAAAAAAATATCACTTGAAGTTATATTAGTCAACGTCCGTTTTCTATTTTGATCAGTCTTCTTGAGCTTAGTCTTTGTGGATGTCACAAGAACATTGATGGAATGTTTCTTGTTTTAAACTAGCACAATAACTTAATCGCACTTATTTCGTAGTCGTGTTTCTAGTCTTCGAAAAATGTCTATAAAAAGTTTAATTAACACTATATAGTCTCGGAACATATAACTAAATGTAAAAAAATACAAAAATCGCGCACAAAAATAAAGTCTAAATCACACTGGCAATACATCACCTGAAACAGACAACCATTGTTATCATTATGAAGATAAATGAATCTCAAAAAGAAAAACAAACCATCTTTTGAAAACTACTATCTTTTTGATACATAAAGTAGACACCCTCAAATCTCACCACCTTGGGACAGAGCCCCCAAGAGAATGTCTGAATAGATAGGTATTTATATTTTAACAGATGTTCAAAATATTAACTGTTCGATGTATTTGACAAACAAAGGCAGTTTACTTACCAGATGAATACTTTGTCATCAACTTGAACAAACATTACTCTAGCCTTTTACTCAATTATACTTTGTAAAAAATACCATTCTACAGTGACAATAACGCCACAGAAAAGCGGTGGTTATTGCCAGAACCGCAACAATCCCAACCAAACATTGTAATGTCAGTTGTCAATGACAGCCCTACCACAGAAATACGACCGCTACATCGAAGGAATATAGCCTAATGACAATAATAAAGTCCTTGTAATACCAATAATTGGCCCACAAAACAAAGCCAGATATAAAAATTTGCAGTCACATGACGCAGGGTTGACCACCGTGAGTCCAGAAGCATATTTCAGGGGATGACAAACTGAATTGTATGATCATTGATTGAAATGAGATATTTAAGTAATTGAACATGGAAACGTTGGACTAGTATGTCCACTTTAGACATTGAAAAGTTCACAGCCGATTGTTTCATTTCCAAGGGATTGAGGCCAAATTATCCGGAAGCTGAACCACCTAAGGTAGGACTAGAAGGTGTCTACTGTACTTTTATAATTTGTAACTTGCTGACCTTTTCAAGGAAACAGCATAGGATGAATATTGAACATTTTAACTAACCTGACTTATAATCCAAAACAATCCAAAAATAATTTAATGGCTCCCACCAGTAACGAAGCAAGTGACACTATTTTAAAAATTGAGATTTCACTGCAATTTTTTTGCAGAAAAACACTGATTCTGCATTATGGTTCATCCAAATTTAGGTTATTTTCATAGAAAAATCGCAATAACTCTGATATTTGTTTCCAGATCTTGGCCTCATTGTTTAAATAATTTATCAACTTTTTTGTCTTTTGTAAAATTTTTCTAAAATTTACCGTTTTTGAGATATTTGAGTTTGAAAATTTAAAATGGCCGCCATTTTGAAAATACACACTGGACAATTTTTTTCTTTTAATAAACATTGTTGTAGTTAAGGTCAATGCCAAATATGAACCCAATCCACATATCCGTTACAGAAATAAAAATTATTAAGTGAAAAACAAAATGTCGGCTAAGATTTTTGACGATACCTAAAACTTTTGACAGAGTTGATTACACATAAAAAACAAAGTATCTTACTGAAGTCTTTAGTTGTCTGCTTTTGCAGCAGCCAAGATTTCCTTGACTCCCAATGGCCCATCTCCTTCGCCGTTCAATCCACTCATTATGTCAACTGAAAACAAAAGTTATCATGAAAAACACAAACGTCAGTACAACTAAACAATATCAAAACTTGTTCTGGTGGGCTTGGTTTTTGCTTGCATATTTTTAAAGGGTGTCTAAGAAAATGTCAGAAATGAAATTCCCGACTTTTCCCAACCACTTTTCCAAAATTCCTGACCAAACTATCTGCCTCACTACCTGTACCTGATAAAATAGTTTAGCAATGTTGGTGTCTAAAGTAAAATCTAAAACATATCGATACTTTTTACTACGAATGGACAGGAACGCGTTTTTGGTTTGGGACGGGACGGGGCAGGAATTTTTATTTCCCATTCATATTCGTGGCGGGATCGGGACGGGATTGCTTGTCTCAAAGCTATTGGGAAATATTCGTTTAGACTTTTATATGAGTGTTGTATAAAGACAAATTAATGTTAAATATCAACTGGTTCTGTTTCCAAATTGTTCCACTTGTTTTTGTGTAAGTTACAATGAACGTTGTATTATTGAAAAGATTTAAAATATTTAATTTTATAATTGCAATATACAATGAAATCAGGGAAAAGTATAAATTTGTTTGTCACCCTACCAAAGAAATTTAATTTAAATCACTTAACAATATCCATTCCTTTAAGAGTCATCTTCACCTATGATCCACTAGCCCATTGTTGCGCAGTCGGCAATGTTAACCATACGGCTTTTAATGCAAAACATGGTATTGCATTCCCCTGTTACGGACGCCGTTTTTCAACCGATTTTCTTTAAACTTGGTAAGTGTTTAGTTTAATAGTTATATTATGTCACTCATACCTCGAAATTTTGAAAATTTAACAAATATTACTCTTTGGGACGTTGCAAAGTAACTCGATTTTCCATAGTAATATTTGTTAAATTTTCAAAATTCCGAGGTATGAGCGACATAGTATAACTATTCAACTAAACACTTACCAAGTTTAAAGAAAATCGGTTGAAAAACGGCTTCCGAAACGGGGGAATGCAATACCATATTTTGCATTAAAAGCCGTATGGTTAACATTGCCGACTGCGCAACAATGGGCTAGTGGATCATAGGTGAAGATGACTCTTAAAAGACATGTTTTTAGGTGGGGTAACTAATGTTTCAAAATGTCATTATTGGGCACTCCCCACCTTCAGGTTTATGGCAAAGTTTTGTAGAAATGTGGCGAATTCTTCAGCCTTGTCAAATAAAAAAATAAAAAAAAAAAAACACACACACGGACATTTACACAGACCACGAATAGTCTACAAAACACGCTAAATTAAGCCCGACGTTTCGGGAAAGTCGTGGTCAGGCGCTCAGCTCATTTGAATAAATTAAAAAACCCTTAATAAAGGGAAAGGGTTTTTATAGTTTCCCGAAACTTTGGGCTTAATTTGGCGTTTTTTGTAGACTATTCGTGTTTTGTGTCCGTGTGTGTTTGTGTTTTTTTTATTTTTATTTGACAAGGCTGAAGAATTTGCCGCATCTCTACAAAACTTCACCTTAAACCTGAAGGTGTGTATTGCCCAATAATAACATTTTGAAAACAATATCCATGTAAAGAAAAAATGTTGTCCATGTCAAATTTCATTCAAGTTTTGTTCAATAAAATATTAAACGTTTGGTACAAATAATGAAAATAAAAATTTGGTACATAACAAATATAGAAAATATGAAAACTATTGGTAAATTTGTAAAGAAAACTAAACTGTATTACATAAAGAGGTCTAAGGCCTGATCAAATTAAATATTAACATTCAGAAATCAAGTTGTTCAACAAACCAATATCAATATCATTTATAACCCCAAAATTTTTTTGCTATGTTACTAAGACAAGTTCTTAGATTATCATAAAAATTAGAGATTATCATAAGAATTCAACTTTGAAAATATAATCAATTAGAACTAAATATTTTATTGTTATTTCTATGTATTCATTTAGTTACAATTGCTATGCAGGAAAAAAAAAGAAATGTGTGGTGAAAAAATAAAACCTCAAAAAATAATAAATCTATTTGTTATGTTTCATAAAAAATTAATTTAATGGAGTTTGAAGATTTTGATTCAAACAAAATATTAAATTACAACGAGATGTTTTTAACATTATAACAGTAATTGTATTAACGAATTAAATGGTTATGACCGAAATGATCCACCTGCAACGCGGACCAAATACTGCACAGCAGATTCGATAGCAGACTGGTTATTTTGGGTGTGATAGTTCGCCGCATGCGTCGCATTGACGATATACGATAGGATAAGTAATCAAGAAATAACACCTGTACAGATAGGGCATCTAGTTTATAGCTCTGATAATGTACGTCACTAATCTTGATTTGTGTTGTTATTAAAATTCTCTATAATTTTTTGTTATAATGTGAGTTTTTCCCAACCGATGACCTAAATTCCCGACTTCTTCTCAACTTATCCCGACCTCACAGAATCCCCGGCTTTTCCTGACTTGTAAGACACCCTGTTTTAACTGCAATGAAGTTTATTCTCCTTAGAACAGGTACAAATTTTAAATGTGTCTACGAAGCAATAACACTGTTTGAAAGAGTAAATTTTTATTTATTTACTCATCTTCCAAATGGTGTGATAGTATTATACGTAAAGAAGAGTATAAGATAGTGTACCTACACTATCTTATACTCTTCTTAATATACCTATACAGCATCATCCGGCTGGGAGACTCCTATGTTGAATACGAGTTGCCAACATCGGAATGTGTAATTTTAAAATATTTTTCTGTTTTTTTTTTTTTTTTTTTTTGCCGTGTCTTTATATGTTATGTGTAAAACCGCTAAAGTGAGGTTTTTTTTTTAATCACTAGCCGCTAAAAATAAAGGGTGAAGGCTTCGAAACATAAAGCAACCATCTAAGAGGAAAAATTTGATACCTAAAAGGCAGTTTCATAAGAAACAATTTAAATACAGCTAATTTGATTCATTATAACAATCAATACTGATTGAACATCAACATACTGTTGTCAGATGCGTCTTCAAACTGAGCTGATGAGGCATCGCCCGCACCCCCATTGATCAGTGGTTCAGTTCTGCAAATAAATGGTTTGTCGTTATTGTAGGCATTACAAGGCATTATACTGATTTATCTGTAAGTAAAGAAAAGAATGTTGCTGGGTGTTCAAAGACAATATACATACCAGTGATTCCCCTGACAAAATTGAAAGACACAGTCAAACTTTTGAAAATGTCACTATAGCTAAGACAGTGGTATTACAAAACAGACTTTATGTATGAAATAGAGATTGCAATTGAATAATTGATAGTGGTTAGATTACAAAATAAGGACTTGTCCCCCATGGCTTGTCACACTCACTCTTTTTTCTTGTCTTAATAGAAAAAAATGCTCACAAATTAACTTACTTTATAAAAGAGAACCTAAGAAATTGAATTATAAAGTGACTTGTAAAACATATACAATATGCTGCAAAAAAATAATCGTTATACACATGAACCAAAATTTTCATAAAAATTTCAAAACTCTGACACAAGAAGAAAATAAAACACCAACTGATAACTATTCAACTCACCCAGACAAAAGGCTGCCAACTGTCTTCTTTTCATCTTTGTTCATCAAAATCTTTTTCTTCTCATCAATAACATCAGAAGCGAATACAGTTTCCCTGTAAACATAATCTTGAATCAAAAAAAAATTTGAAGACTTGAAACCTTGAAACCATCTTTACGAATGTCAAATATTAGTTTTTTAAAAACTGGTCAGTTTAACCAGCCTTTTCTGGATTGCAAGACAACCGTTCCCATACATATCACTTTATTGAAATAGAACCATATCTGATCAAGTCAACTTTTATTATGATTCTCACAGGAAATTAATAATATCGACGAATGTCACTATCGGGTTTATCGCCAGCTTTTCCGTTTGTTCATTGTACAAAATGTGTAGAGGCTATTTGTATAATTGATATGTTCTCTTTAGAGGTCTGCGGGTAGTGATTTTTCAAGTCGGGTCGTAGATTATCATAAAGTTTTGGGTCGGGTCGGGTTTGGACATTGGTTACAAGACAAATTTGGGTCGGGTTCGGTTTCTACTAAAAGTTATGATTGGCAACTCCTCTACGCACAGGAGATATGGACGTTCAGGAGCATCCATACTCATGAAAGGGTGGACATTCAGGAGCATCCTCATGAAAGGGTTAAGAGAGTGTCAAACTATCAAAATGTCAAACTATAGAGAGTTTATGGGACATTACAACATGGAGAGGATAAAAATCTTGAATTTAATTTTTTAAAACAATTTAAAACAAAATAACTGACATCTCCAACATTCAAATCATTAATCATTTTGTTTACATTTTCAATAGTTTTTCTTTCAACTATTTTATTGATTAAGAGATTTTACTTTATAAAAAAAATTATATTTAATTTTATAGATATTTTATTTATTTATTCTTAGACCATTTATTTAGAGACTAGCGGGAACTAGAATCCCGCTAGTTGAACCTAATCAGGACCAAACCCTTTTCTGTTAAGGAAATTTGTGGGATAAGCACAATTTAGGCTATAAATTGTGAGGGTAGAAAGTAGGGGTGGGCGAGTATCTATTTTTTAACGAGTCGAGTCAAGCAGTAAGTAAAGTACTCGTGTTTCGAGTTGAGTCGAGTTTTAAGTAGTATGTGAACATAAAAATATTCTAAATCGACTTAAAATAATTACTTGGCCTACCAATATCCACTCAAAGTTTATTTATTTATTTTTTTAACTAGGTGAAGGAAAAAAATTAGTTTATAAATTTCTGATTATGTAAAAAAGAAAACGGAAGTTAAAAAACTTGATTTTCCAACAAAAGTAATAACTTGTATTTGCTTACAAAGCCCAAATGGCGGCAAATCTACGTCCTCTCTCATGCGGTTTATGGCAAAAATTAAAAGAAGCTTGATCAAATTTGGTGTGCGCATTTAATAGGTAGGGTTTAACTTATATTTACTAACAAAACCCATATGGCGGCAAACCTGCATACTCAACCCCCATAGTTTTTATGGGAACATAGGAAAAAATCCATTAGAAATTCGCTGAGTACGCAGGTCTGCTGCGGCAGGGGTATTTGTATAATTATCAAGACACATACTTTTTGAGGAGCAATTACTCAACCTAACATTCTAGTGTAGTTGGCTGTTACAACGCTTATTGATTTGAAGAGAAAACAGAAGACATTCTCCTATGCCTAAAAACGTTCCACGGAATTAGCCTTACCCAGTTCCTGGAAGAACTACGGACATTCCTCGACCCTTCGGTGACTTTTTCAGAGGTTCCTTTCGTCCACCAGGTGCTGGGATCATTCGCTTCTTTGTCTGGAAAAAAGGTTAACATTACTCAAATACCATAAGAAGTTGGTTAAGCTTTAGTTTTGCAACACCTAATGGACCTTTCTTGGCTACAGAGGGTTGTTTTGTAATGAGGACCAACCACCTCTACTTTACATATTAGGGATGGGTCGGTTGATGTCGGTTGATGGGTCGGTTGATGTCGTCGGTTTTACCAGTTTTTGACAAAAAACCGATAACCGAGAATTGATAACACATGTCGGTTTTCGGTTTATAAAGTTTTTTTACTAACTTAAGATAAAAAGTTGAACAGAAATCAATCACAAAGGAAAGAACGTCCAGTTCTAGGAAAATAACAATACAATTGTAATATGAGACCATAGATGGAATGGGGAACACCTGCCGATAAGAGGTCTATTGTTTGGCATCAGATTTTCACAAATTGAATAAAACTTTAATCAAAGTAGTACGACCTATGGTTCAACCTATACTGTATAGACGAATTAATGTTATTATTATGTTGTTTTCAATAATGAACTCAAAAATACTACAACGGTTATTTTTTAATAAATATACAGAATTATTAAAGACTACAAGATCGCACCACAATCATCCTAGACTCATCCCTCATTCATACTTGGCTTTAAACTACCTATTGAGTTAGGTCGCCATTTCAATAAAGGTATTAAAGGTATTATTTTACTGTATTAAAACTAAAAATGATTATCTTAGCAAAATTCATTTGTATAACACGTAATAGCTAGTAATTCAAATTAGACATGGAATAATAAAACATTTCTTAAGCCGTAATTTAATGGTGTTTCTCAAATTTTTGGAAATGGTTGGATTTTATTCTATACGCCCACATATTTAATCAATTCTTACAAAAATACAATAGTCAAAGTTTTTATCTTTTAGTTTTAGTTTTTTATTAACATTGCAAATTTGCCCACTAAAATGGTTGTATTGCTTTTATTGACTACTGAACTTTCAGATAAAATATAAGGCCAGTTATATAATAGGATAGACATTTAGTATTTATATATTTTCTTGCAATAACTAAACTGATCTTATGTAAAAAGCATAAATGTGTAAAAAGCAGAAAATAGGCATCAGCCTAATTTTAGATGGTAACCTTGAGGTGTTTCATGTTTACATCTAAAATAAACCGATCTAAACAACCGGTGCAAGTGAAAAACCGAACCGATAAATTTTGCAACCGACCCATCACTATTACATATTTTGGAGACTGAATTGGTATATTTAAGAAAGTGATTGAGCCTGTAGACTAGGCTCTATTAATTAATTAATTCATTCCACTTTTCTAAAGTCAAATATAAATAATAGATACCTTAATAATTTTGACATTTATAATCTGCACCGAACCAGATTTGTACAGATGCCTTTTTTCCGATTTTAGCTAGTCTTGTCCTAGGTAAGAAAAATGTAAAATGTAAAAAAATACAGGGCAGCGCAGGGCCTTCCCAGGCGTGGGACCCTGTGCGGCCGCACCTGTTGCACACCCTTAAGGACAGCACTGATTATAGTAAATGAAGGTCATAAACATAACAATAAACATAGGCAAAAATAATTTCAAAAAACAAAACTAAAAAACAAACTTTTAACTGAATCAAAGTTCAACACATAAACGTAGGAATAAGGAAAATAAAATACTTCACTGAAATCTTATATTTCAGGATTAAATTGCCAGGAAAATAGGCCTAGAAATTCGTTGATTATTTATACGGTATTTTTAAGTTATTAAAACATATTTCCCGTCTTAAAATATCTTGAGAAAAAAATCCCGTCTTGAAAAATTTGGGAAATTTCGAGACTTGTTCCTCCCTAATTTAAACAAGTCCTAGGCAGTGACACTTACCGGTGGGCGGAAGCCACGGCCCTTGCCCTTGATGGGACTGCGAGGGTTGAAGGTAGGTCGGTTGTTTCCACGGTACATGGAATTGCCATATCCACCCATACCACCGACTGACGTCACCTGTTTCAGAAAACAATAGTTAAAACACTTGCTGTACGAATATTTCATAACCAACTATATGCATATTAGACCTAACTGTGATTCTGTGAGACGGCCAGGTAGACTGATAAAAACACGATAAAAACTCAGATGTCTTATCTTATCAGTAATTTATTGTTTAGCGTCCGCTCGTCCAGCGAGTGGTGGGGGGGGGGGGCCGGCCGGGGCGACGACGCGACGGACAGCCACAACAGTTGACTGATAAAAGTACAGTAACCTTATCTCCAATATACTGAATTGTCAAAAAAAATTATGGATAGTTGTTTTCGACTAATTGATAGAAATATAATCAAAGTTTCACTTGACAAAAATACCACTGGCATTTTTTGCACCGTGCATATTTTGGTGGTGGACACACCAAAAAAAGTTTAACAACTTTTGGTTGAAAAAAATGGTTCATAATTTTGTTTCAATATTAAAACTTTTAAATAAAGTCTTATTTTTTAAGTACATCGTTGATAGTAAATACTACATAGTAAACATTTTACTGCTAAATACTATTATTTTACTGCGTTATGTATGATTATTTGTTTTTAATTATTGTTTTTTGTTCATTATATTTGTAACCGGTATCAAAAGTAAAAAAAATTTCTTACCTAAAAAAAAAATGAGATGATTGCAAAGCAAGCAATCAAACGATGTAATATATTGGATTTTTCTATATGTACAGCTATATTTGACATAATTGACCTAGCGACCGCTCACGGATTCAACTAGTTTGAGTTTATAAAACCAATAATATTCACCGAGCACAAACGAGCTTCACACAACATTGTTGTACCTGCGGCTGCACCATGACGGATCGGCCCACGTTGAGCGGTGTCAGTCCGTAGTTGGGTCCCCAGGAGCCCACGACGACGCCGGCTATCTCCAGCCGACCGCCCTGGTTGGCCGGCAGTGGGCGACGCGGCAGCCCGCGCGCCGACAGTCCACCCCTCATCAGTGGACCACGGCCCGGCGCTGGGTGGTTGTTACCCAACATGCCGTGTGGCATCATGGGTGGAGGTGGGCCCATGCCCGGGTGGACTCTTGGTCCAGGGCCTGTATTAAAGGTTTTCATTAAATGTTATTTATTTTCTTTTTTTTAGTTTTCCGAGTAGACATCCTCTTAAGAGACCAACTTTCAACCGGATTCTGCTTTAATTATTCTCTTTCTTTATTATTGTCATTTTACTTTTTAATGTAAGTATCTATATACGCATCTACGAATCAACTTAAGTATCTAACATTTTTAAATTGTAAATATTTCATTCAGAATCTAAATATCTAATACGTATAGCATTACATTAGAATGCAAAAGAATATTTTAATGATTAACAACAGTTATTGCATGTGTACTTAACCACTCCTACTCTCTTTTCAGGAAGTAGATGTTGTATAGGCCTACTTCCTTTTAACTCCTTAGCTTACAAACATTATTTGGCGAAACTTCGTTATCTGTCTCCACCGTTATTATCGATGTGAAAATTTCGATATTGCGATAATATTGCTATTATATCGATGATACAATTACACGATACGATTACGATTTTATCAAATGATTTAGTTTCTCGTTTTAATATAATGAAATAAACCTTTTGACAATAAAACAAATATCGTATATATTCAAACAAGTAACTGAAAGTAACAACAACAGAAAAAGTAAAAATTGTAGCTAAATGTAACCTGTACCAAAGAACAACACAAAATAAACTAACCAAGTTTGTTTTGTATCTGTATCTAAATTCAATTTGTGAGAAGAAGCAGACTTCGTTAGATCTAAAATGGCGTCACACAAATGCTGCCAAATACAAATCAGAAAGTTTTTTTTTTTTGCTATTGCTATTGTATTGAGGGAATATGCATTTTAAATGTTTCCAAACACCATTGATTTTGTTGTTATAAACATCGTTGTCAATTAAAGTGACGGAGGTTTACGGTTACACTGTTAGGTTAGATTATTATGATACATATTTTTTTCTCAGTATCGTTGTTGATTCGATTCGATTGTTTTCATCACTCAATTTCAATCGCAATATCAAATTTTCCACATTGATAATAACGGTGGAGACGGATAACGAAGTTTCGCCCATTTTTTTTAAAGACCATTATAATAACATTTAAACCATAATAAATTATACTTTGTCACATCAAAGGTAACACACTCAATCAAAACATTTGTTATTTCAGTAACTTTTCTCAAGGAGGCCTGTTAAAAAGGAAACTACTGAAATAATATTCAAAGTTTTTCCTTTAAGCCTAAGTAGAAACTAGGAAGTCAATTTATTTTTTGTTTTAAATCGTCTCAAGGTTTGGATTTAGATCTTCTTTAAACCTCAAGCTAAAAATGTTGTTCACATCGTAACAAGCTGTTACCATGTTTACTTGGTAGCTGTTTACTTGTTCACAGCATCACTTTAAAACAGAGTGGAGTTTTCTGTACTAAGCCTTAAAGTGATTCAGCTCATTACTAATTTAAAGCTTTCTAGATGACTCTAAATGAAATGCTTTATTCCACACAAGGGCGCTAAACTTTGTATTTACTAATTTAAGTATAACTTGGAGTGTATAATGATGAGTTTTGACTTAAGTGTACAGCTTTACACTGTAATATTTACACAAAAATTAAACAAACTTATTCTGACGTCTAACCATGTGAAAATTGAGGTGCCACCTTATTTCTATATTAAAACTACCACCTAGTGTCTACAAAAGAACTCTGGGGTTTCAAGATAAAAAATTGTGTTGAGAAAATTATTTCATAGATCGTGTATAAAATAAAAATTTTTATTTACCTTTACTTATAATTTTTACCTTGAAAACCCCGTAGTTATTTTCAGGACATCTGATAAAATTAGAACCTTTAAAAAAATAAATAAATAATAAGTATTCTCCAAAACTTGTCAGATATAAGTCATCAAAAACGCTCTACTCACCGCCTTGAATGACGACGGGCATTGGCGGGCGGGCGAATTGCACGTTGAGGCCTTCCAGGACGGCCTGGCGCATGCGCTCCACCTTCATGACCATGCGCACGCGGTGGTTGCACAACTCCATGATGTTCTTTACGACGGAAGCACGCGACAGCTGGTGATGGAACAGCTTGCCGTCGAAGAACAGCCAGGGACAGCACATGAGCCAGGGGACGGGCGCACCGCACGCATCGTTGACCAGCAGAGCCGTCTCCACACCCTGCATGAACATAGTGGCCAGCTGCACCCCGCGACTGCTCACTACTGGCAGCTGCAACACAACACAATATGGACCATGTATAACAGCTACAGGACATAAGGTCTGGAATGTTCGACAAAAACTTTGTAAAAAATCAATGACAAACTAGTTATAGATAAGATGTCTACCAAATTTCAAAAATGGAATTTTCAATTTATCCAGACCATATATGAAAATTCCCGACCAAAAAAGTAGCATCACCAAATGTACTTTTGTAAAATCCTGTAAAATAATTTGTTTGTAGAATACAGTGAAAATCTCATTTTCATTTTTATAATGAGTTTTACCCGACTTAAGACCTAAACTCCCAACTCTTTCACGGCTTCAATACATTTCCTGACTGGGAGAAAAATACTCAACAGGTTTTCTGGCAGGTGTAAGAATTAAGGCCCATTCTTAAGGCCCATTCTGTACACATGGCAAAAGATTTAAATGAAAAACTACGTGTTTTTAAGAGACACAGAAACTATGGATGTATGTTAATAATATATATCCATGTACAGTAAAATCTTGCTAACACCAAAAGTTAATTGGTTCACATTACATAATAATGTAGTAAAATATATTTATTGGCTCTAATTTAAAACAAAAGCAAAGCATAAAAGAACAAGGACTATATTTATTGAACATTGTTAATGTTGATTTGTTGTCAGCTGGTGTATACAGCACAGTATAATAAATAAACACAAATTAGGGTAGTTAATTAGTAGTCGTTACTCAAGAATAATAAAATTCAGCCGCCAACGGTTCATAAAGCTAACAAAATTGAACTCCGCGATCCTGGTCTACTACAAAACACTGATTGTCAATACAGTGCAAAGTCCAATGACTCATATTTAGAAAAAGGAAAAGAGAGAGATGAAAGGTATGGGGTACGGAGGGTCAATTTTTATAACACCGTCTTCGAGTCGTTGATCGACGGACAGTGGGCTTCCTTCCGGTCGTCCGTGCACCTGATTGCGGAACAATATTGAAGAGCTGAGAGTTCGCATTAGCAGATGTCTCCACGATTAATTTAAGATATTGAAAATCTTTTATTGCTCGAATTTACTCTGTTTGTACATTTAAAAAAAACTTTATTAAATATCAACAAAAATAAAAGTCAACAAAATATATCCTCTTTACTAAATGATTTGATCAGTTACGTTCAATATAAGTAATTAACACATTTATATAATTCATTATCATATAGGCTACATAGTATCGGCTTAGTCTGAAAATTTGCTAAACCAAACCGGGTTATAGTTCGGATTAGCGGTACTCTACTGTAGTACTAACAGCTCATTGATATTAAAATTTCGCCTACTGCCATCTTTAATAGGTATAAGAAGAACTAAACAGCTAAATATCAGGCAAGTATATTTAAGTGTAACCTGCCATGTGTTATTTGCTAAAAAGGCGTTGTTAGCTTGTTAAAAAAATAAATTTATCTTATTTGGCTATCTGGTTATTTACCCCTTTTCTATGCATAGCCTATAAAAAATTTATTTCCTAATGGTAACATTGCCATCCAAAGAATTAAACAGTTACCCAGCTTAATTCAAAACAGACACGTGACTAGGCTTAAGGATTTATATGTATTTTTTTTTAAATTCTTTTCTTATTACTAACCTGCAGTTCTTGATTTATTTCAGCATTCATAAGTTCTGGCATGATGGCAGTGGTAATGAAGGCATCCAGTTCCGGTTTTCTTAAAACCTTTTTCTCAGGGAAGGACATCATATACCTATTTGAAACACAGAAAATATAACAAAAATTTACTATGTAAAACCATGAACTTACAAAAAATAGGATCTTACATTTTCTAAGAAACATTTTTGTTATATATGAGTACCAGCAGTTTTTTTGCGTTGAAACTAAACAAAGGTGATTTAGAATAGTTCCTACATTTTGAACTGTTTGATAATTAGAACAAAAATATTGAGTTGTATAATTAGATCAAAAAATTTGAGTGTTTATAATTAGAACAAAATTTTTTAGTGTATTATACAAATTTGTGCTACAAGTAGATAAATATTAATGTTCGAACTTTATAATTCGGGAAAATAATACTAAATAAACTAATAAATTCACCCTGATACAAAAGGTACTAACAATAATTCTACAATAGCTGGATTTGTTTAAATTTCAACACATTGTTTGCCGGTGTTTTAGATGAGAACCAAACACTTAAGCTTTTTATTATTCCAAAGCTTTATTATTCGTCTTCTTTATAATTAATCCAAGAAGAATATCGAGCAATGAATTTTTCACGTTACACAGTATCCCAATGCCTTTTAGAAGTCAAGGAAAATTCCAATTACTTTTTCATTTCTATCAATCAAGTTTATATTCCCGACTCGCCTACGGCTCGATGGGGGCTCCGCCCCCATGCCCCCTTTGGGGTTGCCCTAAATTTGTAGAATAATTAAAAGGCAAGTATGTAATAGGTTAGTTACACGGAAGAGCTAGACATTAAAGACACCAAAAGAACGGTTTAATACACAAAATTCACAAACAATAGTAAAAAAAGCTTTAAAATCTCCTATGAATCCGTTTTAATACCCCTTCGTAAAAAGTAATAAGTGCAAAACATATAACAGTATGGCAGTACATTTACCAGGTTAATGTGAATTACAAACACTTTACATGAAAATGTTAGAAATTTTGAAATTACGAACCTTTTTAAGGGTGAAGGGAATGAGATGCTACAAAATCTCAATGGGCCGAGCTTTAGAGCATCTAAAAATAATATAATCCTGACAAAACATATATCGGTATTGCAGTACTTTTACCGGATCAAATAAAATCACAAAAAACTATAAATAAAAAAATTGTAATAATTTCGTATTTTCACAGTTTTTTTAAACAACTACTATACTAAAATTGGCCAATGGCTGCTCCTATAGTAAGACATAGAGATATGGTCATAATATAAATTCGTCTCTTACATGTGCCATAACAGTAAACGACACATGTTGAAATAGAGCAAGTGTTGTGAAAGAATTTCGATATCTTGAAAGTACGCTCCTTTTTAAGGGTTAAGGTGGTGAGATACTGCCAAATTGCAAAGGACCGAACTTGTAGAGCGTCTAAAATAGAACAAATTACTGGCGAAATATAAATCAATATGGCAGTATATTTTTCAGTAATTTACAAACACTTCACATGACAAAATATCAATAATTTTGTGTTTTTTCCTATTATTTTGATCTTAATTAACTTTGATTGAAATTGACCAATGACTGCAAAAATAGTAAGAACTAGTTGGGTCTAGAATATTTACTAAGTTTGAGGCATCTGTGCACCATAATAATAGTAAATAAAAAATATTAAAATAGCGATTTGTTTGTGGAAGAATTTATGAAGTTTGAAATTACGCCCCTTTTTAAGGATGAAGGGGGTGAGAAAAGCCAAAATGTCTCAGTCCCAAACTTGTAGAGCGTCTATAATAGAATATAGTAATGGCAAAACATATATCAATTACCAAGTTAAAGTGAATTGCGAACACGTTACATGAAAAAACTGTTAAGGATTTTGGGTTTTTGAAATTTTTTTTGGACTTAACTTCGATTGAAATTGGCAAAAAGCTACTACTATACAAAGAACCTGTTGAGGTCATAATATAAATAGAAATTCATGCATACATATTACATAATAGTAAATAAAAATTTATGAAGTTTGAAATTACGCCCCTTTTTAAGGATGAAGGGGGTGAGAAAAGCCAAAATGTCTCAGTCCCAAACTTGTAGAGCGTCTATAATAGAATATAGTAATGGCAAAACATATATCAATTACCAAGTTAAAGTGAATTGCGAACACGTTACATGAAAAAAATGTTAAGGATTTTGGGTTTTTGAAATTTTTTTGGACTTAACTTCGATTGAAATTGGCAAAAAGCTACTACTATACAAAGAACTAGAAATTCATGCATACATATTACATAATAGTAAATAAAAATTTCAATATAGCTCAATTTTAGAGAAAAATTTTAGAAGTTTTGAAAGTACATCCTTTTTTAAGGGTGAAGGGGGTGAGATACGGCAAAATTTCATAGGACCGAACTTGTAGAGCGTCTAAAATAAAATATAATACTTGCAAAACATATATCAATTTTGGAGTACATTTGCCTGAATAAAGTAATTTACAAACTCTTTATACGATACAATGTTAAGAATTTAGTGTTTTTCAATTTTTTTTACTTAATTTTGATTAAAACTGACCAATGGCTGCCACTATGGAAAGATATAGTTGAGGCTATAATATAATCTAAATTTTAGGCATCTTTGTGCCATTTTAGTATATAAAAAATATTAAAATAGCGAAATTTTTGTAAAGAAATTCAGAAATTTTGAAAGTACGCCCCTTTTTAAGGGTGAAGGGGATGAGATACAGTAAAATGTCATAGGACCTAAATTGTAGAACGTTTAATTCCAAACGAACGATTTTTCCTCAGATTTGAGCTAGGACTTCTCGTTCAAAAGTTATAGCCAAAATAGAAAACCCTTACATGTTCAGGTTTCCGATGTCATCCCTTTTTATTTTTTTGAGGGGGTTAAAATTTGAAAATTCTATGTTTTGGGATTTTCCCTTCGTGTTGACCATACAAATGACGTGTGTACAAAATTTCAAGTTTCTAGCTCATCTGGAAGTCCAAAATACTTTGTATACATGATCAGTCAGTCAGTTTCACATCGGGTTGTATAGTTATTAGATTATAAATGTTATACAAGTCAATGTCAATTTTCCTGGTCCAAAACCATGTTAGCGAATTTCCCATAGGGAATAAGCTATTACCGTAAGTCTCATGGTAAGACCTAAGCCCGGGACCATGTTACTTTTTTGTTTTGAGGTGCCCAGAGACCAAAAATAATAGTCATTAAAATTTTTATATATATATATGTATATATATATATATATATATATATATATATATATATGTATATAACAATAATTAAAAACTTCATTTCATGAACATAAACTGCTATATTTCGTCAAATTTAATGACTTTATCAAGCAGAAAACACACATTTTAAAATAAAAAAATGAAATAAAAAAAATAAATAAATACCCCCCGTCGCAGCAGACCTGCGTACTCAGCGAATTTCCAAATTAGTTATATTAATTATGACCAGCTAAACTTGTAAACAAAATTTCATTAGTGCAAAATAAATAGGGAAATAAATGTCTATTCTCCTTAAGATATAGGGAAAGAGTATGCAGGTATGCTGACCATGGGGGACACTAAAAGTAGGTTTTTAGCTTAGAAAAAATTATTTCGACCATATAAAGCCATATAGTAAGTTTCATCAATATCTGTCCATAAATAAAAGAGTTTGCCTATTCTCCATATGATTAACATTGGAACAGAGTATGCAGGTTTGCTGCCATGATAAGTAAAAAAAACCAAGATTTTTACCTTAAATGGATGAATCTCAACCAAATGAAGCTAAATACTAAGTTTCATCCAAAAATATTGGTTAATAAGTGAAATATTAACACATAATTACTCTCCATAAGATTAACATTGGAGCCTCAAAATACAATGTTCTGTCTTTAGACTTTTTAATATCTCGGTAACCAATGGAGATAGAGCAAAGTTTCAAAATACTAAATTGTGTGTTTTTTTTAGCTAAATCCAATGGTCAAAATAAAAATTAAAAATTTTTTAAATTTACATATGAAAAATGCAAAAAACCCATTTTTGGGGTACAAAACCCCCCCAAAACTACCCCTTCCGGTAGGTTGATATGTCTGGTTTTCGAACTCATCCGAATAAACGTAGGATTACACATCTCTACCAAATGTGGTGTCGATCGGACCATTTTTACGAGAGTTATCGTGTCTAGCGACACATACATATATATATATATATATATATATATATATATATATATATAATTTTTAATGACTATTAATTTTGGTCTCTGGGCACCTCAAAACGAAAAAGTAACATGGTCCCGGGCTTAGGTCTTTCCATGAGACCTACGGTAATAGCTTATTCCCTATGGGAAATTCGCTAAAACTAATATAAAAACTAGAAAAACAAGGAACATTGTATAAATATTTACATTTTTGGTAATGTTAGTCAACAAAATCACATGCATAGAAATTATTTGATTTTATCTTAAATTCAGCCCATCAGGAAATTTGCTTTTTAATACTATCTGATGGGCTTGTTCAGATATCTTTAAGTTCAATCTGTTTGAAATTTCATTTTTTATTTTTTATGTTTAGTTTATGTTATGTTATGTATATGTTATGTTTAACATTTAGAATGTTGCAAAAACAGTTCAAGCAGAATAAAAGAGACATTCCTAAAATAAACATTTCTAATGACCCCAAGTTTATTACTAAATTTTATCCCAGTTTGCACAAGATTAACAACATAATGAAAACCGCCTACCCGATTTTAGAATCCTCTCCTGAAACAAACACTCTTTTCTCCAGGTCTCCCAGGGTTATATTCAAACGTCCTAGTAATTTAAAGAATATGCTAAGTAAACCAAAATTTCCAGAAGAAAAACCCAAACCTGGATGTGCCTCATGCAAGAAGCCCAGATGTGGCACTTGTAATATTATGACAAATAAGTCACAATTTGAAAGTACAGAAACAGGAAACAATTTTCCTATAGAGGGCAATATAAATTGTGATACGAAAAATGTCATATACAAACTTGACTGCAAACTTTGCAAAAAGCAAAACGTCGGACAAACTGGGAACAACTTAACCCTCCAGAGGTCGCTTGAAATTTAAAACGCCGTCTCTCGCTCAAGGAGGTTTCCTCCGGGTATTAAATAAATGCACAAAATGTATTCTAAATACTTTTATTGTTTGAAAAAAAACAGAAAATAATTGTAAAATAGATTCCACGCAATATCCTTGCAAGAAAGAGCAAGAATGGTAAAGTTAATTTAACAAATAAAATAATTATAACTATTATGTATTATACAAAACATATTTCCCTTTTTTACTTAAAACTTAATATTTTCAACAACTGTTTTGTAAAATAGTATGAAGATAGTAAAAATAACGTTTTGGGGTACAAATAAAAAAGCTTTTGTATAAAACTGAACTATCAGATTATATAAAAAATACTATGACGTGTTCCTGCATAAACCATAAATTAAATGGTATAACAAAGATACTACAATCAATTCAAATAGTTATACATGGAAAAATTAAAAGTTACTTCAAATAAAAACAAATCTAAATTGGCAACTGTAGCCTAAACAATTACAAATAACCAAATAAAAAACGGTCGCACACGGACTCTTCCTCCGGGTAACCAAATAAAAAACGATCGCACACGGACTCTTCCTCCGGGTTTACAAAACACACGAGGACGCTCACGGAGGAATCGTCCAGCACCTCAGGACAGCGCTCGCCAAACTGACCCTGGTCGCTGAAAGCGGGATAAGGGTACGTCAAATGCATGGTGAGAAGGGGGGTTACAGCTACACAAAAGGACAGTGCTGTCAACCAAAAGATAAATATTTCCCACAACAAAAAATATTGACCCGGAGGATTCCTCCGCTTAGCGTCCTCTCGAGGGTTAAGAGTACGAATGACAGGACATAGATTCAGTGTTGTACATAAAGAAATAGATAAACCGGTAGTGAAGCATGTCCTGTCACATAATGAAGAAAAATTTGAAAGTTGTTTCCAGTTGACGGGAATGAAGAAAATAAAAGAGGAAGCAAATGAAATTTCAAACAGATTGAACTTAAAGATATCTGAACAAGCCCATCAGATAGTATTAAAAAGCAAATTTCCTGATGGGCTGAATTTAAGATAAAATCAAATAATTTCTATGCATGTGATTTTGTTGACTAACATTACCAAAAATGTAAATATTTATACAATGTTCCTTGTTTTTCTAGTTTTTATATTAGTTTTTATTTTATTTTTTATTTTAAAATGTGTGTTTTCTGCTTGATAAAGTCATTAAATTTGACGAAATATAGCAGTTTATGTTCATGAAATGAAGTTTTTAATTATTGTTATATATGTATATATATATATATATATATATGTATGTATGTGTCCCTAGACACGATAACTCTCGTAAAAATTGTACGATCGACACCAAATTTGGTAGAGATGTGTAATCCCACGTTTATTCAGATGAGTTCGAAAACCAGACATATCGACCAATCGGAAGGGGTAGTTTTGGGGGGTTTTGTACCCCAAAAATGGGTTTTTTGCATTTTTCATATGTAAATTTTAAAAATGTTAAATTTTTATTTTGACCATTGGATTTAGCTAAAAAAAACACACAATTTAGTATTTTGAAGCTTTGCTCTATCTCCATTGGTTACCGAGATATTACAAAGTCTAAAGACAGTACATTGTCTTTTGGGGCTCCAATGTTAATCTTATGAATAAGGATGTGTTAATATTTCACTTATTAACTAATATTTTTGGATGAAACTTGGTATTTAGTTTCATTTGGTTGAGAATCATCCATTAATGGTAAAAATTTAGGTTTTTGTGCTTATCATGGCAGCAAACCTGCATACTCTTTTCCCATGTTAATCATATGGAGAATAGGCAAACTCTTTTATTTATGGACAGATATTGATGAAACTTACTATATGGCTTTATATGGTCGAAATAAATTTTTTCTATGCTAAAAACCTTCTTTTAGTGTTCCCATGGCAGCATACCTGCATACTCTTTCCCTATATTTATCTCAAGGAGAATAGACATTTATTTAACTATTTATGAGCACGTTATGAAATTTTGTTTACAAGTTTAGCTGGTCAAAATTAATATTATTAATTTGGAAATTCGCTGAGTACGCAGGTCTGCTGCGATGGGGGGTATTGTTGTTTATCCAACAGGGTCCAGATAAATCAAAAGCTGGTTATACGCTAAGGCTATACAACTTTTCTCTAAAATTTATGAAAATACGAGGAGTAATGATATTGGTCTGTAACTGGTGGAGTCATATATCTCCCCCTTTTTTAATAAATCGGTATTATTTTAGCAAGTTTTAATTTAGGAAGAAAAAAAAACCACAAACTGAAGATGAAATTATAATAAGAGTTAAAGAAACGTATTAATTCACCTGAGCACAGAGGCCATGATGAGCAAATGTTGGGGAACATAGTCGGGGTTGAGCATCAGAGCAGTGTCTGAACGCATGCACGTCAAGAAAGCTCTCAGTCTTCTTCGCTTGTCATCAATGGTGGTCCTGCACAGAAAGATAAGGTCACTATTATTGACATTCTAGAACACTGTATTAAGGTATGAATTGACCAGCCTATTTTTATTGTGAGACAGGCTTTGAGTTTTACATCTTAAAACGATCACAATAAGTTACAAGCAAGGAAAATATTCAAAATTTGATAGCTATTACAGTATAGTCCTGCTAATCTGAAAACCCACTTAATCCAAACACGTCCCGTCGCAATAACTTATTACAGATATTTTCATTAACTTTGGATCAAATTAGATAATAATGTAGTTAAATATATTGATTGATTCAAATGTAAAACAAAACCAAAGCAAAAACTCTGTTTATTGGACATTGTTGAATGTTGATGTTTATCTGTTGTCAGCTGGTGTATACAGCACAGCAGTCTACAGAAACACAAATTCAACAAGGGTCAAGGAGTATTTAATTTGTATAGTCAACACTCAAGAAATAAAGAAATCAGTGCCAAAAGTTCATGAATAAACTCATAATTGAACCCTGCGATTCTGGCGTAGGCCAAAACACTGATTGTCAACATAGAACATAGTCCGATGACCTATTGACTAATAGTTGCAATGTGGGAAAGGGAGAGATGAAAACAGGGCTTGTAACAGTTCTTGAGGTTAATAAAAAATAACCAAAAAATAACCTTGAATAAACCCAAAATGTCGCTAAAAATTAAAAAAAACCAGCGTTTTATTGGGATATTAAAAATATGTATGCAATAAAAATTATGTAGGATAATGTTTAACTAGGTAAGTAATCATCTAATAAATCAATAAGAATAATAAAAAGTTTTTAAATATTAAAAATATTCCCTGTTATCCATCTCTTACTTTTTTCTTTATTAAACATTTATTTAGTTTTTACGAGCATCATCCAAATCGATGAATATAAACCTAATTGCCCCAATAAAAATAACCAAAATTCCCAAAAAATAACACAAATAACCAAATTCCATAAAAATAACAAAAAATAACCAAAAGCAAAAAAAATTAAAAAATAACCTGATACAAGCCCTGGGAAAATGAGGGGGCTGTTAAATTTGTATAACAAATGTGCACCTGTTTGCAGAACAATACTGAACAGCTGAGAGTTGGCATTAGCAGATGTCTCCACAATTAATTTTGATTATCGTGAATGCTTTAGTGACAAAATATATGCTGTTTGTACATTTAAAAAACTTTATTAAAACAACAACAAAAGTCAACAAAATATAATCTAAACTAAATACGATTAACTATGGTCAATTATGGCCTTGTAATTAATTGACACATTATATCATCTGTTGATTATAATATACCATACATAGTATCCGCTTAATCCAAAAATTCGCTAAACCGAACAAGGTACGGTCCAATTAATTTAGATTATCGGAGTACCTTACCCGAACCACAGCCTCTGAATGGTAGGAACGCCCCAGCCAATCTGTTCGGCAGGCACAATATCCGCTCGCTGGTATTGGTTGCTCTTAGTCCAAATCCACTCCTTTATCCTTACATCTGGTGGTTTTGCGTCTATAACCCATCACAAACAATAGAGTTAAAATTTGACACTGTGGTAAAAATGGAACATTTTTTTATGTAGGCCTACAGTGAAATGATTTATAACCCACTTTTTGCATCAAGCTTTATGAAAAACAAGAACATTTCCTAATTTAGTCATAAAAAAACTCTATTCACCTGACAAATCATAGGGTTTAATTTATTGAACACGAGGGGAATGAAGCAACAAATTTAAAATTGCAATAAAATCTAAATACTAGGTTGAAAGTAGGGATGGACAGGACCCGAAAATTCGGGAAAATTTTCGGAAGCAAATTTGTCCCGATCATCGGGCGGGATTTTTATTTTAAAATAGGTTGACAGGCTTCTTTTTACCTCACTTGGCCTTATCCACAAGATTGATCACATCTTACGAACAAATTGATCTGTGCGTCGATCATATAAGACAAATTAAAGGGTAATCCGCTACATTACAGGTGAAAGGTACTGATAAAAACTTTCTGACAGAATGCGGATTCGAACGCACAACATCGCTGCCATGATCCCAAAATTCGGCGCTAACCACTTTGCCACCTGCTTACCCAACCTCATCCAACCCACAATTTTTATTCTGTTTAGATTTTCCTATCAAGAAAAAAAAATGTGATTTTACTCTGAAAAAAAAAGGTTTTAAGATTATACTTATTTTCAAATTTTATTTAATTCAATAGTATGATACACTAAAATCCACTTTTTCTACATTCTAGCACTTTCCAAAACTCTTCAAATGTAAGATGAAAGTTGCACAATGATCTAACAATGAAACTAACATAACCTCACCTGGTTTGCTGTCCTTGCTTCTCGTTGCCATGTATGTGTGGTGGTGAAGGTTGAACAGAATAGCATACACCATTTGTCGGACGGGCCGATAGAAGTGGTGGATGCTCGGTATCTCCTTATGGCTCTCGTCTTCCATAATCACTGGCAATTTAATTTCACCCTAAACAAAAAGTAAATATATAAATAATTGCCTCCTTGTGTTTGTAATTGCTTTTTAATAAGATACAGATTTTAACAAAAGTGTTTAAACTACTTCTATTTTAATGAGGTAAACTAAGTGACTGAAATTTTCTTTTAATCATGCTTAAAACTGAATAGTGCTTTTAAGGCAGTTAGTTGTTGCTTTCTTCTAAAGTAATTATTTTAACATATTAGATCGATAAACTATGGTATTGTCTTCTAAACTGAGTAAATAAATAAAATTGAAATTAACTTTTATTTTGTGACCCCGGTTAATCCGCAACCCGGTTTACCCGCCCCCGGATAATCGGGAGTTGACTGTAGAATAAATCATAAGTAACTGTAGTATTCAAAGTTTTCCAAGATAACGACTTCACAACAATTAAATTTTAATCATAGAGGATCATAGACAGGGTGTCCACAAAGTAATAGAAAAAAAATTCAAAGATAATTCCAGGTGTTTTATATTAATTTTCCACGATTTCCAGATTAATGAAAATAATTAATTTCCTAGTAAATGAAAAGTATCATTATTTATAATTTTTTAAGTAAAACATTTTACTGAAAACATTTTTTAAGCAAAAGTCATTTGGTGTAAAGTTTGTTATAAATGATGGACACTAGATATTAGAAAAAACAACTCATGTTTGTACCTATTTTTGTCGGAAAAAGGATCAATTTCGAATTGAACATTACAAGCACAGGCTTGGGCTACAATAACTTAAAAAGACAACATCCAGCTTAAGACCTGATTAACAATAAATGAATGACTTGAAATGAGTTTAGCAACAATGAATAAAGCTTGAAATAAATAATATCAATCAGTAATAAGTCTACTAGTTCAAATTTCACCTTCGTTTAGGACTGGAAGCACCTAGAAAACATGAAGGAATTGTATTGGAGAGAAATTTTTTACACGATTGCTAAATCATATCAAAAGGGGCCCCAAGTATTAAAAATTTAAACGACTGCTGAAGAAATATTTTATCAGTAGGCCTACGGCTGTGTGTTCATTGCAAGAATTTCACTGAGAAAAATATATTGCACTTTGCCTGAGAATACTTTTAGGAGAGGGCAACAATTCAAATCCTGATCAGAATGCATTATGAATGGTATTAAATACAATTGGAGTTTAGGTTTTTAATATTTCCTTTTGTAGACAGTCATTACCAATTAAGCAACTTCTATATTTTATTTGACTCTATTCAAATACTTTGAATCAGGGTTTAAGCTGCGGTCGCATTTGTCGCATTTTGCGACACCCACCACAAAAATGCGACAATATTCGGGCAGTCTGTCGCGATTTTGCTACAAAGATTTTACTATAATTAATTTGACTAATTTTGATTTTACTAAGGCGGGACATTTTGACTAAAGGCGTCTTGAGCGACAGAGAAAGCATTGGCGCTTATGGAGCCCCACATACTGCAAGAGGCGAGGCGAGGCGCGAAGACGCGGACAAGCGTCTTTAGTCAAAAAGTGCAGCAGACAAAAATTTTGTTTCGTCGACAGTCACGAACAGTCAAAGCGTCCTGCGCATGAGCTAGTCACGTGACACCCCGCACAAAGGTAGCATGGAAATACGTGAGAAATATGAGCAGCTCAAAATGTCACAGCGTGTTTTCTCGCCATAGCTATTATATTGAAAATTGAATTATAAATTCAAGCAGCATGAAAATAAGCTAGTAATAAATAGCTCGTGTGGTGTAAATATTTAAAATAATTTACTTACGATTGCCATTGAAGGTCCAGAAAGAAAGGATTTTAACTTTGAAGCTGCTTTTGCAAAATGGTGTTTAAAAACAAGATTTTTATATTAGGCTATATTATTGTTGAGTAGGCCTACACCTACCCAGCCATGTTCATATGTTGATGTTTGAATCCGAAGACAATTTGGAGTTTATGTATAGGCTTAAGTACTTATGTAAATCTGTAACTTTATATGAACCTAAGTATTTTAATGTTTTCAAAATTAAATTAAAAGTCGTTTTGAACTTTTTAACTTACGCCTAGTGCTTTTATTTTAGGTAAAAAACAACGGCATAAACAAAAATACTTTTAAGCTGAAAGTATTGGTAACTGGTCACGAATTATCCTACGCTTATTCTATGCGCGATAGAAATGCTACAACATGTTTCATTTTGCTACAAGTATCCAAGAGCTTGTAGCATTTTTGCTCCAAGAAAATTTTTCCCAGCTTAAACCCTGCTTTGAATTAGTATAAATAATTGAATAAAGTTAATGATGATTTGATCAAATATTTAATTACGCCTACCAAAGCATATCTGTCATCAGTGAATAATATATTTTCAACTATGTGGGATATGAGAGCATTTCTCACCTGGGTAAGTATTTGGTAGATGCACGGGGACATCAGGCCTTTGTTGTGTCGCTCGCTGACGGTTCGCATCACTTCGGGCGGGACGGCCGGCAGCTCAATCACCAGTTTGTCGCCCTTCCTGCTATCATCGGACTTGCTCGACTTCTATAAGACATTCACTTAATGTTAGAAATAAAATGGTATCATGAAGAATATTCTTTAATTTTGTGTACAAGAAGGTGTCACATACGCAAATTAAATCATATGAAGTAAATTTCTCACCAAAGGTGCAATTTTTTGTCCTTTCCCAAAGCTATTTTTAGATTGAGAAAGCCCAGAAGTTAACACAAATTGATTTTCACATTTTCAAAATACATAATTAACTTACAGTTTTTTAAACTCATAACACTAATTACACAAGACACATTCACATGATATCATTGCCTTGGAGAATTATAAAAAAATGAAAGTTGAACCTATTAGAAAGTTTAAAGATGCAAATAATTTATTTTCAGATAATTTCCTCAAAAAAACTGTGAAAGATTCAAACTTTTTTACCTTACCTCGTCATAGAGGTAAAACCTACTTGGATAGTTTAAACTTCGAGGGGTTGGTGAAAAAGTACTAACTATCCAATAATTCAAATTGATCAATATAATTTACATTCTGTTTAATGGGCTCGGGACTGAAAGACAAATTCAAGTTAGACATTTTTTAATAAGAGAAGTACAAATTATCTAGGTTCTACTGTAGAACAAAACACATACTAAAAAACATATTAAATAAGTCAAAGATGAAAAAGACGAAAAGTTTAGGTAGAGCAGGAAGCCTATAAAATAACGACAAAAAACATTCTAGAGCAGAGAGAGAATCTACAGACTGGCTTCAGGAAAACCAAATTGAAAACATCTAGCACCTTCCACAAACCACGACACCAGCCAGTCTGCACCAACACCGATATGATTTACAACAACACATATACTGATAAGAGCTTACAAGTAACAAAGTTCACCTGTTTAACCTTCTTGACCTCCGGAGTGAGCCTGGCTGGTGAGGTGGCGTTGGACGAGCTGCTAGAGCTGCTTGAGCTGAGCAACAGGTTTTGACGGCCGTTTGCACTGCTTCCGTTCATAGATATCAGCGGTGGAATGTCCGATTCGCACGAATCGAGATCTTGGCTTTCTTTAAGAGTCGGCTCATCGATAATAATTTCGGGTCCAACATTCAAAGCAGCGGTAGCCTCCTTGTATTTAGTTAAACTGTCAAGCTGCAACATCAAGCGGTTATAAAACTACTGTTAGCTGGTTATGTAGAGATTAAAACTAACTAATGAATAATAACAAATCTGTAGACCTTCAACTACTTTTTATCTCATTGTCCACTGAGAGGACCTGCTTACTCAACAAGTTCCCTTTGAAATTCAGTTATTGTCCCTTCTAAAAATAGGAAAGGTTTGCAACTGAGGAGATACTCCCCTAATTAATTAATTTAACCCTTTGAGTGCCGCAGCCATTCTCCCAAGTCATATGCATAAATTGCCGTGCTAAAATCTACAATTTTGCAAGGGTTTGGGAAAAAATGTGTATAAAATAAAGTATTCAACATATTTTAATATTTTTTTTATATTTTCTTTGTAATAAAATGGTGAACATATGGCATATAAATCCTTTCATCTAAATTTATTTATATAAAAAATTATGTGTTATAACTACAAATAAAAAATAAAAAAACCTAAAATTTCAAGTTATGACCAAAATTTGGTGTATATTGTATTTTTATATATTTTTTTTTAGTTACACCTTGTAAAAGAGCATGAAAAACTGAACAAAAATCATACATAATATGTTATGTTACAGTGAAAATTTACATTATAACGCACTACAAACAATAATAATATAATATAACATTTAACATATGTAACAAGCAAAAGTAGTATTCATTCAAAACACAACCAATAGCACTGATAAATCAATAATTTCACTAAACACAATAATAACAAAGTATTAGGAACAGTTTTTAGTGTAAAAGAACGAACATAAACAATGCAACTAATCAAAATACACAGCTGTTTGCAGCGGGTAACAATCAGCTGTCAAACTGTTGCGTCATATTTTTATCATAATGCCAAGTGACTCCAAGTAAGCAGTGAAAGTGAAAAACCAGTACTATACGAAAGTTTGGAACCTGTAGAATGCCGTAAAACGAATAATCAATTAAAACTAATACATATGAAATAATAATAAAATACGGATCGTCTACTGGGTAGACGCTGGCAATTTATGCATATTTTATAACGTCTACTATGTAGACGCTGCGGCACTCAAAGGGTTAATTAAGCATGCTGCAGATAAAGACTTAAGGGTTCTGACTTTATGGCCAGTTAAATTGTGATTTTTTTTTTATAAAAACACTTTGAGTCACTTTAAAATGTTGAGATTCAATTTGAGTCATATTTTAGTCAAACTCTCTAATTTTACAATTTTCAAAATTATGTCTGGCATGAATACATGTTTGGAGTGTAAACCTACCTTTTTTCTCATTTAATATTATTAGTTTTACACGATCAGATCACAAAAGATTTCTTAACATAAGAACAATATTTGCAGACTAAGATCAGGAAAAAAGGAGATGGGGATGATGTGCAAAAACATGACAAAAACACATGGGAATGGTGAAAAAGTGCAGCAATGGTGGTTTTAGTTTAAATTAACTTTCATAATAATGATACCTAAAAATTTAACTTCAAATTTGGTGAATATAATTTGACTTTTCTGTGACTTAGATGACCATTAACTAAAATCTCTGATTTTCGGTGTCTTTTGGTAACTTCAGTGACCAGTAGACACCCTCTTCTATGATATACGAATCCCAGGATAGTCATTTATCAATGCCGAAATCCCGGGATCGTAATTTTCATCCGGGATTAACACCCCTAACTGGAAAAAGCTAATGATTAGGATTGACCCCTGAAGACCTCTACAATACTTCTAGATTTATAACTGTCAATTATTCTACAACATTTAGTATTTTTTGAAGATGTTCCCAATAGAAAAGCGAGGGCAAAAATTGTTGAAACTTGTTTCTGATTCTTACTATTTCTTTTTCCTTGCAAATGAATCCTTCAATTTTTTTTCAGTAAAAAAACCTACCTCACTTTCTGCTGTTTCTGATGCGAGTTTGGAAGTATCCAAATCAGGTTCCTGTTCCTCAATACAGTTTTTGTCTCCCTCGCTTTTTGATTTGTTTCCTCGTCCTCTTTTCACTGTAAAATTCATCCCTTTAATATTTTTATTTTAAAGTGCTAACCCGTTAATAAACCTTTAATTCTTAAATTCCTAATTATTCTTTTAAATGGTTCACTACACTAAAAGTTATGTTATTGAATCCATGATTGCTTAAAGAATTGGCATAAGATAATGTCAGTTAGTTGACTACAGCCAAAGATTTCTGAACCCGAACCATCCTCTTATTTTAACTGTCCTCCTCCTAGGGAAAACTACATGTCCTCTGTTGTCGATTTCTAATGTTGATGCAGAGATAAAAGCTTGGAAAAAAAAACCAATACAAAAATATTCTTGTGAAAAAAAGTTAACCCTACATACATACATTTTTATGACAAAATATGGAGCTAAAACCGGCTAAAGGGGGGGGGGGGGGGGGGTGCTAAAGGGGTGTAGTGCTGGCCTCTGAATCTGAAGGTTACCAGTCTGATCCTGCAATGGTTGGCTTTTTAATGTTTCAAACTGGACCCAGCTGCCATTGGTTGTTTGGCAATAAATTAATAGCCCCGTCTAAAGAATAAACTGGTCATACAAAGCTAAAAGGCATCACACCCATTCTACACTCATAGTTCATGGATATTCGCCTAGGGGCTGGTAGCATCTCTGTCTTAAAATGTGATTCAGTAGATTGTTGGTTAAACATGATATATAGGCTTAAGCTTAAGTCTGGAAAACCCCCTGCTAGTTTTTTAACAGCTACAGATAATGAGATTATCTTCTGGAGAAGTCATGGTGACCAAAACAGGAAACTTTTGATATATAAAATTCCAACCCTCTCCCCAAAATCGAGGTTTTGGGGGTACATCAACATTTTTAAAAGAAGCCCCCCATTTTTACGTCAATTTTGACTTGTATAGTAATGTTATGACATTTTTATTTGTTGATATTACTCTCCATATCTAACAGTTGGGGAACTAGGGGCATTGTTAATTTTTAGTTTCATAAAAATAAAATGGCCAAACTCTCATTGGCTGTTTCCCCGATACCAATCAGGGACTTACAGAATAATCAAAAATATAAATGTCTTAAAATGAGGATTTAAGAATTTTTACTTATAAAAAATATCATTGCGCATAAAAGAACCATGTTTTCAATATGCCAGACAAGTAATACACTTTATAAATAAAAATTTATGTTAATATTAATGAAATGTTCTTAAATCATGGTTTTAAAACATTTTTATTTTTGTTTTTTATTTTACAGAATGGTTTCGGAGATACAGGCAATGAAAGTTTATCCAATGTTATTCTTGTGGGACCAAAAATTAACTTCAAATGCTCCTAGCTCCCTAACCATAAGTTGGGAGAAAGTAAAAGGTCCTAAAATTATAGTCGACGTCAAACGTAGATAGGCACCCCGCAGCAGGTAGAAACCCTTCCTAATCCCTTGTCGTCCAAACAATGTCACCGTTCGGGGCACCTATTCCGGGGCACCGTTCCGCCCCGCTATTCCAAGAATTTTCACTCCCCACTATAACTTTCAATTAATCGAAGTACTAGTCCTTCATTATTAAAATATGGCTCAAATTTTTCGTTTTACTTAGACGAATACAACAGAACTTGAATTACAGTTCTACGACCTACCGTTTGCGAACGAACAGTTGTCACGCAACTTTTATACGAATGCTGTCAAGCAAATATGGAAACCCTGTCTATGAGTCACTTTGTAAGAACCCACAATTCCTAAATTCTTTCCTGTGGTCAGAGTTCAATTCGCTTTTGCTCGTCGTGCACGAATGAGGTGTAGAAATGTGGCGTCCGTGGTGTGGAGAGAATGACAATCCTGTGGAAGTGGACCCGGTTGAAGCGAACTACGAACCTGTGGAAGTGGACCCAGTTGAAGTGAACTACGATCCTGTGGAAGTGGACCCAGTTGAAGTGGATGCAAGTGTTTCTGAGGAAAGTTTTGTGCCACGTTTAGCGGGGAGGGGGAACCACCTCACCAAAGGGCAAAAAGTCGCGATTAAATCAATGTTGGAATACGCGGAGAAGAAAAGGTCGAAGAGTCCTGTAGCGGATGTTGTGAGAGTGCTGGGAGTATGTCGAGCTACAGTCCAAAAAATACGAAGCTCTAACGACATCAAATCTTCCAAAAAACGATCGGTTAAGGTTATTAACAAGAGGTTCCGCCGAGTCGACGATTTTCAATGGAAAGTCATTCAAAGGACAGTTTACGAGGAATATTCTAAATCAAATTCTCCAACAGTGTCATCTATCTTGGACATTTTTAAACAAAAAGATCCCGGATTTAACTACAGCGCCTCGTTGTTACGAAGAATGTTAGTTTCACTTGGATTTAAGTTCAAAAAACTCGATCAGCGTGGTCGTATAACTATGTCACACAGGATTGTGCTCCTGAGGGATAGATATTTATACAAAATTCAGAAGTTGAGGGAGGAAAATCATGTTTTGGTGTTTTTGGATGAAACCTGGTAAGAAAAGATCTTTTTGCATTTTATTTTATATTAATAATTACTGTATTTTCTCCCTTCAAAATTTAGCATATACATTTTCATAGCCAAGGGCTTAAACATGTTCTTTAGTAAAATTTAGAAAGCTCTCGCAGCCTGTTAGTTAAAAAATACTCTAAAACATGCTGTGTTTGCAAAAAGGCAAAATGTATACCAAAGTGCAGTGCCCTTAGGTCTTTTTAGTGTGTAAAGCGAAGTAGCTGATTCAAAAAAGGAAGGGGGGAGTGAGCAGAGCAAACGAGCATGAAAAAGGAAAGTGATGTTAATTTTAGCGAGCATAAGCTCAGCCCCCTTCCACTTTATATAACAGTGTGCAAAGTACATAATAAAAACTATACAAGGTTTTAATATTTGCAGGTATGATACTCATGATGTAGTGCAGCGTGGATGGTCGGACAATTCCATATCTTGCACACTGAGTTCTCATCCGTCTCGCGGGAAAAGAATTATCATTTTGCACGCTGGCTATGAAGGTGGATGGATCCCTGGTGCCTTGCTGATAGCAGCAAAGAACATAAAGAGTGCATCCGCAGATTATCATCAGGATATGAATGCAGATCTCTTTGAAAAGTGGTTTGAAACCCAGCTCTTGCCTGCATCAGAGACAGAATTTCCAGGAAAATCGTGTGCGATAATTATGGACAATGCAGCATATCATAGCAGACTGCTATATCCAACGCCATCAAAAGCCATGAAGAAGGCTGATACCGTCGAGGCACTTAACAGAAACAAAATTGAAATCCCCACTGAAATTTCTATGCCAGGCTGGAAGCCTCGAAAACCAGTTAAGGATGACCTACTTAAGTTGTTTAAGGTAAGAATTAATATAATTTACGTTAATTACAGTATTTTAAGTTGTTTGTAAAATAATAAGTTATGCTAAAAAAATCATCAATTTATTTATATAAGCTGTGTAAAATAGCAATTAAGACATACAGATTCCCTGAGACAAGTTCCCCTAGATTATGGAGACAATTAAATTTTTATCCATGAGATAACGTTGAAATGAAGTTTTACACACTAAAAAAAGGTTAACTTTCATAAAATTAAACTGCCACTGATTTAGGACCAGTTCCTCTGGAACCAAATATATTTGCAGAGTAATTAATTCTGTCCTAATTTACATCTCAGTTGAAATAAATGTAATTCTAGCAATTAATATCATTACTGTATTCAGGAAGCAGGAGTGGAGAAGCAGTACTGTGTGGACGAGAAGGCACACCAGCATGGACACCAAGTCGTCCGACTCCCTCCGTATTACTGCATCTTTAATCCCATCGAACTTATATGGGGAGCACTGAAGAGGAATGTTCGGAAGGAGAATAAAACACCTTCACTGAGTGAAGGCGTAATTGAGATAGTGAGAAAAGAAGTTGAAAATATTGGACAAGACCTCTGGAGAAAGTGTTCCAAGCACGTGGAAAACGAGTCGAGGAAACAAGAATGGTAATGACTCCCGCCATCGAACCATTTATAATTTCCATTGGCGAAGAAGAAGACGATGGCGAGGAGGAAGAAATGCTGGGGGAATATGAAGATCTTAACCTTCAGGCTTGAAAACCAACAATGATTTTACTGTTTGCTCTTGTGTTTGTATGTATATTTTGTATATAGAATCCAATATTGTATGACAGAGTTTAATTTGCATTATCATTGATTGTATTTTTCCTGTTTTGATTTTTTTTGTGTTAGTTATAGATATTGTGTTTTTATATATATTTTGTATATAGAATTCAATATTGTAGGCTTTAATACAGACTTTAATTTGCATTATCATTGATTATGTTTTTCCTGCTTTTAATTTTTTTGTGTTAGTTATAGATATTGTGTTTGTAAATATATTTTGTATATAGAATTCAATATTGTAGGCTTTAATACAGACTTTAATTTGCATTATCATTGATTGTATTTTTCTTGTATTGATTTTTTTGTGTTATTTATAGATATTGTGATGTTTATTTTAATAGGCCTATAGAAAAAATAAACTATGTTGACAGGCCAAATCTCATATCGGTTAAGCTGTTCTGTATATTTCACTGGGACAGTTTATTCGATATGTTTGCATACGGCCAGAAACATTCTTCAGATTGGAACAATTGCAAGTTGCGTGACAACTGTTTGTTCGCAAACGGTAGGTCGTAGAACTGTAATTCAAGTTTTGTTTTATTCGTCTAAGTAAAACGAAAAACGTGAGCCATGTTTTAATAATGTAGGACTAGTACTTCGATTAATTGAAAGTTATAGTGGGGAGTGAAAATTCTTGGAATAGTGGGGTGGAAGCCGGCCAGCCGGCCGGCCGCCCCGAACGGTGACATTGTTTGGACAACAAGGGATTAGGAAGGGTTTCTACCTGCTGCGGGGTGCCTATCTACGTTTGACGTCGACTATACAATCAAATACAATCAAAAATTAACATAAAAAAGGGAGACTATTTTAAAAATTTGACTCATCCCCCCAACACCCCGATTTTGGGGGAGGGGGTTGAACATTATGACATATCAAAAGTTTCCTTTTTTGGTCACTAAGACTTCCCCAAAAGATAATCTTGATATCAGTAGCTGTTAAAATAAAAAAGCATCGGGGTTCCAGACTCTTGCTAAACTCTGTATATTTGAAACAGGTGAGACACTGTCAAAGACCTAAAATATAGAGACTGTCCTGATTGAAAAGAGGCAGCCGGGAAACTTGCTTATATATTTCTTTTCACAACAATTTTTATTGCTTATCCATATATTATTCTGTTCAACACACCTCCTGGATATCTGCCTTTTGGGTATTGTATTGTTAAGGGGACCAAAAGGGCTTTCACTGAAAAATAAAATTACACTGATTCTTCCATCTTTCAAGTGCTTGTATCTCATTTGTCAACAAATAAGTTTACGGTCAAAACGTTTTTCTCTGTGTGTTTCTATCTTTACACTATGTAACGTCAACCTTTTTGTTTGATAGCAACATTAATTAACAGCCTAATGACATTGGTAATTAAAAATGAAAACTTGATCTCATATAATAAAAATAAAGTTTTTTTTCAATAGGTTTGCAGATTTTTTGGGTAAAAGATCATATTTAAATACAAAATATAAATTATTAATATAATTTGAGCAGTCTTGAAGACGAACCAACAATATCATCAATAACATCATCAATATTGGAAAACTATTTCACCTGTTGTGGATGGCCTATATCTGAGGAATCCGTCCTTTGTTCCGTCTAAATAATACTGGATGCTCTGCTTTAGTTTCGGTAGCCTGGGGTCGGCAGAAGAGCCTAAAATGGCAATGGCAGTATCTTCAATGTTATCAACATTTTCAAGGTCTTTGATTTTCTCTGATAATTGTTTGACCAGAACATCTCCAGGTATCTAAAACAATGACAATTAGTCGAACATTGATCAGCTAATCACTCATAAGCTGGAAGGTACCATACACCATTGGAAATTTTTAGGAATGGACAGGAAAGTATTTTTAGTTCGGGACGGGACGGGACGGGAATTTTTATTTCCGTCCAATTTTGGGACGGGATCGGGACGGGATTGCTCTTCTCAACGCTAACGGGAAATATTCGTTTTGACTTTTATCTAAATGTCGTATAAAGAAAAATAATGTTAAATATCAACAGGTTCTGTTTCCAAACTTGTTTTTGTATAAGTTACACTGAACCTCCTTTTGTAGAAGATTTAAAATATCTAATTTTTATATTTGCAGGATACAATGAGATAAGGATAAAGTATAAATTTTCTTGTAACCAAAAAAAATTAAATCAAATCACTAAACAATATACATATAAAAAAAGTCCATTGAAAATGTTATAAAAGTTTTGTTGAATGAAATATTAAACGTTTTCTATAAAGAATGAAAAGAAAAATTATGTACAAAAAAATATAGATTGAAACAATTGTAAAGAAAACCAAAAACAACAAATTGAAATTATAAGAAATATTCACACTAAGGAATGAAGTGGTTCAACAAACCAACGCCATTTATAATTCCAATAATATTGATAATTTTTTTTCATTTTTTACACTTATTCATTTAACTCAGACAGGTTCTTACTTAGAGATTATCATAAAAATTGAACTTTGAAAATATACACTATTAGACCTAATTGTTTTTATTTTTCTTTCTATGTATTCATTTAGCTATTTTTTACTATTTAAAAAAAGGAGTGTATGATGAAAAAATCAATAAAAAGCAATGAAAGTTTAAAGTTATGAACCGCAAAATCTAATAAATGTATATGTAATGTTTAATTTTAAAAAATATATTTAATGGGGTTTAAAGTTTTTTATTTAAAAATTATATTAAATTATAATAAGATGCTTTTAACATTATAAAACAGTAGGCCTAATTCAATTAAAGATTGATTTATTTAACAATACTTTGCCACTTTCCCTTTGATTGGAAAGTCACACAAGTTTGGTTGACATTTTGTTTAATTTGTAAGAATTAGACGAATCAAACGAGCCATCCCTTAGTTTAACTCCAACAATTTAAAAATTAATATAGATAAGACTGAAGAAATTGTATTCAGTCTCAAAAAAGTTTCTGCTGAAGAGAAATCAGTTAAGCTATTAGGATTTACTTTGGATAGTAAACTTTCCTGGGATACACAAACTAAAAACATTATATCCAAACTTTCTAGGGTTCTTTTTCTGCTACGAAAATTACGATCATGTGTCAGTCAAAGTATGCTAGTCACAGCTTACTATGCATTTTTTCATCCCCATCTCTTGTATGGTGTTAGCATTGACTATGTACACTAACGTGAATAGACCTCTCATCCAATGCACTTAGTTTGAGGCAAAAATTTGGAAGTTCGGTGGACGCCGCACCAGAGTCGCTGCCATCGATGTTGTTATTATTCAGCTGAATTTACAGTGCTGCCAAAACATTTTACCAAAACATAAACATAACTTTCAGTTATAAAATGTTTCATCCTTGGTTTAGAAGAGTGGGAATACTGATTTATCTATCATATGTTACGTATACTTCAATGGACGCCGCACGAGATCGCACCACCGTCAATATGCTTCACACACCCCTATGCTATGAGAAGTCTACTCACATAGTGTACAAAGTCAATGGTGTTAGGCTTTGGGGAAACAGTCCGGGTGCAGCAAAAATTTTCATCTGTCAGAAAAAGGCTATTAGAAATATTATGGGAGTTAGAAATAATGAGAGTTGTGTTGATTTTTTTAAACAGTTAAAAATAATGACTTTGCCTGGCTTGTACATTTTTTGTAATCTACTTCACGTTAAGGAAAATTTGGCAAACTATACAATTAGATTAGATATTCATTCATATGGTACTAGAAACCAAAATAAGTTAGAATTACCAAATTACAGATTGAGTAAGTCAACTTTTTACTGGAAGTCACCTTTATATGCAAACTAAATTGTTTAATAAATTACCCACCTCTGCTTTTGAGATACCTTTGAAAAGATTTAGAACTGTTTTAAAACAATGGCTCATTTCAATGTCTTTTTATAATGTGAATGATTTCTTAGAATACGACATGTGTAGATTTAAATTTGACTAAATAGGCCTATGTTGTTCTTTCAGCCATTTGGATTGTTTAGATTGTCGATCCAAAATCATTTTAAGCTTTTACACAGTTTTTCTTTTGCTTTTATGTCTTAAAGATTAAAATTTTTTTAAACAATTTTACACAAGCTAACTTTCATTTATATATGTTTATTTGTAGGAAATGTATCAATGTATTTTGACGAAGTCCATTGTAATCATGTATTACTTAACGACTAATAAAGATCTTGAATCTTGAATCTTGAATCTTCTACGACTATTTTTACGACTATCAGAAAGTTGCATTTGGTACTAGGAGCAAAAAAAAAACTCCTCTTGAATAAATTACTGCCGGAGGTCGAACAATAGGTAAGCTGAACAATAGATCGTCTTTGGCGTCCGTGGAATGTGGTCGCGTGTATTTGTACCGTTCCTCATTAGCGAGACCGCTGACCGCGATCGCCGACCGAGAACGCCGGTGGCGATCGCGGCCGCCGCGCCGTTCGGCAATTCCCGTCCCGATAAATTCCCGAGTAAAAAAAAATTCCCGCCCGATGATCGGGACAAATTTGCTCCCGAAAATTTTCCCGAAATTTCGGGTCCCGTCCATCCCTAGAAATTTTAACACAGCTGACACGTAGGTCTGATCGGACTACAATGCGAGTTCCTTTCAAATAGCAGTGCGGTCCGTTTCACCGAACTGGCAATTGCAAGATTTTACAAAATTATTATTTAATGAGCTAGAGAGCAACCCAGTGGGTGAAATATTGAATAACCAAAAAATATCCTTGAATAGACCCAAAATGTCGCTAAAAATTCCAAAAACCGGCGATTTATCGGGATACTAAAAATATGTAGACAATAAAAATGACGTAGGATGATTTTGAACTAGGTAAGTGATCATCTACTAAAGCAATAATAATAAATACCCCCGTCGCAGTGGACTTGCCTACTAAGCGAATTTCCAATGGAATTTCCGATGTTTTTACTTTCCCCATGAAAACACTATAGGATTCGAGTATGTATGTTTGCCGCCATGGAGTGCTGTTAGAAAATGTAGGTTAATCAATAAGTGATGAAGCTAAACACAAAATTGTACCAAGATATGACACTTTTTTAACTTCCCCATAAACCCCATGGGGGTGAGTATGTAGGTTTGCCGCCATATGGGTTGTGTAAGCTAGTATTAGTTAAACCATATCTAGGTAATATACACACCAAATTTGATCAAGTTATGTCAATAAATAAGCATGATACAGGGTTTTGTTGATTTCCCATAAAAATAACATGCGAAACACATATTTGGATTTTCTCCGTAATAAGTTACACTAGGATAAAAGAGACGATGGAATTGGCTAACTCGGAACTCCCTAATTCGTGTCACGAGCCGGAACAGGCTAACCAGGAACTGCCTAACCGCCAGTTAGTGGATTCCAATGTGCGTAGGGTGGAATTGGCTAACTGTCGCCCGGCGGAATTCACTAACTCGGAATTCAATAAACAGGCGCGGCAGCCTCCGCCTTTTGCCGCTAGTGGCGCTGCACACGATGTTGCCAACCGCACCAAAATAAATAATGGCGCATCCTAACGTATTTAAATCACCTTTACGTTTATGTTATCTTGTTTTTTTTTTTAATTTTTTTATTAATTGTAAATGTTGGACAAAAGACAATGATGAATGTTGTACAATGAGAAATGATAGGGCCTAACGTAAATGTTGTAGACCTATTTTCAATTATAATTTTATGATTATGTAATTTAATAATACTTACCGTAGCTTATAATGGAATGTTTAAAACTTATAGAACTATTTTTAACAAAAACCAACTGTGCCATTATAGGTAAATCGGTTCTGTTCTATCGATTGACACTAAATGGACGGGGTGTACCAGAAAGTCACCTTCCCAGACCGGTAGTAACTAATATTAAACACAAACCCCCACTTTGTGTGACATTTTTAGATTATACACGTAATTTTAAGACTTCTTTATATTTTAACTTTTAACGAAATCCTAACGGTTGAGGACATAACGGCAATTAAAATTTTGATTTTTCCGTAAGAAGAACATTGAACAAAATTTCAACTCCAATATCTCTGAACATTTTCGTTTAGACAAAAATGTCCCAGTAGAAAAATATCTTAGCCTATCTTTTTAAATATTTTCCCATCATATATTATTTTACGTTCCATAAAATTTACAGTAGGCCTACCAGGTTAACCGAGCCTTGCTCGTTGGTTCTAATTCACTTTTGTTATAGTGTCATGGTAATCAAGCTATTAAATCTACACCAGACTCTTCACAGATAACTGCTGTTAAAAACTGCTTAAAATTAATGTTTCTTTATTTTTGTTAACTTTTTGTTATTTCGTTACCAAAATAGCAACCCATAAGACCAATGCTAAAAATTACTATTTTTAAACTTAAATATAGACCAAATTCGATTTTTACTGGGATTGAGGCTGTTTCTAAACTCATTTTTGGGCCAAAACACTGTTAAATGCAATATTAAAGCAAAATCTACCCGCTAGATTTCGAGATCGTGAAACACGCACATCCCTTCAGACATTGCTCATATTATAGTATAACCGTACATAAACGTTATGCTGTGTGAACGAGGCTTCAAATTTTTTTTTTTTTTTTGTAAAAGGCAACTTTTTGACCCAGATAAATTATTAGAAATATTTTTAATGCCATATTTTTTGTAATGTTTACATAAAATTTGGCCCTAAATAACAAAAATAAGAACAGAATTAAGCAATTTTCCATCAACTACTTGTTGCTGTGGTCAAAATAAGTCCGTGTGGTTATGTAAAAAGATCTAAGATACGTAACGATAGAATTATTTAGGGTCTAACATTTATAACAATGCTTATAATAGTCACATAGGAAAATTGCAGGTGACCGCTTACGTTTTTGCCCGTATGAACGCTTACGGTCGCCTATTTTAAATTTATAAATACATATTAGATAATAGGAAATGAAATATAGGTTTTTTGTAGGTTATACAATAATTTTCACTAGAGATCGCTACATGGTTTAAATTCAACCAAAATGTCAGATCATCTGGACCCAATCAGTTGAAAAAATATCTATCTTATCTTATACTCTAAAACAAGCTCCGTTTGTACGGGCAAAGTTTTTTTTCGCTCCAAGGATTTTTGATTTTTTGATTGAATATGGGGGTTTTGGCCACCAGAAATCGATTGGAGCTGGTCCCATAGCTGGGAAAAATCTGGTTTTCGTGCTAGAGCCCTTCAAAGATCCCATGTTATCCTTATGGAGATTTTTAAATTGAACCAAAATCAGCTGATAACTGTAGATAAAAGAAGATAATGTGTTACATCTTTAACCTGTGGCTTTAGGAAAATCATACCAATGTGCAGCAAACCTTCCGCCTGACGAGTGAGCGGAGAAAACGAACTTTGTGTGAGAAATGAAAGTAATAATTTTACTGAGCTTAAGCTCGGGCCCCTGGTACTATATTTAAAACAGTAAGGAAAAAAACCTTTGGACGTTATTATGTGACTTCTACTGGAAAGATTTACATGCGGGTTGCACCAAAATAAACTTTTTTCGGTTCTATATTAACAGGTTTTATTTGTATTTCCAAAATATTTATGTTAAATCGGTAAAATATGAAAAATGAACTTTTCTTAAGGAGATTTAACATTGGGAAAAAAGCCAACAATTCCAAACCTTTGGACAGTTCGTCTGAGACTTCCACTGGACCAATTTACACGCAGTTTGTACCAAATAAAACGCAAACCTTTGTATATTAGCAGATTTTATTTACTTTAGTGTTAACTTACTTCCTTAAATTAAAAATATCGACATTTTCAAACCTTTACAATTTATTTATTTTACACGATTTCAATTAGCTGATTGTAAACGCACGAGGTATTTTGTCTAAATACAGAGTGGATGAACAAAAGGTCATGAAGGATTTGGTTTATTATGGCCAGTACCTAAAAAAGTTTACAATTATTATGATGTATTGTCATTTTTGGAAAGAAAGTTGCTTAATATGTAATTAACGTCATCTTACTTCTTTAAATAAAAAATATCGACATTTTCAAACCTTTACAGTAAATTTATTTTACACGCTTTCAATCAGCTGATTGTAAAACCACTAGGTATTTTGTCTAAATACAGAGTTGATGAGCAAAAGCTCAAGAAGGGTTTTGTTTACTATGGCCAGTACCGTATCCCTAAAAACGTTTGCAATTATTATAATGTATTATCCTTTAAATGGAAAGAAAGTTGCTTAATTATGTGAAATAGGTGATTGCTATGTTATTAAGACTAAATTGTAAAGGTTCAGTTTAAATAGATTGTTTACATTTGTATGAAAAGAAACGGATGTATCGGAAATTCGTTGGGCAATCAATTTGTCGGTTGAAACGTTGTAATTGTAATGCTTTACAATTCTCCCCCACCTCGACGGTAGGCCTATTCGTGGCACAGTCGGTAGCGTGACGTGCCTTAAGCCAGATGGCCCGAGTTCCAGACCGATCTTCATATATATACTTTTTGTAATGTGTCTAATAACGGTGTCATTAATAAATGTTTTACTGATGGTACCGATATTTATTTTAAGCAAAATAGAGACATTAAAATATTTATAGGCCTTTTCAAATCCTCCAAAAACTTATTTATTAAACTAAAAAATTTAATAAATACAAATTGATAGTTTAGGCCTGTTTATTTTTGGTATTGTTTAATTAATACATCGCTTTGATTAGGCTACTAAGGTTTAGGCCTAAGTAAACAATAGATTTGTTATGTTTATAAAATACTAAACAGTGTTTGTATTACATAGTAAGGTGCAGCATTATTGTCTTTAAGGAATAAGCCTATAGGCCTACTTTGACAGACACTCCAACAAAAACCTTTTAGTTTCTTTTTCATTTACTAAAATTATATACATATAACTTGAAGAATTTGAAGAAAGCCATGAGAACTATTATCATACATTATCCATGTATTAAAATATCCGAGGAGTAGGCGTATAATGTTTCAGAGCTGTTGTAGCCTAAATAAGTGTGGCAAGCCTTGACTCATTGGTCTGTTTTTGTTAAATTAAGGTCTGTTTTTGTTAAATTGGCAAATTATAAAATTTGTTATTCCCAAGGGAATTTTGTTTACCCACATAGCACAGAATATTGATTTTACCTCAAATAAACGTTAAACATTTCAAATTATATCAAATCAAAGTTTTGATATTTATTTTACGTTTATTTGATATTCAAAACATCAAAGTCAAATAACGTCAATTTTTTATATTTATTTTTTGTTCAAAACGTAAAAGTCAAGTAAGGTTACATTTTTCATATTTATTGAACATATTCTTGAAAATGTGCTAAACCACATTAGGCCTAACTTATAATTTTCTTATTGAGATACAAAGTGGAAAGAAACGGTTAACCTCTTCATATGAACTTCATGTACTATTTAAAACGAAATGAAATTAAACCCAATTGTCAAGTTGAATTTATGTAAAATAAAAAATTCATTGAGTTTATTCAAGTTCAATTTATGTCAAACATAAAATGTATTGAGTTTATTTAGGTTTATTAAATAGCCTACACAAGTTTTTTTTCATATTCTTGTGATAGTAAAAATATAAAATTACATTAATTTTTTTATAGTCTTATTTGTTTAACACATTAAAAAGGTCAAGTAGTACTGTAAGTTATATAAAATTCTGTTCTGAGCGAAGGCCGAGTAATAATGACTAACTAGTAAATAAGAACACTCATTTTCATGGCTAAAAATTTCCGTGTGAAATTCCTCTCAAGAAAGAAGACGAGGTCCAGTTCCAGCTGGTTCATCACGAAGGCCCTCGCCATCACATCAAGCTAAAACCATTTACACGTAAAACCACGCATGATTATACAAGAACTTGCATGATTATACAAATGTCTTAATAATAAAAATAACATAAAAATTAAAAATATAAAACATCAGAACAAACTAAACGTTGGACGTTGTCATTATGTTAACTTTAAACAAATTAAACCTTTGAAATGTGGACAAACATTTATCTTTGATAACAACTGCAGTTTTTCATGTACCGTAATGAAAAAGAACAGAAATTGATAACAAAAAGGTAAATAATTGATAAAATTGGGTGTAAAAATTAATATCTAGTTACTCTAAAGTGACACCATTAATATCTAATTCTTTTAAACGACCACATTTTTTGTATAGGCTGTTAAAATAATAGCCTACTTAAAAAAATCTATTAATTTTGCTGCACGCCTAAGAGCACTTGATTTCAAAACCATTATGATAAATCACATCTTTATTCGTCATTATATTCTACATTCTAATTCCACAATCATTGTAATAGCAAATAAAGTATTTACAGTGTACCATACCATATTATGGTATCGGCACATAATTATTTGTACGGCACGTGGCAGCACTGAGCAGCGCGACTCATTCCCGACTGCCAGGCGTTCTGATTGGTGAGGAATCGACGCTTCTGATTGGTAGTTAGCGAGTTCCAGCCGTAAACAAGTTAGCCAGTTCCGCCGCCGTACAGTGTCGATCTCGGAATCCGCTAACTTTCTCCTAACCTGGGTTAGCGGATTCCGGGTTAGGCAATTCCGGCGACGACAAAGTTAGTGAATTCCGTAAACGTTAAGTTTTTGGAGATAGGGATTTTAACATTGGGTTAGCGGATTCCGAGTTAGCCAGTTCCGCGCTCCCGGATAAAAATTCAAGATACTTAAAATTGTTTGTTTATTCAAGCTCTTTTAAATGGTTTCAGTTAAAACTAATGAATTTTCCGCTCACTCGCCCTCTTCCATTTTGAAGACGAGCTCGTTCGCTTCGCTCACTCGCCATGCCGAAGGGTGCTGCACTTTGGTATAATTTTCCTTTAAATATATAACACATTAATTTATATCTACAGTTATCAGCTGATTTTTGTTCAATTAATAAACTTTCCATAAGGATAACATGGAAACTTTGAAGTGCTCTAGCGCGAAAACCGGATTTTTCACAGCTATGGGACCAGCTCCTATCGATTTCTGGTGGCCAAAACCCCCATAGTCAATAAAAAAATCATAAATCCTTGGAGCAAAAAAAAACTTTGCCCGTACAAACGGAGCTTGTTTTAGAGTATAAGATACAGATATATAAATAGATAGATATACATATATACGAAAAAGAACTAATGGTGTTTTTGGCTTCTGGGGACCTCAAAATAAAAAAGTAACATGGTCCCGGGCTTAGGTCTTACCATGGCTACTACCGTAATAGCGTATTCCCTATAGGGAAATTCGCTAAAAAATGAAAAATAAATAAAAAGTCCTCCCCATCCTCCTCTTACTTTTTTCCAATTTTTCCCTTTTTAAAACATTTATATTTAATATTTACGAGCTTAATCAGAATCGATATATAAAAACCTAATTGCCCTAAAATTTTTTAAAAAAATAACCAAAATTCCCCTAAAAATAAAAAAAATACCAAATTCCCAAAAAATAACACAAAATAACCCAGAGCAAAAAAAAATATCAAAAAAATTTTAAAAAATAACCTGTTGCAAGCCCTTGGAATTGCTGTATTTCGTCAGCAGCAACTAACATGTTAACAATAATATAATTTTGGCAAATTGGGGAAAAACCATACAGTTATACAAAGCAGTAAGAGAAAAAGTGGAAGTTAATGCACAATTTGATTATCATTCATTGTAAAAATGCTGCAACAACTTTCCCGTGTAGTTGTACAATTTGTAAATATGTATTATCTACTTTTACAAGGTTTAATTTTCCAAAATTAAAAAAAAAAAATATATATATATACTTAGGTTTTACTTTAAAATGTTATGTTACAGTATCCATCTATTCGCTTGACCGTCAGTCCCGACTAAGTGGATGACGGTGAACTCGGAGAATTTAATTCAATTATTAGTCAGTTAGTTTCTCTCACCTTGCCAGGCATTTGTGTGATGCCGGCTTTCTTGTAAACGTCAGCTAGCTCGTACTCCGGCAAGATGTAGTTTCCCAACAGGGCAGCCAGCACGCACAGTTTGTCTGAAGTAAGGCAAAGCCCTTTGCACAGCTCTCCCAAAATGTATTCTTTTGATTCAAGGGACCCCTAAAATAAACATTTCATAAATATCTGTTAAAACTTTATTATCTTGATCAATGTGGACAATACAGGTAATAAAAGTCTGCAATTTATTATGGTAACCTGCTATTAAAAAATAAAGACTTCAAAAACATAATTTTCAAACTTTGTAACAGGCTATTAGGCTATAGCCGAATTTTTTTTTTCCTTTGTGCTACGGATTTGGGTAAATTCACACACTTCACAATAAGCTTTTAACAGAGTGAAGTTCACAACACTCAATGATTATAAAATAACAAACAACTAATTACCTTGTAGGTGAGTTTTAGCTGGCGGGCAGAAAAGTACCTCGGTGGGTCGAATGCAACGTATTCCGCATCATCCGCAATCAATCCATGGTAATTGTTCTCTCTACAGTACGCTATCACCTCTTGCTTGTGGTCATCCATGGTGCAGACAACTTGCACGTTCAGGTGCCTCAGAACCATACGAATGGCAGTCCTGAGACAAACCGGCGATGTCCACCACACCTTTGGGGGTGGGGTACCTTTGGTGGCCACATGTTTTAATACCTGAAACAATGTTAGTTACTTAATCAATATAAAATCAAATTTAGTGATTTTTTACTACCAGTAGACAGAAAACTTAAATTCTTTTCAGAAAAGTCATTGTACTTTCAGTGGCAAGCAAATGGACTTAACACGTTCACTGCGGGACTACCGACCTCCTCCGCAGGTGACTGCGCGCCGACCAGTCGGTAACATGCTCCCTACAAATCTATTCCGTCGCAGTACTGCAGCACCCTGGTGTGGACGGGAGCTATTTCGTCCGTGTTTTGTGTAGGACAGTGGCTATCTTTTGGCGCAATCTGTTCGCAATTATCGTTACTGGTTCTGTTACTGTGACTGGTGGATTTCACTCAAGTTTTGATTATATTAAATATAATTTTTCGTTGTAAAAGTGTGTTCTGTTATGAAATAATGGCGACTATTCACAAACAACAAGTCGCTGACGATGCCAGTGTGACCCTTGAGACAGTTGATCATGGCGGAGCAGCTTTCATTGAAGGACAAGTTCTGTGAAGGAAGAAAATGGGAATACTGACAATGAGTCTTTTTTGATCGGGTTTTAACTGAAAATACCCATATTTTTATACAACACACTATTATTTATGTAATATATAACATGTAGATTACTTTCAATGCATTAAAATGAAGTTAAAGTGGAACGGCGATGTAGTGGGCAGTCGAAGGGGAGCGCCAGGTGCTGACTACCGACCGGGCGGTACTATTTTGAAAATGGCGGCAGACATTCAATACCCCCCGTCGCAGTAGACCTGCGTACTCAGCGAATTTCCAAATTAGTAATATTAATTTTGGCCGGATAAACCTGTAAACCAAATATCATCACATGCCCATAAATAGGGAAATAAATGTCTATTCTCCTAATGATAAAAATATAGGGAAAGAGTATGCAGGTATGCTGCCATGGGGAACACTAAAAGTAGGTTTATAGCTTAAAATTATAAATATATTTCGACCATGTGAAGCCTAATACTTCGTTTCTTCAATATCTGTCCATTGCTAAAGGAGTTTGCTTATTCTCCATATGATTAACATGGGAAAAGAGTATGCAGGTTTGCTGCCATGATAAGCATAAACACTAGGATTTCTTTACCATAAATGGATGAGTCTCAACCAAATGAAGCTGAATTCCAAGTTTCATCCAAAAATATTGGTTAAAAAGTGAAATATTAACACATCCTTATTCTACATAAGATTAACATTGGAGCCCCAAAATACAATGTACTGTCTTAAGACTTTTTAATATCTTGGTAACCAATGGAGCTAGAGCAAAGCTTCAAAATACTAAATTGTGTGTTTTTTTGAGCTAAATCCAATGGTGAAAATAAAAATTTAAAATTTTTAAAATTTACATATGAAAAATGCAAAAAACCCATTTTTGGGGTACAAAACCCCCCAAAACTACCCCTTCCGGTAGGTCGATATGTCTGGTTTACGAACTCATCCGAATAAATGTAGGATTACACATCTCTACCAAATTTGGTGTCGATCGGACCATTTTTACGAGAGTTATCGTGTCTAGGGACACATATATACATATATAAATATATACATATATAAATATATATATATATATATATATATATATATATATAAATTTTAATGACTATTATTTTTGGTCTCTGGGCACCTCAAAACGAAAAAGTAACATGGTCCCGGGCTTAGGTCTTACCATGAGACCTACGGTAATAGCTTATTCCCTATGGGAAATTCGCTAAAATGCGGCGGAAACTTAATTTAAAGCCTTGAAATCATCTTTGGACAGTATAAGATATGGGTCATTATCAAATTAATGGCCAATTTGAGAAAGGTAAAAAAATTCAAAAATAAAATTCAAAAACAAGTTATTTATTAGTAGTTCAAAGTAAATTAACTACAGAATAAAACCTTACACATAGCAGAGCGTACAAATTTTATTTAAGACTGATTTTCCTGATTTCATTTCAGGAATACACACAGAATTTTCCCCTCGCTCACGTTTTTTCTTGATAAAAAAGTGATAAAAAATTGTAAAGTCAAAAGTTATAAACTGAATGCTGAAGGTAAATGTAATTACTAACACCTACATAAGTTAAAACGAGTTTATATTGATTATTGTGTTCTTTAGACCAGAAAATGTGCCTTATTTTCATTTCAATCTCAAAAAACTCACTTAAACTTTCCATATTTTGATAGATTATTCATTATTTTTATTTAAAAATATAATAAAATGATAGTAAAGAGTATAAACTATCAATTGATATAAATTTTTTAATTATTTTTTATAATTTGATATTTTTTAATAAAAGAAAATGTGATCGTGAGGGAGTGAGCGAGGGGTAAAAACGCCGTGAGCGAGGGGGAATCGCCGTGAGCGAAGGGAAACTGATAAATAATAAATGAAAAACTAATAAGTAAATAAGTTGTATCATCTAACAATGCAAGATGTAGTAATAACAAAATGTATTATTACGATGATAATAGCAAAGGGATTTCCTTTATTCACGACTCATCCGTGAGCGTGGGGAACGTGAGCGAAGAGAAAATGTCAAAGGTCTTTCGTTTTTTACTAGGGATGGACGGGACCCGAAATTTCGGGAGCAAATTTGTCCCGATCATCGGGCGGGATTTTTTTTTACTCGGGAATTTATCGGGACGGGAACTGCCGAACGGCGCTGCGGCCGCGATCGCGGCCGGCGGTCTCGGTCAGTGATCGCGGCCGGCGTTCTCGGGCGGCGATCTCAGTCGGCGATCGCGGCCGGCGGTCTCGCTAACGAGGAAGGCACAAATACACGCAGCTACATTCCACTGACGCCAGAGATGACCTATTGTTCAGCTTATCTATTGTTCAACCTCCGGCAGTAATTTATTCAAGATGGGTGTTTTTTGCTCCTAGTACCAAATGCTACTTTTTGAACCAATTGTCCTAGAAAACTAAGGGATGGCTCGTTTGATTCGTTTAATTCTTACAAATTAAACAAAATGTCAACCAAAGTTGTGTGACTTTCCAATTAAAGGGAAAAAATGGCAAAGTATTGTTAAATAAATCAATATTTAATTGAATTACTGTTTTATAATGTTAAAAGCATCTTATTATAATTTAATATAATTTTTAAATGAAAAACTTAAAATCCCATTAAATGTATATTTAAAAATTAAACATTACAAATACATTTATTAGATTTTGAGGTTCATAACTTTAAACTTTCATTGTTTTTATTGATTTTTTCATCATAAACTCCTTTTTTTAATAGCAAAAAATAGCTAAATGAATAAATAGAAATAAAAATAATTAGGTCTAATAGTGTATATTTTTAAAGTTCAATTTTTATGATAATCTCTAAGTAAGAACTGTCTCAGTTTAATCAATAAGTATAAAAAATGAAAAAAAAACATTCCTTGGGATTATAAATGGCTTTGCTTCATACCTTAGTGTGAATATATATTATAATTTCTATTTGTTTTTTTTTTTTTTTTTTTTTTTTTTTTTTTAACTGAGCAGGCCTTAGGTCTATTTATGTAATTTTACAGTTTTGTCTTCTTTACAATTTTTCCAATTGTTTTAATCTATATTTTTAAGTACAAAATTTTTCTTTAATATTTCATTCAACAAAACTTTTATAAAATTTTTAATGGACTTTTTTATATGTCGTTTAGTGATTTAGTGCACATTTAGTGATCTAGCGAAGAGGGGTTAGCACATTTAGTGATTTGATTTAAATTTTTTTTGTTACAAGAAAATTTATACTTTATCCTTATCTCATTGTATACTGCAAATATAAAAATTAGATATTTTAAATCTTTTCAACAAAAGGAAGTTTATTGTAACTTATACAAAAACAAGTGGAACAATTTGGAAACAGAACCAGTTGATATTTAACATTAATTTGTCTTTATACGACATTCAGATAAAAGTCAAAACAAATATTTCCCGATATCGTCGAGAAGAGCAATCCCGTCCCGATCCCGTCCCGTCCCGTCCCGAACTAAAAATCCATTCCCGTCCATCCCTATTTTTTACCCGACTATACCGGCAGTATTGCGCAACCCGTTGTTTGAGGTTATAACAGCTTCATAATCAGTTCTAAAACTACCATTGCTAGTTTTGCTGTTATAATTAAAAATGAGTTATGAGGAGTGAGCGAGGGGAACAGCAATTGATGTACGCATGATTTCTTAACTGAAATGTGATAATAACAACCCAAATATGACGATTACGATGCTGCCGTCCACAACACGTCTTACACGTAACTTCGGCCAAGCGCTACTGACCGGAACGGTATTTGGCGGCAAATTCAAAACATCGCTACACTTTTATTGGTCTTGTAGAGACACGGAAATAATGGCAAATTATTTTGAAATCGATCTGATTTCAATACTATTATTACTTTATTTCAAAATATAACTGTTATATAAAAATCATGGGCATTTTACATACTTATTTTTTGCAAATTTGCATGGCTTTTTTCGACTGAGAACTTAGACTCTGAGGCATGGAGACAGTGAGCAAGGGGAAAAATTAGATACATATTGTTTTTTTTTAAACATTTATTTTCATTCAATAATTTTATTTAGCAAGATCATTTTTAATAATATACTTACCATTTCTACAAAGCTTTATTTGCATGAAAAAAATTATTTTAGTATTTTTTTTTCCTGCAGAGACTCAAATCGGCCATTAATTTGATAATGACCCGTATGTATTTTCATGATAACCAATATATTTTAGTGTTTCAGGTAGGTTTTATTATTCTTCGCCGCAGTAAACGTGTTAATAGGCTTATTCAATGCTAGCTGATGAAATATTGAGAAGAAAGGCAGTTGTATGTTGATAGATTATTTGATACAAAGTAGATTAAATCTCCAATGGCTGGGTAGCTGAATAGTTTTAGTGTTTGCCTTCAGACTGGACCCAGTAGAAATTTGTGATTAGGCTACTAATTAATGATACTATTTAACAAGATATCTAACAACATTAGTTAATAACAAGACCAGAATTTCAAAATGTTCCCTAACGTTATAAAAAATGCCACAGGTGTATAAATACACAACAGGCAGAAAATACTTTTAATGAAATGATAATAGCTATTTACAATTTTAATTTCATGAAATTAGTTTGCAACCGATGAATTTTATAATTAACTTTTAAGTGTTAATTTTTTTTAAACAGAACTTTTCTTACCTGATTAACTTTTTGTCTCGTTTTTTGTTGTGTTTGAATCCACTCTGCCATCCGCTGGGGCTCAGTGCAGCCATTGAAAAATACTACTAAATCAATATTTGCTTTTTGAAGACTTGTGACAAATTGAGCTAAGAAACTGACCATTCGATTCCACTGGCCTCCACATGCCCAATCTGGAAGCAAAAATAAATATAAGCAACAAAGTAGATAAAGTATTAAAAATACTTTATGCCAGTACATGACTGTTTCCTAGTTCCACTAAATGGACCAAAATTTTGTTATAGGTTAAACAAAACAAGAAAGTACAATCCTAATGTTTAGTGCCTTCAATTCCTACTTGATTCACCTACAGCACACCAAAGTGTTACGCAGCTTGCATAGTCAGGTGAGTGATGCGAAAACCTACATCTACTTTGGTTTTTAAATGTAGTGATATTTTTATGTGGGATAGGGAGGGGAATTGGGTGTAAACTTCCACATCATAATTTTTACCTGCTGCAAATGATTAAACAATTAATTTGTCATTTAGAAATGAGTGATAAACTTAACGATTTGTGTACTGATACAGTATTTACTTAGAGCAATAAATCATAAATTAGAGTTCCACACCCACACCGGGAAAAATATTGTTATAGATTTAAAGAGACATGACCAGAAATGTAATGTCAGTTTTTAAAAACTTTTTAACCCTTTCCACTTGGTATGTCAGGGCAGCCACGCCGTTTTTAGCGACATGGTTGTATGTGAGGCCTGACCTGACAAGCACTTGTGTATATATTAAATTATATATATATATTAGTGGTTTAAGTTCACTGAATAGGGCTATTATAATTGTTATAAGTATTGAAATTACCTGGATACCCTATAATACATACTGATACTATAATATACTGATAATATAATACCCTGAATACTTATAATACATATATATGTTACTTTACACATATAAATGTTTGTACATATATGAATATTTACATTCACAAATATAAATTTAATATAAAACTAATTTCCCAGACAAACATTATACATTTATGTAATGTACATATACATGAATATGAACATTATGTGCATATATATGTTCATGTACATCTATTTGAACATGATCATATACATTATGTATATGTATTATTATGTATGTATGTTTATGTGTTATTAAAAATATGATATACATACATGCATTTGTAAATTATATCATATGTATATTGTAATATGTGCCTACATATTTTTTTAGATATATTTATTTGTTGCTATACAACAAATTCAATGAAAAAATGTCATATATACAGGGTGAGTTTCTTAAAGTGATCCAATAGCTAACTTTTTTATTTTAAATTTGACAGTATACTTCTTATGGGGGACCCCCTTTACTTTTTTATTCTGGTTTCAGATATGTATTTCACTTTTCAAAAATTCCCGCCATTTTTCCAATATGGCGGCCAACTTTAAAATTTCTTATGGAACACCCTACATTTTATGGTGTTTTTAAAATTTTCATGTTATTTTAAGACTTTTTTATTCTTTGTCATTTTTCTCTAAACCTAACGGTTAGGGAGCTAGAGGCAATTGAAGTTCATTTTTAGTTCCATAAGAATAACATGGGGCAAACTTTATCTGCCCATATCTCCGAAACCATTGATAAAAATAAAAAATACTCAGGAATAAAAATGGCTTAAATTGATGTTTTAAAAACATTTTTTTCATAATAACAAAAACTTTTTTTGCAAATTTTATATTTTGTCCGCCATATTGGAAGGAAGTTAATTTATGCGTAAATGATCATTTTTATTAGTGAAATGTTCTTAAAACATCAATTTAAGACATTTTTATTCTTGAGTATTTTTTATTTTTATCAATGGTTTCGGAGATATGGGCAGATAAAGTTTGCCCCATGTTATTCTTATGGAACTAAAAATGAACTTCAATTGCCTCTAGCTCCCTAACCGTTAGGTTTAGAGAAAAATGACAAAGAATAAAAAAGTCTTAAAATAACATGAAAATTTTAAAAACACAATAAAATGTAGGGTGGTCCGTAAGAAATTTAAAAGTTGGCCGCCATATTGGAAAAATGGCGGGAATTTTTGAAAAGTGAAATACATATCTGAAACCAGAATAAAAAAGTAAAGGGGGTCCCCCATAAGAAGTATACTGTCAAATTTAAAATAAAAAAGTTAGCTATTGGATCACTTTAAGAAACTCACCCTGTATACAGGGTTAGGCAAAAGTCTGGATACCCCCAGTTAACTTTTTAACGCGTTGCAGTAGGAAAACCAAACTCGGCACATGTTAACAACATGAAAAACTGCACTTTTTCATAAACTACACAACTTTGCCCCTGCCCCCAAAATGGGGTATTTTGGGGGCAGCCCCAAATTTTCAAATGTAAACCCCTATTGAGTGACCCCTCATTTTAAACGGTGTATCAAGACAAATTAAATGGCGCAAACCGGAGGTCGATATCTCACCCCTAGCCAAAATGGCGGCCATTTCAAAATTTGAGATGGGCAAGCAAGTATAAGTCTGGACACCCCCAATTAATTTTTTAACACGTTGCAGTAGGAAAACCAAACTCGGCACATGTTAACAACATGAAAAACTGCACTTTTTCATCAACTACACAACTTTGCCCCTGCCCCCAAAATGGGGTATTTTGGGGGCAGCCCCAAATTTTCAAATGTAAACCCCTATTGAGTGACCCCTCATTTTAAACGGTTTATCAAGAGAAATTGAATGGCACAAACCGGAGGTCGATATCTCATTTATAACCAAAATGGCAGCCATTTTAAAATTCGAGGAGGGTAAATTGACATTTGTTCAAATTAAATCGGAAAATAGCTTTTTTAGAATTGAGAATATCTGAAATTATTTTAGAATTGAACTTACTAGTTCATTTCTGCTACTAGGTTCAATTCTAAAATAATTCTAGAAATTATAAATTCTAAAAAGCTATTTTCCGATTTAATTTTAACAAATGTCAATTTACCCTTCTCGAATTTTAAAATGGCTGCCATTTTGGTTAGAAATGAGATATCGACCTCCGGTTTGTGCCATTCAATTTCTCTTGATAAACCGTTTAAAATGAGGGGTCACTCAATAGGGGTTTACATTTGAAAATTTGGGGCTGCCCCCAAAATACCCCATTTTGGGGGCAGGGGCAAAGTTGTGTAGTTGATGAAAAAGTGCAGTTTTTCATGTTGTTAACATGTGCCGAGTTTGGTTTTCCTACTGCAACGTGTTAAAAAATTAATTGGGGGTGTCCAGACTTATACTTGCTTGCCCATCTCAAATTTTGAAATGGCCGCCATTTTGGCTAGGGGTGAGATATCGACCTCCGGTTTGCGCCATTTAATTTGTCTTGATACACCGTTTAAAATGAGGGGTCACTCAATAGGGGTTTACATTTGAAAATTTGGGGCTGCCCCCAAAATACCCCATTTTGGGGGCAGGGGCAAAGTTGTGTAGTTTATGAAAAAGTGCAGTTTTTCATGTTGTTAACATGTGCCGAGTTTGGTTTTCCTACTGCAACGCGTTAAAAAGTTAACTGGGGGTATCCAGACTTTTGCCTAACCCTGTATATACAATATAAGATATCACTACATTATACATATATTTTCAAAATGGCGGTAATTTTTAATTTTCAAACTCAAATATGCCAAAATTGATAAATTTTATAACAATTTTACAAATTACAAAAAAGTTTCAAGATTAAATTATCTAACCAATGGTACCATGTTTGTAAGAATCTGACAACAAATAACGGCATAATTGCGATTTTTCTGTTAAAATGTCTTAATTTGCATCAATTATAATGCAAAATCAATAATTTTCGGAGAAAAATCTCAATTACTCCGTTATTTGTTGTCAAATGCTTACTACTATTGGTTAGATAATTAAATTCGGCAACTTTTTTGTGTTTTATAAATTTTTAAAAAATTTAATGATTTTTAGATTATTTGAATTTGAAAATTTAAAATGGTCGCCATTTTAAAAATATACCATGGAAACAATTAATTGTTTTCCTGAAAATGTACATTGGTATGATAAAGATTCATACCAAATATGAACTGAATACAACCATCCGTTACAGAAATAAAAATTTGTATGTGAAAAAAAAAATGGCGGACAACGGCTTAATGATGGATTTTAGACCCCTATTTGTGTAATGATTTTTTTCACTTGTCTCAAAGCAAGGAACAAATGTACAAAAGGATTCCAGAGAGTTCCGGGACACCCTGTATACTGATTTTTATTCCTTATTAGTTGGTCTATTAAAATATTTACAAGCTACATTTTTATTTGTAAGATTAGCCAATATATAGTGGTTAACATCTAGAATTTTATGTTTAATATAAAATGTTATCTATCATTACATATATAAAAAATATATATATAACCTTTTTCCCTCAAATAAATATTTTTTATACCTTAATAACTAATGTGAAATAAAAACACGAGTCAGTTTTTCAAAATTAAAATACACCAAAAGTAAATTATTAAGTAAACAGCTGTTCTTCCTGCCTCCAATTAAATACAAGCATTGACTATGTACACAAACATGAGTAGACTTCTCATAGCATAGGCAATGTATACATAACCGAATAAGTAGGGACATCCGTATGGGGAAGTGAGAACGCCACCCCTGAAACACAGATATAGCACCACCAAGATGGTAAGGATTATGCTGATTGGTTGAATGGGAACAGATGACTAGAATAATTTTACAGAAGTTTGTTATTGTTTTGATTTTTTGTAAACAAATACGCTCATTTTGACATTTGAGAGGTAGAAAGAGCGCTTCCCGTGACAGTAAGGAGAAGTAATCCTAGCATCAGCGCTTTATTTTCCTCTGGTTTTCGGGGGCAAAACTAAAATTTTTTAACATGGGATGTCCCTACTTATTCGGTTCTGTATACATTGGCATACGCGTGTTTGAAACCCATTGACTTTGGTACGATCTCATGCGCCGTACATGGAAGTACAAGAGTCATATGATAGGCAAATCAGTACTACCACTCTTTTCAATCCAGGATTAACCATTTTATAATGGAGGTTTTTGTTTATGTTGTGATGAAATGTTTTTGCTGCAATGTAAATTCATTTGCACAATACAATAAAGCTTCAATATTGGATAATATACAGGGTGTTTCAGAACTCCCTACCAATATTTTAGGGCATTGTTCCTGGGTTAAAAACATATCTAAATATCATATTTAAATTGTCCGGAAGTCTTAAGTTACTCACTCAGCCGCCATTTTGTTTTTTACACATAATAATTTTTATTTCCATAACGGATGGTTGTATTCAGATCATATTTGGTATAAATCTTTATCATACCAATGTACATTTCCAAGAAAAAAATTAATTTTTTCCATTGTATATTTTCAAAATGGCGGCCATTTTAAATTTTCAAACTCAAATATCTCAAAATCGGTAAATTTTATAAAAATTTTACAAGACACAAAAAAGTTGCCAAATTAAATTACCTAACCAATGGTGCCAAGTTTGTAAGGATCTGACAACAAATAACGGATTTATTGCGATTTTTCTTCATAAAAACATTGATTTTGCTGTTAAAATGGCCTTATTTGCATTAAATTCAATGCAAAATCCAGGTTTTTATGAAGAAAAATCGTAATAACTCCGTTATTTGTTGTCAAATCCTTACAAACTTGGTACCATTTGTTAGGTATTTTAATTTGGCAACTTTTTTGTGTCTTGTAAAATTTTTATAAAATTTACCGATTTTGAGATATTTGAGTTTGAAAATTTAAAATGGCCGCCATTTTGAAAATATACAATGGAAAAAATTAATTTTTTTCTTGGGAATGTACATTGGTATGATAAAGATTTATACCAAATATGATCTGAATACAACCATCTGTTACGTAAATAAAAATTATTATGTGTAAAAAACAAAATGGCGGCTGTGTGAGTAACTTAAGACTTCCGGACAATTTAAATATGATATTTAGATATGTTTTTAACCCAGGAACAATGCCCTAAAATATTGGTAGGGAGTTCTGAAACACCCTGTATAAATGAAAATACAATTTTTTATTCATTAGCCAATATTTTTAATAATTTTATTGGATGAGGCCTTTTGACACACAAGTTGTCATCATCAGATCTCACACTCCATAATACAAATCAAAAAGTAAATATTATTAAATGTGATTAAAATACAATCATATGTAAAATTATGAAGAATAAAGATAAGCGTAAACAAAATTTTGATTTTAAGTTCATAACATACTATATAAATTTCTTCAGAAAATTTGAATTCAAGAACTGAGAATTTAGAATTGGTCCATTATTATTGTTTAATAAATTATCCTGTTGTGTCAAATTAATTTAGTATGTCTCCCAAGCATTACGGTATTTTGGTTTTATTATTTCTTTCAGAATTTTTAGGTTGGAGTTTAAAACCGAATGTCCTGTAGATAGTCAATGATCAGCAACTGCAGATTTTTCTGGTTGGTTAAATTTGATATGGGATTGAACACTAAAACGAACAAACAAAACGAACACTAAAAACAAGATTTAAGGAACATCAATCCCATATCAAATTTAACCGACCAGAAAAATCTGCAGTTGCTGATCATTGCCTATCTACAGAACATTAAGTTTTAAACTCCAACCTAAAAATTCTGAAATAAATAATAAAACCAAAATACCTTAATGCTTGGGAGACATACTATATTAATTTGACACAAGAGGATAATTTATTAAACAATGATAATGGACCAATTCTAAATTCTCAGTTCTTGAATTCAAATTTTCTGAAGCAATTTATATAGTATTTTGTGGACTTAAAATAAAAATTTTTGTTTACTCTTATCTTTATTTTTTATAATTTTATATATGATTGTATTTTAATCACATTTAATAATATTTACATTTTGATTTGTATTATGGAGTGAGATCTGATGATGACAACTTGTGTGTCGAAAGGCCTCATCCAATAAAATTACTAATAATATTGGCTAATGAATAAAAAATTGTATTTTCATTTATTTATACTGTAAATTCAGCTAAATAATAACAACATCGATGGCAGCGACTCTGGCGCTGCGTACACAAAACTTCCAAATTTTAAACTCGGCCTAAATGCTTTGGATGGGAGGTCTATTCACGTTAGTGTACATAGTCAATGATACAAGTGGATGGCAACAGGCCAGTCGAGAAAATGAGAGTGGAAAGGGTTACGGTAATGCTTTATTTCCTAATTTAACTGTATCACTGTATTCCGTGCTCGCATGGTGTTGTCAAATGAATCTTTGACTGTAAATAAAATAGTAGACATAAATGTGGAATATTTTAATTTCATGCCAAATTATTAGCTACAGCTAATAACACTATCAATACACTATCAAAACAAAATTTTTTTTTCAAGTTTTTTCTCATTAATTGAATTTTATTCCCGAAATTGTTAACTTAGAGCAGCACAATCTGTTATTTAACCTTTACTCTGTTTTACTGTAGCTGTTACAATTTATCATTTTGTTTTTAAATCTTTGTTCATAAGAACTCCTGAGTTAAAAAACTTGTACATTGCTTATCATCCTAATTGCTGTAACAATGACAATAGAGCAGTTTCAATAAAAATAATAGAACAGTGAAGGCTCACAAAACATTACAGTTTATCTCACAATAATAATTTACATTGCCTTAAAGTTGTTTCTGCATCATTCCCTCACTTTTCACATTGGTATTTCTTGTCATCTAATCATCTAATAAACTATGCAGCCCTGACTGACTGACTCACCCATGAATTTCTGACGTAACAATTTAAGCTAGAGACTTGAAATTTGGCATACGTCTAGCCTGAATGGTGAATGCTAAGTTTAAAATCTTAAACTTGCAAATTTGTATTTTTAATTGTATTTTTAACCTATTAAAAAAAATTCAAAATGGCGAACTTCTGATATTGTAATTTTTTCTTTTTGGCTCTAGCGGCTAAACGCTTAGTCCTATCTAAAATCTGAGAAGCATACAACGACAGGGAATTTAATTATCTACAATTTTGGTCCTTTGACTTTTTATCATATCTCGCACCGTTAAGCCTCCAGAGCGTTTTTAATGAAACCCCGTTTTTGGTATTCGGGCTCTAGTGACTAAACGGATGGTCCTATAGAAAATCTTATAGAATGATTTTAGATCATTCAAAGATGAACAATTTTTATCTTGTAACATTTAGCCGTATCTCGATTTACTCTTAAAACAGGATTTAATGTATTTGCAATTTTGATGGTCTTGAGTAGAGACAAGTTGGCGGTTCTAGTCCAACAGTAGTGTCATGCATATTTTGGCACATCTTAAAACTAATAAATTGAGCTCTAAACGAGAACCTTAGAGGAGGTAACCAGGAAGGGGGCATGGAGGCGGAGCCCCCGTTGAGCATTAGTGGAGTATTTCCTATGAATACTGAAATTGATCTCTGCTAAATGGTGAACATTATACCCAAGGTACTTACCATACCAATGTGTGGAATCAAAATATTTGATGATTGTTATTTGTGCTGCTTAGTGGTGGAATTTTGCTTTATTAATGGAATGACCTATAAATGAAAATTTGCCTACTGCTAACAGTGTCTACCATCTACTTTCATTACAAAACACATAAACAATGAGTAAAAAAGGCTATAAGGCAAGAATAAAATATAAAGACACAAAAATTATTATTATTCCATTCTGTCTCAAGGGCCCACAGTAGTTTTATGTAGCATATTAGGATATGTAGCATATTTACAGTTATAAAATTGTGTATTTTCACTAGTGCACCTACCTGAAAAGAAACCTCCATAAAGTCTATCCAAACAGCACTCTCCATCGACCACAAGGCTGAATTTAGTTAATGGGCTTCCACCTTTTTTCTGAGCTTGTTTAACAAGACGCTGAGATACAGTTTTTGCAATTCGTACAAGATCCACCCCAACACAAGACTCCGGTATGGCACCACTTTCAAGAAATGTTTGAAGGTCCTGTATCCCCATTTTTATGATTTTAACCCAACACTCTTAGAACTTAAAATCCACTCATCGACGGCGACATATATTATTCACCATCCAAAGTCCTGAAAAAAGAAAACAGTAAGAACAGTGTGGTTGAGAGTTTTAATGGACCAAGTAGCCTATTATAGTTAATTCAATAGAAGCAAGATGAGAATTCAAAGTTCTCTTCATTCAGAATCACAGGCATGTATAAATAATAGAGCATTTGGACTGGAATTGTTATAAAACTGACTTTAAAAATAAAAGCTTTTTGGGGCCCATAAACTAATGAAAAAGTCTTTCATCCAATGCCAGGTCACACTTCAAAAACTCTGATACCTTGTAACTTTTTAGCGAATTTCCCATAGGGAATAAGCTATTACCGTAGGTCTCATGGTAAGACTTAAGCCCGGGACCATGTTACTTTTTTGTTTTTAGGTAAACAGAGACCAAAAATAATAGTCATTAAAATTTATATATATATTTTATATATATATATATATATATATATTTATATTTAATCTGTTTTATAAATATATATATAAAACAGATTAAATCTATATATAAAACTACATCTGAATCCCGACCATCCAATCGAGCAGTTCTTAAATGTGCTCATTTCGAACATTTCTGATCCTACGTTTGAAGACAAACTACCTAAGAGTGAAAATCTAACCGAATGTCAAAGAAAAGCGTTATCTTCACTTAGGAAGAACAGAGAAATAATTATTCTTCCAGCAGACAAAGGAGATGTAACGGTAATAATGAATCTTAAAGATTATGTAGCAGAAGCGAGAAGACAACTTGACGATGACTCAACTTACATATTATTAGATAAAGATAAAACAGCAAATTTTAACAAAGAAATAACCAGATTTATAAAACAAAATGGACCTAAAGAAAATCTAAGCCAATCATCGATAAATCTACTGATACAAGAAAATCCTAAGACACCGGTATTCTACTTGCTACCGAAGATTCATAAGAACATATCTCCCCCTCCTGGTAGACCAATAGTTTCATCAATTTTATCACCAACAGAAAGGATTTCTTCTTTTGTAGATGGTAATTTACAAGATATAGTTAAAAATCTACCATCTTATATAAAAAATACCTCAGACTTTTAAGAAGAGCTTTTTTAAGACTTTTAAGAAGACTTTTTTAAGAAGTGCTACGAAATGTCCCTCAACCCCTACCAAAAGAAACTCTACTTGTAACTATTGATATAAGGTCACTTTATACTAACATAGAACATACAAAAGGCAAAGAGGCAGTGACTTACTTCTTAGACAAAAGGTCAAACCAATCCCCTTCAACTACGTTTTTAATATCACTTATAAATCTCATCCTAACCATGAACTGTTTTAGATTTCAAGATGCATTCTATCTGCAAACAAAAGGAACAGCAATGGGAACCAAGATGGCCCCAGCATATGCTAATCTATTCATGGGAAAACTAGAAGAAGATTTTTTCAAAACACAAACCTTAAAGCCAATTTTCTGGAAAAGATTTATTGATGATATATTCATGATTTGGACAGATAGCTTTGAATCGCTTAAGAACTTTCTGGATGGTTTAAATAGTTTCTCCGACCTAAAGTTTACCTGGACAATTTCACAATCAACTGTAACCTTTCTTGATGTGGATGTATTCATTGAAAATGGATTGTTAAAAAATAAGATCAATGTAAAAAACACTAACTGTGGAAACTATTTACTTTATAATAGCTGTCACCCATCTCATGTCAAAAAAGCCATCCCCAAAAGTCTTGCAAAACGAGCAGAAAAATTATGCACAGAAAGAAAACATTTGGAAAAGTACATCGATAACCTTGTCACCACCTTCAATAAAAGAGGATATCCCAAGAAGCTATTAAATCAAAAACTGAACCTAAAGAATCAAAAGAATAATAAGCCAACTAGCTTTGAAAAGGATGATCCTAAATTCATAACAACATATCATCCAGGTTTATATAAGATCAATAATATTTTGAAGGTGGCAGACAATGTTATAAAAAACTCCTCTACAACGAACCAAGTTTTTAAGAAGCCACCAAGAATTATATTTAGGAGGCCTCCTGTGTTAAAGGAAATATTATCGAAACCTAAACTTCCTCAAACCATAGATGCGGGTAAACAACCTAGGGAAAATGGTGCTTGTCCCTGCAACAAGCCTAGGTGTTTGGTTTGCAAAATGGTACCAACGACTCGAACATTCAAAAGCTCAATTACACAAAAAGAATACAAAATAAATTCAGAACTTTCGTGTGAATCCAAAAATGTTATTTATCAAATAAAATGTAATGAATGTTCAAAGGAATATATTGGATCCACGATAAATACCAGAACAACAGGGCATAGATATGCGTTCAGACATAAAAAATATGAGCAGCCCTTAGCGAAACATGGAACTGTCCACAACAAAAATTTCGAAGACCTGTATCAAGTAACACCTATAAGGCAATTAAATGAAAACTCTAGCATACAGCGTCTAAGAAATATTGAACAGGCACATCAGATGGTCTTGAAATCAGAATTTCCCACAGGACTGAATTTAAGATAACTACCAGACCATGACAGTAAAATAAGTTGTTTTTGGGGGAGATCATATGACAAGCCAACACCTATTTTGTCTTTGTTTATATTTACAATTTTATTTTATTTTTTACAATGTTATAATTTTTGTTATTAATTTTTGTTATTAGTTTTTATACACTTATAATTTTTGTACATGACTACGCGTAATGCGAAATATAGTACAATTTATTGAATTTTCAGTGTTTTCTGATTAAAATGTAGCTAAATATATTTATATATATGTATGTGTCCCTAGGCACGATAACTCTCGTAAAAACGGTCCGATCGACACCAAATTTGGTAGAGATGTGTAATCCAACGTTTATTCGGATGAGTTCGTAAACCAGACATATCGACCTACCGGAAGGGGTAGTTTTGGGGGGTTTTGTACCCCAAAAATGGGTTTTTTGCATTTTTCATATGTAAATTTTAAAAATTTTAAATTTTAGCGAATTTCCCTATAGGGAATACGCTATTACGGTAGTAGCCATGGTAAGACCTAAGCCCAGGACCACTTTACTTTTTCATTTTGAGGTCCCCAGAAGCCAAAAACACCATTCGTTCATTTTCATATATATGTATATGTATATATATATATATATATATATATATATATATATATATATATATATATATATATATATATATATATATATATCTGTGTGTCCGTGGTACTGATAACTTTTGAAGGGGACCTCCGATTTTGATGAAATTTGGTATGGAGGTGTAAGACCAGGTCTATTTTCATGAGTTCGCGAACCAGCATTGTCGGGTTATGGGAACGGGGTTTTATGGAGTTTCAAAGGGGTCAAAAATGGGTTTTTTGCATTTTTGGACCTTAATTTTTAAAATTCATCAATTTTAACTGAAACCATTTAAAAGAGCTTAAAAAAACAAACAATTTGGTATTTTGAATTTTTATCATAGCATAACTGGTTACGGGGCAAATCCAAAAATGTGTTTTCCATGTTATTTTTATGGGAAATCAAGAAAACCCTATATCTTGCTTATTTATTGACATAACTTAATCAAATTTGGTATGTACATTATCTATATAAGGTTTAACTTATACTTGCTTACAAAACCCATATGGCGGCAAACCTACATACTCACCCCCATGGGGTTTATGGGAAAAATAAAAAATTGCCAGAGTTTGATACAATTTTGTGTTTACATTCACCAATTATTGATTAACTTAGATTTTCTAACAACACCCAATGGCAGAAAACCTACATACTCGATCCTATGGTGTTTTTATGGGGAAAGTAAATGATCTGAAATTCCATTGGAAATTCGCTGAGTACGCAGGTCTGCTGCGACGGGGGTATTTATTTTAACCATTGGATTTAGCTCAAAAAAAAACACACAATTTAGTATTTTGAAGCTTTGCTCTATCTCCATTGGTTACCGAGATATTAAAAAGTCTAAAGACAGTACATTGTATTTTGGTTCTCCAATGTTAATCTTATGGAGAATTTTGATGTTTTAATATTTCACTTATCAACCAATATTTTTCGATGAAACTTGGAATTCATCTTCATTTGGTTGAGATTCATCCATTTATGGTAAAAAATCTTGGTTTTTGTGCTTATCATGGCAGCAAACCTGCATACTCTTTTCCCATGTTAATCATATGGAGAATAGGCAAACTTCTTTAGCAATGGACAGATATTGATGAAACTTAGTAAATGGCTTCATATGGTCAAAATAATTTTTTCAGGGTGTCTAGTTTATTTCTCTTTAAAAATTCAAGACTAATTCCAGACTTTTTCAAGACTGTTTTAGTTTTTTTCAAGACTGCCGCATTACTCGACATATTAATATCTAACTTACATTTAACAAAATTATTTACATAGTTGTCACTTATATATATTTGTTTTTAAATAGTACACACATTCCTTAAATCGACCAGCTTTAATTTTGTTGTTGGATATAATCACTACATGTTTCACTGTGAATACAGCATTGTCAAGTGATACAAGAACATAATATCTATCAAAGGATTGGTCAAGGATTAAAATACACTAAATTAACTGTGTTTCTTCCGTGTTTTGTCTTCTTTTTATCTTTGACCAATCCTTTGATGGATAGAAGGCTATGTTCTTATTTATATCACTTGACAATGCCATATATTCACGGTAAAACATGTACCATAGTGATTATATCCAACAACAAAATTTGAGCTACTCAAAGGAAGGCATGTGTACACTATTTTAGTCTTCAGTAGCAGTTTAGGGGCTAATATAATGAATTGTAATATTTTTTGTCAAAAACAGGATCATTAAAATGAAACTACAAAATTATTAATTTTTTAGAAAAAGCATTATTATTTCTTCAACAACATTGAAAATTTATATGGTTTGAATTAAAATAATGCACAAGTTTGTAATTCTATTTTTAACCCTTTGTCCGTCCTTCGTAGGGTGTGTGTTCTGTTTAGTTTATTAAAATAAATAGGGTTAGGCCTATATAAATCCTTTCAAAAATTCAATATGATAGCAAATTTATAGAACACATAAAAACTGCATATATTTCGTCACAATTAAAACGTTGCTTTTCCTTATTTTGTTTAGCTTGTAGGCAAATGTTAGTATAATTCACTTTCCAACATTGTCTACTGTAAACAAATTTTGAAATTTTTCATATTATTGAATAGAATCGTGAGCGTTTGTTTACGGTCTGCAGTTGCAAGCTTTTTGATTGGGGATTACAAGTGTCTCTGGTTAGAAATCTTTATCAGAGCGTCTTAATCGGGGATTGCAAGCGTCTCCATAGTTAAATTTTTTGAAAATTTCAAGACTAGACTGAAAATTCAAGACTAATTCCAGACTTTTCAAGACCATTATTGAATTCAATACTAATTCAAGACTTTCCAGATTTTCAAGACTACTAGACACCCTGTTTTTTTTATGATAAAAACCTAATTTTAGTGTTCCCCATGGCAGCATACCTGCATACTCTCCCTATAAGAATAAGAATAAGAATAAGAATAAGAATCGTTTATTGTCGTTAAACACAGTTGTGCAATAGACATTGTCAAAATAAGTTGGACATGACTTACAAACTTGGTAACAAAACAGACATACAGTTCATGAAAGACTAGGCTAAATATATATATATATTTTAAACAATAACAAAATCTTGCTTACAATTAATTTTAAAAGCACATTTATTTAAAATCTTTAAAATCAACTGTATTTAATTCAAAAAATTCCTTTACTGAATATAAAGGGTGCTTTAGCAACCCATTACTCAAAACCAATTTAAAATGAGCCAAGGATTCAATATTTCTCAAATTTACAGGAAGCTTATTGAAAAGTTTCAGACCAAGTACCTTTGAACTCTTAGCAACTTTAGTCAACCTACAAAAAGGAACTTCAACATTATTTTTTGATCTAGTGTTATGACCATGAACATTCAATCTCTTTACTAAATTAACAGAATCTCTCTTAACATCTAATAAGACATACAAAACATACAAACTAAAAACAGTTAAAATATTTTCACATACAAATATAGGCCTACAATGATCTCTGTAGTCAGCACCTGCTACAATTCTTACAGCCTTTTTTTGTATTAACAACACATCCTGTGCCCCAGCAGAATTACCCCAAAGACAAATACCGTACAATAATATACCTTGAAAGAAGCTATTGTAGGCAAGCCTAAGGTAAGATTTGGGCACATTCCTATTTAGTGACCTTAATAAATAAACAACTCTTGATAACTTATTACAAATAAAATCTGTATGGTGATGCCATGTTAACTTTCTATCTAAAAATATACCTAACAATTTAACATTATCTAACGGATCACAGACATTTGAATCACTAGCCTTAAGGTTCTTATTACTAAATACTATTGTTTGAGTTTTGTCATTGTTAAGTACAAAGCCATTTGTGCCAAACCAACCAGACACACTACTAAGGGCATTACTAGAAGCTATATTTACAGTATTTACATTTGGACTAGAATTAAATAAGGTTGTGTCATCAGCAAAGCACACAGTTTTACACGGGACATTCACATCAATATCGTTGACCATGATTAAAAACAGTAAAGGTCCTAGCACCGATCCTTGCGGTACCCCACAGGAGACATGGCGTTTATCAGAGAGCTTATTGTCAACTGAGACAATCTGTTCCCTATTTTCAAGGTAAGACCTCAAGAGTGACAAAGCTGTACCTTTAATTCCATAAAACTCGAGTTTGGTCAAAAGAGTTTCATGACAGACACAATCGAATGCTTTACTGAGGTCACATAAGGTGACTCCAGTATCGTTTTTCAACTCAAAATTTTCATGAATTTCATTTACAAGATAAGAAACAGCCTGAATTGTGGATTTCCCAGCTCGGAAACCATACTGAGAACAAGAAAATAAATAATTCACTTCAAAAAAACTGTACAATTGACTATGCATAATTCTCTCTAGTACTTTAGCAAAAATTGGTAACAAAGATATAGGCCTATAGCTAGCAGGAACATCTCTACAACCTTTCTTAAAGATAGGAACTACTTTGGATAGTTTCATCTTAGATGGAAACATACCTTCAATGAGACACCGATTAACACAAAAGGTTAAAGGCTCCAATATCACAGGTAACATTGACTTGAGCATATCACTAGACAGGCCATAAACATCACGACTTTTGGAACTTTTCATGAACTTCACATGTTGCACTACTTCTTCACAAGACACTATCTTCCATTCGAAGTTGAGTGCTGGAACATCTTTGGCCTTCAGAAGTTCTGCTGCTGCAGAAGGGACTCCACCAGACCTCTCTGCCACGTCCAACACCGAGTCGATGAAGAATTTGTTGAAGTCATCAGGCTCCACAGGTATACAAGGTTGATGTTGACTAGTTGTCTCTTTACGGATGGCCTCCCAAGCTGCCTTACACTTGTTGTCCGATTTCTCGATGCAATCAGCCACATATTCTTTCTTTGCAGTTTTCAGCTCCTGTTTATATTTTTTCCTGTATCTGATCAATGCTGAATGGGATACTGGAGTGTTAAGCATTCTATGCTGATCGTGGAGAGCTAAAAGGTTTTGCCTACTCTTTCTCAGTCCTTCATTATACCATTTTTGGCTGGTTTTTTTAGGCTTACTAGAGTAACGCTTTTTTACTAGTGGAAAGCATTCATTGAAACCTTTCTCAATTTGATCAAAGAACAGGTTGTATGTTTCTTCAGCATCTTCACCTTGGGCTAACACTGACCAGTCTACACCGCTTAAAAATTGAATGTAGTTATCCAGCTTAGGTTTAGTTATAGGCCTATGGTAGGTCACAGAGGCGTGTGGACTATTATTGAGAATCGAGTTATTTCTTATCGTGCCTAGGTTAAATATTACTGCTGCATGGTCCGAAAGACCGAATTCCTTCACTGAAGTGTGATAAGTTCCATAATCAAGATCAGTTAGCACATTGTCCAGGACCGCTTTACCTCTTGTAGGTGTGTAGTTAGTAAAATGAAGATTGTACTGCCTCATGAGCCTAGCAAGCTCTCGCTGAATTGGTTTGGTATGTTTGGCCACCAAATCGACATTGTAATCACCACCCAGTACTAGGTGAAGGGTAGACTTTCGAGACAGTAGGTCTAACAGCTTTTCAAATTGGTCCAAAAATATCTGCACATCCCCATTGGTAGACCTATACACACTAACCACTACAATATTGCTCTCAAGTAAAATTGCAGCAACTTCAAGATGTTGTGATATGCAGAAACTACTCACATCAATAACTTTGTATTCCATTCCATTCTTCACATATATTGCTGATCCACCGTGAACCATATTTTCTCGTGCATAAGAAGTAGCTAAATGGTAATCCTTCATAATATAAAAGTCTATTTCTTCCGGTTTAAGCCAATGTTCAGAAATGCACATCCGGCTTATATCCTTATATTTATCATAAGGAAAATAGACATTTATTTCCCTATTTATGAGCATGTGATTTTATTTGGTTTACAGTTTTATGTGGTAAAAATTAATATTACTAATTTGGAAATTCGCTGAGTACGCAGATATGCTGCGACGGGGGGTATTTCTTGGTGCTTTGTATATGAGAATGTTTAATAACCCTTCCCGGGCTACATTAAATCACTGGTTGAGACGTAATAATTTCAAGTAAAAGATCAAAACATATGTCGTAATCTTTTGTTATTAATTTGTTCCAAATAATTCAAATGTTATAAAAAAGGTTTTCACAACTGAAATAGTTTTATTGCACATGTTATATTGAAAAGAAAATTTGAGAAGACGGATATTTCCATCTTTGGCCCGCAAGAAAACTTGGGTGAACGTATAACTTATATCCGTCCACCGCCCAGAACGACAATAGAGAAATATGAAAACTGCTGATAATTTGGAGTATTTTTGTGGGCGGAGGACGGATATATCCGTTAATGTTATTTTGTTGTTTGATTTACTACCTATCATAATATAACATTAAAACAGTTCCTCTTGAAAACAGTAAAAAAAAGCAAAAGCTAAAAATGCAAGAATTAAAAAACATCACGCGCCTGGTTCATTGCTTTCTTTGACAGAATAATTTTTCATATTATGGTTATTTTCACTGCCAAATATGAAATCCTCTTCAGAAGCACTTTTTATTTAGCATTTTATAGCATCTTCAACATTAGGAATAATGATTAGGAATAAATTAGGAGTCATTAGGAATAATGATTTTGAAATAAAACTCATAGTACGTCATTACAAAAACGTAAACAAACACTCACTGTAAGGTCCCAGCACAAACTGACAGTTTCGGCTACGGATGTGCAGTTTTGGCATGAAACAGGTGAAAAAGTCACGGGACATAACCTTGCCAACTGTAAAACTAAATTACCCATCAAAAAGTCAATATAATGTTTATAATCGTAATATACACAAAATATGTTTTTCGTACTTTTGAACGGATATATCCGTCTTTATCCCGGAAAAGATAATTTCTAAAATGGATACATCCGTTTTCAGCCAGGAATAGAAATTAAGTTTAACAGACATATCCGTCAAAAGCCCGGGAAGGGTTAAAATTAGATAACAATAAATTGTAATCTTCTATATATTAATACGCAAGCATGTTTCATTTCCTCCTTTTTTCTCAGCTCGTGTTCATCGTAGGATAAATCCGAGCATATTGTTAGAAAGGTATAGTCCTGTAGATGAGCAGAATCACATTCTAATTCACATCAGACTCCAGAGCTACGCCCCACAGGCTTTCAAAGTTCCAATGTTAATCTTATGGAGAAAGAAGAATTGAATGAATCATTAGACAACTGTTGTAAAAACAACTGCTAAAAAGTTAGGAAGAACAGATGTTTTCATTCTAAAATGTTTTTAAGCTTCTTGGGGCCAGATCAAGTGAAATTTTGATCGAATTTCGATCAGGAGGCGATCACTAGTCTAGATTATTAATTTTCACTTGGAATATTATTAGAAACTTTAAGAGAACCAATGGACTTTTTTAAACATGTAATAATTTGAAGTTGAGGTTCAAAAATGCCAAAAACCCATTTTTTACCCTTTTGAAACCCCATAAAACCCCGTTCCCATAACCCGACAATGCTAGTTCGCGAACTCATGAAAATAGACCAGGTCTTGCACCTTCATACCAAATTTCATCAAAATCTGAGGTCACCTTCAAAAGTTATCAGTACCACGGTGTTTCAGATCTCCCTTGCCAATATTTTAGGGCATTGTTCCTGGCTTAGAAAAATATCATATTTAAATTGTCTGGAAGTCTTTAGTTACTCACACAGCCTCCATTTTGATTTTTCCACATATTAATTTTTATTTCTGTAACAGATGGTTATATTCAGTTCATAAGTTATTTGGTATGAATCTTTATCATAAAAACCAGGGTTTAAGCTGGAGAAAATTTTCTTGGAGCAAAAAAGCTACAAGCTCTTAGATACTTGTAGCAAAATGAAAAATGTTGTAGCATTTTTATCGCGCGTAGTATAATTCGTCACCAGTTACCAATACTTTCACCGTAAAAATATTTTTTATACGCTGTTGTTTTTTACCTAAAATAAGAGCACTAAAAAGTTAAAAAAGACTTTTTATTTAATTTTTAAAACGTCAAAATAGGTTCATATAAAGTTGCAGATTTACATAATCACTTAAGACTATACATAAACTCCAAGTAGTCTCCGGATTCAAAAATCAACACATGAATATGGGTGGCTAGGTAGGTGTAGGCATACTAAACATTTTATAGCCTAATCTCAAATTCTTTGTTTTAAACACCATTTTGCAAAAGCAGCTTCAAATTTAAAATCTTTCTCTTTGGACCTTCAGTGGCAATCATAAGTAAATAATTTTAAATATTTACACCACACGAGCGTTTTTTCACGTGAAAAAATTTAAGGAGTATTTAATTTTCATGTTGCTTGAATTTATATCAATTTTCAATATAAGAGCTACGTGGAAAACACGCTGCGTGTGACATTTTGTGTTGCTCATATTTCTCACGTATTTTCATGTTGCCTTTATGCGTGAAAAAACCCTTAGTCCATAGGCTACGGCAACATGGGGCAGTTTATCAAGTACAGACACAGCGTGAAGATACGCGTGAAATATGAGCAGTATTAAATCTAATCGATTATGTCACAAGAAGTGTGTTTTCACAAGTTCTTTTCACGTAGCTTTTATAATTATATTTGAATTATAAATTCAAGCAGCTTGAAAATAAGCTAGTATTTACCATTTACCACGTGAAAAAACGCTCGTGTGGCCGTGCATTTAGAGGTTAACATTAGCGACAACACATAGAGGTTGCTACACAAATAAGTATTGTCGTCTGTTAGTGAGAGTCATCGGTCATGACTCTGGTTGGGATCCAGTCACGAAACTAGACTGGTTTCTGTGGTGTCTGGATAGAGGAAACTGCAATAGCACTCTTGGTGTCTAGTTTCTCAACCAGTAATTTTCTGTTTACTTCCTTTAAATGATTGTATGGTTTGGCGATAAAATGATGCATAAGAATAGTTTTAATTTCAAATTGACATCTTCAATTCATCCTCCATTTTCTAATTATTAAAGAATGGTACGGCAAATTTAATTTCCTACTTGCCGGGCGGAACTATAAAGATATTTAAAGGTTCTCCGGCAGATATCGAAATATTAATCAGAAAGCAATGTTTGCAAGTCTAGGCACCAGGATCAACTAGCTACTTCTGAGGATGCAATTTCAGATGCCAAAGTTCAGTGTTCTCTTCCTAGCAGCTGTATAGTTGCAGTTGCGTGCAGTTAAGTTGAGAGTCGAGATCATGACGCTATAGATTGAGGTTTACTAACTGAAGCTGTAGTTTTTCTTTGATGGAAATAACACGTTTAGACACCATTTTATGACAAAAAAACTTAAAATTTGAAAACCTGTGATTCTTGAGGTAGGCCTACTTGTTATAAACATTAGTAAAATTTTTGTAGCAAAATCGCGACAGACTGTCCGAATATTGTCTCATTTTTGTGGCGGGTGTCGCAAAATGCGACATATGCGACCGCAGCTTAAACCCTGATACCAACTTACATTTCCGGGAAAAAAATTAATTTTTTCCACTGCATATTTTTAAAATGGTGGCAATTTTATCTCAAAATCGGTAAATTTTACTAGACACAAAAAAGTTGACAAATTAAATTGTCTAACCAATGGTGGCAAGTTTGTAAGGATCTAACAACAAATAATGGAGTTATTATAATTTTCTCCATTAAAATATTGACTTTTCTGTTAAGCGCAATATTCATTAAAATTAGGGAATCCAATCCAGGGATTCCGGAATCCCAAATCCCGGGATCCCGGCTGATTTTGTTGATTTTTAAATCCCGGGATTCTCAGGTTTAATCCCGGGATTTTCGGGATTACCAAGTTTATTCATAAAAACTATGTAAAATATGCTGAAATGTATTATTACAGCGTGTATAAATCAAAATTACACTACAATAAGGTTTTAAATCATATATTTGTTATTAAACAGCTTATTTATTATTTTATAAATTACCTATTTCCGTTCCAAGCTCTATCATATATATAATTGTAAATGTACGAAGTTAGTAACAATGAAAAAAGATAAAATTGTGGCTTTAGAAGTGAATTTTATAACAAACAACATTACAGGTAATTTATATTTATTAATACTGGATGATCAGCATCATCAATTTAAAACTTCTAGTTTTGGGTTTCAATAACAGTAGCAGGTGAGCAGGTGTTTTACCTGTTCGTTTGCTTAAACATCAGGATCGCCTGTGCGCGTCGTCATCGCTTCGCTTCTTATCAGTGTCAGTGACCTTCGGGCACTCCATTGTTCAACAGCCCCTCTCACCCTCGCCTCACCCCATCTCACTCCCGTTTTTAGCTGTCGTTATCAATGACAAAGACGCACTCTACCTTCCAAAAACAAATCAAACCAGCTCAGCTGTGCCCTTGGCTTCGATTAGTGTGTGTCGCGTGTAGTAACATATTGAAGTGCCATTTTAATTTTTTTTATTTTTGCCATTGTTAACTAAGTAATAAAATGTTAATTATTTAAACAAAGAATTTGTTATTTAATATAATCTACTTTTAAACGGGCTCATAAACCATACTTAAATATTCTTAATACAGTTTCTATGGTAAAGTTGCGGCCGTTGTGGGCGTTGTGGCCAATCCCGGGATTGGTCCCGGGATCCCGGGATTGACATTTTGGGATCCCGAAATCCCGGGATTGGATTCCCTAATTAAAATCAATGTTTTTATGAAGAAAAATCACAATAACTCCGTTATTTGTTGTTATATCCTTACAAACTTGGTATCATTGGTTAGATAATTTAATTTGGCAACATTTTTGTGTTTTGTAAAATTTTTGTAAAATTTACCAATTTTGCAATATTTGAGTATGAAATTTTTAAATGACAGTAATTTTGAAAATATAAAGTAGAAACAAATTATTTTTCCCCGGAAATGTACGTTGGTATGAAAGATTCATATCAAATATTAACTGAATATAACCATCCATTACAGAAATAAAAGTTATTATGTGAAAAAATCTAAATGGCGGCTGTGTGAGTAACTAAAGACTTCCGGACTTTTAAATATGATATTTAGATAGGATTCTAACCCAGGAACAATGCCAATTGGTAGGGTGTTCTGAAACACCCTGCATATACATACTATTACTACTACTATTGCCTTGGCTCTTGGTACCCAAGGAGGTACTTTGTCTCGCCAATACACTGTCTCTAGATTTCTCGGTCCATTGCTTCCTCCTCCATTCTCCCCAGTCTTCTCAGGTTTTTTCTTAATTGATCTAGCGATTTCCATTTTGGCCTTCCAGGAGGTCTTCTACCCTCAAGGTTGTTGAGTAGCATGTTTTTCACTAAGGAGCCCTCTTCCTTTCTAAACACATGGCCTGCCAATCTCAATCTTAAATTACTTCTCACCTCAGCCACAATATCTCTATATAACTCTCTCAACTTCCTGATATATTTCATATATACGTATAAATGAAAATGAATGAATGGTGTTTTTGGCTTCTGGGGACCTCAAAATGAAAAAGTATATCGTGGTCCTGGGCTTAGGTCTTACCATAGCTTCTATCGTAATAGCGTATTCCCTGTAGGTAGGGAAATTCACTAAAAAGCTCTGAATTTTGATGTTATTTTTGAAGTGTATCAAACCAAAGAACAAAATATAGTATGCACGTAATGTAATCAGGTATCATCATGAAAGCTTGAACATAAACACTTGTTGGTAACGTGAACTAAATAGAACGGCTGACTTTTCATCTTTAGGGTTGTAAAGCAAAAATCTTAATCTTTGGGTATGTAGAATAATTCCCATGGTCTTCGTAATTAAGACACAATAAATCAAAGGAGCTATTTTTTTCAAATTGAATTTTGTACCAATCAAATTAAGGATAATCATCAACACACATAGAAAATGTTAAAAAAAACAAACATGTATTTTTATTGTCAAATAAACATTTTACTTTAAATAAAATTTAATAAATAATCAGTGAGAAAAGAGGGTAAAGAAATTTTTGTAGTAGACACCCTGAGTCAAATTATTACTGCACTGTGTGTTTTGAATTGTATTTAAGTTATTATTATTGTTTTAAATTAAAGCGCGACCTGAAAGGAAACTTCAATAAGAAATACATGGAGAATGCAGAAAAAAAATTATCAATAATAAAATTTAGACATAATAGGAACTGAAGAAGTTAGTTTATACATTCAATTTACTTCTGTATTATCAAAAAAATTTATTTTCATAACATTTTTTTGAATTTGACTTTTCTATTACTGAGTTTCCAGAATGTGGAACACCCTTTTCCTGCACCTCATAACAATTTTGAAGAACTTAAAAAATTTGAAGCGCTGTCAAAAACTTTTATGAAAATTTTTTTTTTTATTTATTTAAAAAGGCTTTAAAAAGGAGGAAATGTAGGACGACTTGGTTACCTAATATTATGGCAAGGATTATTCTTTATTTGGGATCTTAAAGTCGAGAAATAAGGATAAGGCAAGGGGACAGAAGGCCTAAGGAGTTTTACGGACTAATATTTAACTCATGTAAAATAAATAATACTCCCCGTCGCAGCAGACCTGCGTACTCAGCGAATTTCCAAATTGGTAATATTAATTTTGACCAGAAGAACTTGTAAACAAAATTTCATTACGTGCTCATAAATAGGGAAATAAATGTCTATTCTCCTTAAGATAACTATAGGGAAAGAGTATGCAGGTATGCTGCCATGGGGAACACTAAAAGTAGATTTTAAGCATAAAAAAAATTATTTGGACCATATGAAGCCATATACTAAGTTTCATCAATATCTGTCCATAATTAAAAGAGTTTGCCTATTCTCCATATAATTAACATGGGAAAAGAGTATGCAGGTTTGCTGCCATGATAAGTACAAAAACGAAGATTTTTTTACATAAAAGGTGTAATCTCAACCAAATGAAGCTAAATACCAAGTTTCACCCAAAAATATTTGTTACCTAATTGAAATAGTAACACTTCCTTATTCTCCATAAGATTAACATTGGAGCCCCAAAATACAATGTACTGTCGTTAGAATTTTTAATATCTCTGTAACCAATGGAGATAGAGCAAAACTTCAAAATACTAAATTGTGTGTTTTTTGAGCTAAATCCAATGGTCAAAATAAAAATTTAAATTTTTTAAAATTACATATGAAAAATGCAAAAAACCCATTTTTGGGGTACAAAACCCCCCAAAACTACCCCTTCCGGTAGGTCGATATTTCTGGTTTACGAACTCATCCGAATAGGATTACACATCTCTACTAAATTTGGTGTCGATCGGACCGTTTTTACGAGAGTTATCGTGCCTAGGGACACATACATATATATATATATATATATATACATATATACATATATATATATATATATAAATTTTAATGACTATTATTTTTGGTCTCTGTGCACCTAAAAACGAAAAAGTAACATGGTCCCGGGCTTAGGTCTTACCATGAGACCTACGGTAATAGCTTATTCCCTATGGGAAATTCGCTAAAAACACTTAACCAAATGTAGTAGGCCTATATTTATTATTGTTTAGGCATAGTTTCATATAGCGCCTAGGCCTACACTACTGTCAAATGAAAATGTCGATGCGATGGATAGTCTATCGACCATATCAACAAATAGGTCTAACAAAGAAAATCACTATAAGTTAAAATTTGGCTTTTAATTCCCAAATTGCCATAAAAAACAAACATAAGTTAGGCCTAACCTAAATACCATTTAACATAGCCTACCTAAAAAAATATCAACAAAACCAAAACACTTACTTATGATACCTTGGCCTAGTTTGATAAGAATCAATTTTGTCAAACAAAATTTGGTATTATAAGACTGTATTTTTGGATTTGTTATGATAGATATATTGACTGAATCAATTGACATTTTCATTTTATAAGTTAGTAGGCCTAGTGTAGCGCTAGCAGTAGGCCTATGTCAGTTAACTTATATGAAACTGTACCCTCATAAATATCTAATAGTCTAGGTTGGTGTAAAAATATTATTTTTTGGTAAAGGGAATGGGAATGTAAAATTTTGAGAATATGACCCTAGAGCACTAGGGAGGGTTAAAATTTAGTTGTTACGTTATTGGAAACCAAACTAGACTGGCTAGGCCAAGCCTAAAGTTATAAGTTTTTAAATGTGAGTCTAAGGTTAAGAATAAAACCCAAAAACAAGGCCTAGTCTAAGTAGTCTATCTAATAATAAACATAATTAATAGCCTAAACAAAGCCTAAATTGTTCAATTAGGCCTACTTAGAACTAGGTCTAGGTCTAGGTGTGCTATTAACCCTCAAGTTGGCATGCTGTGACTCAAGTGGCAGCGCCCGATATCGAACGCACTTGCAATGTTGCGATGTTGCGGTAAGTTTAAACGCCGATTTAATCCCCGAAATGAAGATAACCTATTTTTACTTGATATAGGCCCTAGTATTCATTCGATTCAGAAATAAATAATCTTTCAATTTATGTATATTTCAACCATTTGGAGGCATTTGACTGCAAAATATATTTCAAGAAAATGACGCATCAGCTATTGTCGACTGCAGAAAGTTGCTATTCACCGGTGCCTTTGTTTACATTGTGATTTCGAGGTTTTCTTTTGTTTTGTGAAATGTATATACGTTTCTATGCAATATGTTTAATAAAAACTATGATGATAGATCTAGTAATTTACGTGAACTGATATTTGAATCATTTCTAAATGGTGAGGAAAGTAGTGACAGCGAACCTGATCAAAATGGGCAGTATTAGACACCTAACTCTAGGCCTATTAGTAGTGATAGTGAAGACGAACGCAGTCTAACTGACTTTTCATCAGGAAGTTCAGATAATTATGTTCCTAATGAAGAGGATATTGCAGATTGGAATCTTGAACACACTGATTTTGACGGGCAGGTAAGGGAAAATAAGCCTGTTCCTAATGTGCCTGCCTCACCTAGGCCTATCTCGCCTCTTGTTCCTGCACCTCATAACAATGTGTTGCCTAATACTCCTAGGTTTTCAAATGATCCGAGATGTGTGTTAATCCCCCTGAGCAAGAAAAGGTTCCTGAATTTTTTGTTCAAGATGGCAGCACTGGTATCCAAAACTGACACCCTAGAAACTCTTGACCCTTGACTTACTTTTTCTTATTTTTAACACAAACCATTTGGAGGCTGTTGACTCGTGAAACCAAAAAGTATGCCAAAATAAATATTGAAAATGCTAGGAATGCATGAACAATGCGCAGGCAAAGTAGAATGAAATATTGGTTTGATGTTACTGTCACCGAAATGAAAAAATTTACTGCGATCATGCTCAATATGGGTATAATTTGTAAACAAAATATCCAGTCATACTGATATATTTCTAGTAAGTTACACAAAGAACCCCCTTTTTTCCTGACTCTATGGCATTGAAAAGGTTTCAGCTTATTAGTTCCATGATGCATTGTAACTGCGAAGTAGCTGTTCCTCGTGGACAACCTGGTTACGATCCTTGGCACAAGATCCATCCTTTTATTGATGAAAGTATGGTGGGGATCAAGAACAGATGTATTTATATACAATAGGCCTATATGCCCAATAAAAGGCACAACAGGTTTGGGGTCAAGAAATTTGAAATTTGTGACAGCGAGATGTCTTAGGGCCATTCCACCGAAACAGGGAACTATCACTTAAAAATTTTAATTAATAATTTCATGGAAAACTGTCTATTTTCTGTTCCATAAACATCTGAAAGGCTAAGAAAAGATGCATTGGATTTTTTTGTACTCTTCTATTTTGCAATAACTTCAATCAAACGAGTCACATTATCAGTTGATTTCTACTTATAGTAAAAATTGTAAGTTCAAGGCTGCACTTTCTTACTGTACACCTGAATTAAAAAGTTGGAATGAGTTTTATTTAATATTCATAATGGTTGACTTCATATTTGCAGACATTCAGTAGTTGTATGTAAGTACAAGTTATTATAACACATGAATTTTGATTGTTAAAATTATTCGTCCCGTACATAACACGGAACGTGATTAAGTTTAATTTTTGCAAACCATATAATTAATATCAATAAATGATTTATAATCTAACATGAGGTGCCTATATCTAACTCTGTAAGTAGCTAAAAAAAAAATTATTGCCTCATTCCAAAATGTAATTGAAGTTTTAAAATTGTCCCGTACTTAACGTTAGGTAGGGGACACAAAAGTAAATGTATGATTACAATGATATTTTCAGGACTCTAAGTATATATTTAATTTTTTTGTAAATGGATCAAGGTACAGTGCTTTACACTGCAATTTTATTCTATTAAACCTTTAAGTACCTCTTAATCATATTTACTTTGGTGTATATTCTGTTAGATTGGCGGTCAAAGTTTCTGATGTTCGGATTAAGTAAAAACTTAAACTAGTCTTTTGTATTTTGATTACAGTTTTAAGTTATCATTGATTTTTATTTTTGCTGAACAATGTGTTTCTGATAATGTTGGTATGAGTTTTTAACATATATACTCTACAGATATAGCCTGATCGATATTCGACAAAAAATCTGTTGAACTGAACTCTGAACCCAAGCAGTTTAAAATATTTTCTAACTGAAACAACTGCTCTCTGTGTTTGTTAGCATTTATTATTTATTACAACACTAACAGCTGTCTAATGGTTCAAGCAATTGCCATTCTTCCATTTCAAGCAATTGCCATTCTTCCATAAGATTAACATTGAAACTTTGAAAGCTTGTATGGTGTAGCCCCGTGGGACGATGTGAATTATAATGAAATTCTGCTAATCTACAGGACACTACCTTTCTAACGGTATATCCAGATTTCTCCTACGATTCCCACAAGCTGAGAAAAAAGGATAGAAAGAAACAAGATTGCCTATTAATATACAGATTAGACTATTTTGGAGAAGATCACATTTTCACATACAATTGATTAAAAGAAAAACCTTGGGAAAATGTAGCTCCTTTACCTGGTATCAAATCATTTCATCAAATTTTATACATGGATAGATCTATTTTTGCCCGATTAAATGCTTTGTCTCCAGAGATGAGTATTTAAGCAAAATAAAGTAGCATGGAATTTACTTCTTCTTTGTTGTTATGAAGGAACACTTTACCTACCCTGAAGAAATTCTAAAGGTTATAAGTGAAAATGTATTTGAACAACAAATGCTAACAAAATAACTCTTTTATTTGTCATTAAATGCTAACAAATGCACCCAAACACTTCAAGTGGTGATTGGACTGCATTAGTTTTTACCAAAATGATATTGTTAAAACAATCTTGCCACCTATTGTAGTAAACAATCTAGAGGTCTTTTTCTTTTAGATGATTTGTAAAAGACAATTTGCTTCAAAATTTGAATTTTCATGTTTGGTTGTAATGTTGTTTTGTAGGACAGGTTTTAATTCCTGTTGTTACCTTTTGTATAAAAACCTTAGTTGGGCTACTTACTGCATATTTAAAAGGTTCTTCTTGTCTAGCTAAGGATCACTGAGAAATGTTATTTACATTCCTAAAAATTTCATATTTCTACATAAAATATGGTTGTATTTCATTACTGGAGGCACCCAATTATGTTAAAAATATAATTATTTAAGTAAACTTCATTGTATAAATGTATTATAGTAGGATTCACGAAAATAGTCCGATGAGAGTCTATACACTGTTGCCAAATTTATTCTGAAACACATTTTTATACTGTATTACACATGGTAAAAATAATCACAAATGACAACATTGCAGGGTGAGAGGGGGTGAGGGGGGACACAGCTGTTAAAATTTCCATCGGACTATTTTCGTGCATCTTACTATAACAAAGTATTCTTTAAAAAAACATACATACATTATTTGCAAAAGTCCAGTACGTAACAATGCCTGTCCCGTACGTAACAGCCATAAAAAAATTCCCTACTAATACATTTTAACAAATTAACACGTTCGCTACCAGCCGCCGCATATATGCGGCGGTCAAGCCAATCCCACAGCCCACCAAAATAATCATGGACTTCCCTGTAGACCGGCCCTAGTAGTTGTGACTTTTGCCACAGACCACGAATAGAAAACGTCCAAAATTAGTTTTCACACTTAAAAATATCTTAATTTTATTAAATAAACATATATTTACAATTTTCTCTTCATTTTTGGTAATTTTTTTAGCGCCGCACATTTGCGGCGCATGGTCAGAGACTAGGTGACTCATGTTAACGTTGGCACTAATATAACCTTATTTTTAGTCATAACCTTTGAAAAACGGAAAATAAAATACGGCTTAAGGTAGATGTACCAAAAGCTGACAATATAAGGCTCACTTGATAATTAAAAATTTATATTTCAATTAATTGTTAGTGTAGACCTTTCATAATGGTTTTATTGCATTGTGGGGTTATTAATCTTGATTTATGTGATGAAAAGAGCTTGTTTTAGTTATTTTTTCATAATTTTATCATTAAAACAAAATTATGTGTAAATGTACCTTAAGCTGACAGTGAAATTTGTTCAGGTCACCAAAAGCTGACAGTCGATTGTACCATAAGCTGCCACTGTCGTAAAACAAGTTTCAAAAGCCTAAGAAATCATAATAAGGAGTTTAAAGGTCAAATAAAATGTGTTAAATATCTAGAAATAACCAATGTATTATATAAAAAAAATTTATTTAAGATTAACATAGCATATACGAACTTTGACTTAATACATTAGATGAACTTACAAACTTGAACTTAAGTTATTAATTGAAGAAGTTAAACTTAATACATTAAGTCAATTGATTGCTAAGCCTACCTTTTAAGCTTATTTAAGGCTACTGAAAACTAGCTTATTAGGCATAAGTATGTATCTGGACAGGAAACCATGAACACACAACCTAATTTTATGGTCCCGAAAGAACCAAGTTAAGTTTAACGATTATCGCTAACTAACTCATTAACGTACAGTAGTTAACAGTTATATTCAACTGGATTCATATCAAATTCACTTAAGTTAACATTGCCACATTTTGGCGACTTTCCCTTCATTTTACTAATCAATGTTGGTCATGGAACGTTGTTCAATTTCGCAGCTTGCGAATGGGACAGCCCTCTTTCAACGCCCTGTATAGCCTTCTCCATTTGCTCAGGGGTGTAAGTTACTGCAAAATCTTTGTCAGTGCCATATTTAGCCTCTGAAAAAAATAAAGATTGTTCATTTAATAATGAATTAAGTCAGAGTAAGTAATTATATTTAATAAACTAAGATTATTTCCATTAGAAACCTATTTAACATGCATTGTTCCTTAGGCTGACACAGTGATGTTCCTAAAGCTGACAGTGTCAAAAATGGGTGTCAGCCTTTGGTCCAAGGATTTAATAAGAAAATCCAATGACAAAAACATATGGTTTGCATTTCATGCTATTTAAATATGAGCACTAACATTAAATAAAAAAAAAACATACATGTACCCAAAGCTGACACCCCCCTGTCAGGTTAAGAAACAACGCTCATACTGTGTACCAATGCCTGACACCCTAAAAAATATTGAAAGCATGGTTTAAAACTTTCAAGAAATGTTGCAAAAAAACACTATTTTATATATTATTGTCTTAAATTTAGGTTTAGGAATGAAAATATGCAAATTACTAAGGTAAAAACAGTAAATTCAAACTTACCTCCTTAGCAGATTTGACAAGAAATCAGCTTTAACAGCCCTCCATGGTGCAAGGGTACAAACATCTTCCCTAAATTTTGAAACTACAAACTGAGAACAACTAGCTAACTAGATCTATTGAAAGAAGAAGAACTCTACTTTTTTTAATACCAAAATTGTAGTCTACAGTGTACAGCTGACCTTATTATTTTAAATACAAATCATTATTGTCAGCTTTTGGTACACTGTCAGCTTTTGGTACCTCTACCTTATACATAAAAACATTGTATTGAAATATTTAGTATACAAAAAGAGTTGTTTACAATTCATTTACGTAGTATAATTATGATGTTTTACAAGTTTACGAAATGCAAATGTTTATACATTTTTCTTACACAATAAACTTTTTTCAATGTGTCATATAAGAGATTTGATGAATATCTGTGTAAAGATATATCAAATACGTTAAAAAATGTTACTTTCAAAAATACATTAAATAAAAATGTACGTAAAACATTTTAGTGACGTCAGTGATCGTTTTAGCCACAGACCAAGCGCCGCACATATGCGGCGGACTATCCCGTAGACCGCGCCTAAACTGTCTGACCATTAAAATAGACCGCACTGAAGAAATTTCGTATTTAGTATCATGGAACCATCGCCGCAGATATGCGGCGGCAGTCTATTTTAATGAGCCCAGCCGCCGCAGATATGCGGCGGTGGGCTCTGAGTAAAACTCGCCCGCCGCAAAATTGCGGCGGCGGGCTGTGGTTACGATTTTTTTTTAACATTGTGGTAGCGAACGTGTTAAGAGTTAAAATTATTGTTTTGGTAAAGGGTATAACAGTATTTGTTGGTAAAAAAATACTAGAACAATATATGTTCAATAACTGAACTGAGTTTAGGGGTTTTCACTCTTAATCAAAAGTAATGGTAGACTTGACATGTCCCGTACGTAACAAAGATATTTTTTATTATTACATCCACAAAAGTAAACATATTGATAATTTCTAAGAGTGTCAAAATTTAGATAAAAGTCTTGTTTATGACATAGTATAATAATTATCAAAATTCAGTTCAGCCAAATACGATTTAAACAATTGCAAAGGTAAAAAAATCATAGTGCAAATGTCCCGTACGTAACAGTGGAATGGCCCCTTACGTTCTCCATTCTGAGTTATAGGCCTACAGTGGAAAGGACTTTTTGTCACATGGGGATGATCCTTTGGCTTCGAAGGTGGTATTGGATTTGCTAACCAAATGCAATCTTTTAGGAAAAGGGTATCATTTATTTATAGACAACTAGTACACCAAAATCCCTTTAGTTGAAGCTCTTATGCGCCAAAAAAACCTTCCTGACAGGTACTGTAAGAAAAGAGTTCCAAATGCTTGTCCAAAAACCTTTTGCAAAAAATCTAGGCGTTGGAGAGTTAGTTTACTTCAGGAAAAAAAAGACATCCTTCTTGTAGACTATAAAGAAAAAAAAAATCGTAAACCAGTGTACTGCCTACCAACTGCTTGCCATGCTGAAAAAAGACTTGTTCGGAGCAGAGGAGGAGGAGAAGCCATAAAGCCAAAGTACTTACTGCAAACCATAATGCTTACATGGGAGGTATAGATGTGAAAGACAAAACCATGTTGGCCCATCATTTTTCAGGTGACAGGCCAATCAGGCGCTACTGGAAAAAAGTATTTATGAATTTCTTAGATATAGCACTTCATAATGCATTCATACTGTATAAAGCCAACACTGACGGAGAGAACTTAGAAAACCACAGATATTTTCTAATTAGTTAGTTGAGGAGTTGTCCTCAGATCATGTTCAACCTCAAAGTACCAGGTCTATGTGGTGATGTTCTTCATCCACGGCAAGAACTTTCGAAACTACCTGGTGAAAACAATAACTTAGGCTTTGTGTGGTGTGCCTGGACGAAAATATAAAGAAGAAAACGGTAACCCCAGGTGGCGCATTTCTGGGGATTTTTTTTGGGAATTTTCCCTATAATCGGGTAATGCTATCCCTCATCAATAAAAATTACCCCCCAAAGTTTCCCTGCAAAATTTCCTATGGGGGTGGGAGGGGGTAAAATCCCGAATTAGTTATTTTTTGCGATAAAAAAATCCTAGATAGCCAAAAAATCTTTAAAAATTATATTGCATTAACATAAAGCATTCAACCCCCACTCACATCACTAAGGGGAGGGAGGAGGGCAAAGTAGGGGTAAAATACGAAATTTGCATACAGATGCATAATGGAAGAGGGAACTCATTTCATAACATGAAATATGACTATAAATGTCTATTTGATATTATATCCACGTAAGACACTCTTAGCCAGGGGTGGAGTGTTTACCCCCAATATTACGATTGGGGGTAAAAATAGGGGACGAAAATAGGTTTTTTGTGGGTTAAGTCTGAAAAAAATAAAATTTAGACCTAAAACTGTCAGAAATGTGTATTTACCATTGTTCCCCATGTTTTCAACCCTTATAGACCCCTCTCTTATAAGGGTAGTGGCTAAAATGGGGTAAAACCGTAACAATACCATCATTCATCCATCATCCTTAAAAAAAATTAATAATTAAGAAAAAGGGCAAAGAATATTATATGGTGGCTATTTCATACAATTACTACACATACACCCCCTACCGATCCCATCCATATGAGAGTAGAAGGGAAAAGGGGTAAAACACCAACAATTTTAAACCTGTTTAAGTTAAGTGGTTAGTGGGGTGGGATATTTCCTGGGGTATTTTGATGAATTTTATAGAAGAATTGGGTAATACCCATCATCATCAACTAAAATTGTCCAGTAAACCTTTTCCAGCAAAATAATTTCTTAAAGGGGTGGTTACATTTTTTTTAAGGATTATGGTGTTTTTAAGGTTTTCCCCATTTTTGCCGCTACCCTTATAAGAGAGGGGTCGATAAGGGTTGAAAACATGGGGAATAATGGTAAATACACATTTCTGACATTTTTAGGTCTAAATTTTATTTTTTTCAGACTTTACCCACAAAAACCCTATTTTTATCCCTTATTTTTACCCGCAATCTTAAAATAGGGGTGGCTAAGAGTGTCTTATGTGGATATAATATCGAATAGACATTTATAGTCATATTTCATGTTAGTAACGGGTTTTCCCTCTTTCATTATGCATCTGTATGCAAATTTCGTATTTTACCCCTACTTTGCCCCCCTCCCACCCCTTGTGAGGTGAGTGGGGGTTGAATGCTTTAAGTTACGTTAATGCAATATATATATTTTTAGAGATTTTTTGGCCATCTTGGATTTTTTTATCGCAAAAAATAACTAGGCCCTAATTCGGGATTTTCCCCCTTTTTTACCCCTCCCACCCCCATAGGGAATTTTGCAGGGAAACTTTGGGGGGTAATTTTTATTGATGAGGAATAGTAGCCTATTACCCGATTCTGGGAAAAAATCCCCCAAAAAATTGCCGGAAATGCCCCACCACACTAAGCCCTGGGGTTACCGTTCAATTTCAGTATTTATTTATTTATTTTTATTTACAGTATCTAGTGACGCCCTTACATGCATAACTTAATTGATTGCCTGGGCAGTAGATTTGTCACAATATTGTCTTAACCTAAATGCTTACCATATTCTAAATAACAAAAATCTTGTTACGTGTGGGTTAAAACAAAGACAAAAACTATTTACAATAAAAGAAAACAAATGCCATTAACTGGGAAAGACTCTCATGACATGATTTGGAAGCATATGAGCCTGTCAAGCCCCGCCTGTGCTTTGTGTCAGGTACTCAGAGAGACTATAGAAGCAGTTCTGAAAAAGATAATCTATAGCCAGCTTTTTGAATTTTTTTATTGAGGGATCCTGTTTAATAATTCGGAGGAAACTGTTGAAGATCTTTAAACAAGAGTAAGAAGGTGATTTTTCTAGAAAAGTCGTTCTATGAATTAGGTATTGCAAAATGTTGGAATTTCTGGTGAGTATTGATGAAGATGATTACGGTATTTTCAAAAAAACTTTCCGGATTATATTTAACAAACATAAGACACTGGAGTATGAATAATGAAGGAAGTGGAAGAATTTGAAGCCGTTTGAAATGTATTTTATTTTTTTATTTTTGTATTTTGTGTCTATCTACGCCAGTGGCATTTTTTTAACGTTTTGACGGGGAACGGTCCAAACCCCAGTCTTGTTACTATCTAACATCGACCAGTTGTAAGAAAGCATCATTAATTAATAGCCCAATAACAAATGGCAACTGGGTCCGGAATCGATCCTTTAAAAAGCAACTAATTTTCCTCAGGATCGAACCGGCAACCTTTGGATTCAAAGGCGAGCACGATAACCACTCAGCTACCCAGCCAGTTATCTAATTAGTTATCTAATTATAATCCTGCAGAATGTATTTTGCAGGATTCTCTTGTAATACCTACCGGACAACAATCTATTGGCCCTTTTTTGCATTTTGAAGACTCTGATTGATTCAGAGGAATTGCTCCAAAAAATGATAGCCTACCATATGAGATTAGTGAGTGGAAATACGCAAAATACACTTGCCTCAGAACATTTTGACTGACAGACTGGGACAAGGATAGCAAAGCATAGAATGCTTTACTGAGTCTAGGAAGAAGTGTGTTCACATGCTGTCCCCAAGAAAAAGTTGGGTTGATATATTCAGGTCTAAAAATTTTGTTTTAGTATGACCAAAAGGTACATGTAGCCTATTAGCCTATATTATTCTTTTGACACAAAATTTTGCATAGCCTTATTTGTATATATTTAATTATGGAATTTAATTATGGTTGGTTCTAATATTTTGTCATCTTGTACTTGCAAACCACCATCATTGTGTACTCTTGTAAATTGGTAATCTGCCGTTGGGAAATAAAATAAAATATAGGCCCTATTGAAAATTGGGTAGGGGCCTATATGAGGTTTCTGGTTCATGATATAATACGAATTATATGAAAGCATTAGGCCTATTTAATTACATCCTATTTTTCTTATGTAGAAGCAATACAGTAAAAAATTGTAGGCCTATAAAATTATTCTTTTTTAAGTCCTGAAAAAATTATATCATGTAGGCCTATTACATAGGTATTTTATTAAATATATATATACATATATAATTCCTCCGCGACCCTAAAAAAACCCTCGCCACCACAGGCTCCTTTGACTGCCAGCTCCAGGGTTAAGTTTAATCTTTTAATTATAAAAATGCCATTGGCGTAGGCCTAGATGGACAAGAAAAATATCTTTCTATGCTTGTAATCCAACTTAACTGAGCTAAACAACAGAAAAGATAAAAGAATACTAAGGAGATGAATCGGTAACGCTCTAAGGATGATAATAACATTGAAAGAATTTTTATCAGACTAGGCTAACCTATTTTGTTTAGTAAATCAAAACAATCACTCTCTTGCATGTATGCCTCACTTTCAAGCAATCTTTTTAAGATTTTGGCTTATAACAATAGTTAATAAATTAAGCAAAAAAATAAGAATTCATAAAATTAAATCTTAATACTGATATAAAACATAACATACCACAGTGCATAAAACTTATTTTCGAAGAAAACCCATGTCCAAAGGCCCGAACTGGGAAATGACCCGTCTCCTCCCAAACGAACGACCGGCTCAAGCAGAAGGGTGGCACTCTATAGGTACTCAAAATGAAAGTTAAGAAGAGATACCGAATGGGAAAACACTTTTTTAACTAAGAAAAAGGAAAGAGCAAATTAATGAAACTATTAAGGTCAATTTAAGGAGAATCTATCCTCTCAAACGATTTAAATTTGATATAATCGAGCACCGACCAAATCCGCCATTTTCTCGATGCACACCAAGATGAAGGAGGAAGTTGTAGAGCTGAGAATAGTAAAATGACGTCTGTATAAGAAAAATAAACAGCGGAAACCCACATATTACACAGTATTTCAGCAATAATCCAAATAAGATTACACAGTATAAACAAAAATAAGTAATAAAAGTCGGAGCAAATACGACAGCAAATTTTGTCCACAGATATAAACTATTTTCTTAGTTAAAATCGTGATTTGTGGCCGGATATTTAAAAGTATTTAAGTAATAAAATAAAACTCTGCAAATTGATTATGAGTGACAAAGTCTACTTCCTAAAGTACTTTTGGTCCTTAGACCTCCAAGGGGGGACGGCCCACAAGCACAAGGAGTCAGAAGAAAATCTTAAATGTGAGCATAGGTATATATGTAGATCAAATGAAAGGTCTCTAATAATAGGGAACAATGCCGCAAACCCGACCTCAAAAGGATGACCGAGTCAAAAATGGCAGGCGATCAAACTTTGTATGAAAATCATGTTGCTGTAAATAAAAAATGCAATAACTCCAGATATACACGACCTTTTGAGGTCGGGTTTGTGGCAAATTGCTTAAAATGCAAAGCCATTTAAAATGATATATCATATGACGTAGGCCGATGAAGATTTTCCTCAGACTTCCTTTAGGGACGTCCCTTTGTGGAAGTCGTCAGAGAAAATGATTTGGCCTACGTCATAATATGATACATCATTTTAAAGCGCTCTGCATTATAAGCAATTTGACACAATTTTTTCCACAGATATAAACTATTTTCTTAGTTAAAATTGTGATTTGTGGCCATACCAATGAATGTTTACAACCATCTTGACAAGTCGAAAGCTAAATATATTATAATTCAAGGTAGATCTATATAGGCTATATGCAGGGTGGAAAAAAGTCTGGAAGCGGTCTAATATATTTAAAAGTATTTAAGTATACTTACACAGTTGACAGTATAAACAAAAATAAGTAATAAAAATATAGATTATATAATTCTAATTATATAATCCTAACGGCGTTACATTTTTGATCTTATCAAGAGTACAGTGTAGAGGAAAAGCTGGTTGTTAAGATTCCCATAGGGAAACGAAACACCCATAATCAATTATAGATCGCACGACTTGTACAACTGTAGTAGTATATAAAGGGTCAGCACCCCATATCTGTGAGTGGTTTGCAGAACTTGTACGTTAATTAGCTCCCCATGCTCGCTCCACATGGAGAGCTAACGCACAAGTTCTGCGAACCACTGCCTTATCCCTGGTTTACTCGATTGCTGATTACTGTGCACCCGTGTGGTTGAACGGTCAGATAGATCGACATCCACAGCTTAACAGGACTGAGAGCCATTTGTGGTACACTCATGGAAAACACTACCCTGGCTCCTGGTGCTGTGTAATATCGCTCCACTTAAGACGAAGGGCGGCTCTTATAGAAAATATAATAAGATGGTATCTGCTCCACAGCTACCCATCAATGATTACCTACCCCACGTGATGGGCCGATTGAGATCCCGAAAACCACTACTGCGGACAGCATTCCAGAAGGTGAGCGAATTTTCACATCGAGCAGTGCAGATCGTGACGTCATTGTTTATGCGAAGACTCGTGAAGTCGATATTGTAGGTAGTCATATCGATATGAATATGTCTATCGATATCGGTATGAGATTGAGATTATCGCTTGTGCCCTTCTTCATTTACCATTTACCATATGTTGTCTTCACCACAATCCTTCGATTGGGGAGTCGTCATATTTCTTCATTGTCGGGGTTCACGAAGTGAGCTCTCTTAAGTGTATGTTATTTTTATTTTATTTTATTTTGGGTGTATCTACGCCAGTGGCATTTTTTAACGTTTTGACGGGGAACGGTCCAAACCCCAGTCTTGTTACTATCTAACATCCACCAGTTGTTAGAAAGCATCATTAATCAATAGCCCAATGACAAATGGCAACTGGGTCCGGAATCGAACCTTAAAAAGGCTACTAACTTTTCTCAGGATCGAACCGGCAACCTTTGGATTCAAAGGCGAGCACTATAACCACTCAGCTACCCAGCCAGTTACGTGCTATGTACTCATTTGCAGTGTAATATGGCTTAGTGATAAAGTAGTTTTTTATTTTTCTCGCGAATGTAGTGCTGTCTTTAAGTACTTTTAAGTGATTTGGTAGGAGGTTGAAGAATTTTGATAAAGCATAAAGTGGTGTATTTTTGTATACTTTGTCAGTCTATGGTGTGGAAGGTTTATGTTTTTTTTTGTGACGAGTATTGTAAGAGTGGCATTATTTTCTAAATACTGGTGTTGAGTTTACAGAATGGATTATAGTTTCGGATATATACAGAGATATGGTGGTGAGGATTTTTAGGTTTTTGAAATGTGGTTTACAGTCAAGGAGACTATAGGCCAGGGCCAGGAGAGCCGCATCCCATAAGAGCAATGGTGTCACTTTCTGCGACATCCATGGATGTCGCCTGCCGGCAAGTGTTGCCAACAAAACAGCAAACAAAAATCGTTCTCGTTTGCGTTGGGAATTTTTTGTCTCAACAATTTACTAAAATAAGGGATTTCAAAGCAAAATAGGGTAGAATTTATGGTTTGAGATTTACCTTGATTGATAATTTGTAATTTGGTCATTACCTAATGGTTTGTTATCAACCAATAATCCAAATTTAAAGTAGAGTAATATCATGGCGTCGTTACGATAAATATCGTACCCGTGGCAAGACTGCTTCATTCTCTTTCTTAATCAGCTGTGTAATGGTAAATATTATAACGTAACTTGACTTCCGTTTTAGTTTAGATGCTTCATATCCGGAACACAAAAAAAGCTATACGGCTGACCTTGGAAGAAGTTATGCTTCTTCCTTTACAGACCTTGGTTTACAGTGTTCCATAGGGCTCATTCGTAAAATTGTCCTGATTGTTCTTTTCTGTAGGGTCATGATTCTTTCCAGGTTTTGTGTTGATGTTGAGCCCCAGGCTATATGATCCCATGCGAAGATTGAATGATAAGTTATATTAAAACGGTGTCCAGATCTGTAATGTTTCGTATCCTTCGTATGACGAATAGTCTATCGTCTATCCGACAATGACATTGAATGAATGCAAATTATTCCCTTCCCTTTTCTACCAGAGAGAAGTTAAATACCCCCGTCGCAGCAGACCTGCGTACTCAGCGAATTTCCAAAGGATCTTGCGATTTTGTATTTTCCCCATAAACACAATAGGAATGAGTATGTAGGTTTGCTGCCATTGGATGTTGTTAGAAAATGTTAGTTTTGTTAGAAAATGTAATAGTTAGGTAAGGTAAATATCATTGTATCAATATTCGACACTTTTAAATTTTCCCCATAAACCCCATGGGGGTGAGTATGTAGGTTTGCCGCAATATGGATGTTGTTAGCAAATATCAGTTAAACCCTACCTAGTGAATGTACGTACCAAATTTTATCAAGTTATTCCGATAAATAAGCGAGATACAGGGTTTTGTTGATTTCCCATAATTAACATTGGAAACCTATTTTTAGCTTTTCTCCGTAACCTGTTAAGCCAAGTTAAAAATTCAAAATACTAAATTGTTTGTTTTTTTAAGCTATTTTAAATGGTTTCAGTTAAAATTGTTGAATTTTAAAAATTAAGGTCCAAAAATGCCAAAAACCCATTTTTGACCCCTTTGAAACCCCATAAAACCCCGTTCCCATAACCCAATCATGCTGGTTCGCGAACTCATGAAAATAGATCTGGTCTCACACCTTCATACCAAATTTCATCAAAATCGGAGGTCGCTGTCAAAAGTTATCAGTACCACGGACACACACACACACACACACACACACACACACACACACACACACACATATATATATATATATATATATATATATATATATATATATATATATATATATATACATATATATATGAAAATGAACGAACGGTATTTTTGGCCTCTGGGGACCTCAAAATGAAAAAGTAACATGGTCCCGGGCTTAGGTCTTACCATGGCTACTACCGTAATAGCGTATTCCCTATTGGGAAATTCGCTAAAAACCATGTAATCTTATCTTATACTCTAAAACAAGCTCCGTTTGTACGGGCAAAGTTTTTTTCGCTCCAAGGATTTTTGATGAATTTGTTATACAAATTCCGGGGGTTTTGACCACCAGAAATAGATTGGATTTGGTCCCATTTCTGGGAAAAAATCCGGTTTTCGTCCTAGAGCTCTTCAAAGTTTCCATGTAATCCTTATGGAGAATTTTTTTAATTGAACAAAAATCAGCTGGTAACTGTACATAAAAACTGATGTGTTACATCTGGGGTTTAGGAAAATTTTAACCTGGCGACTTGAGCGAAGCGAACGAGCTCGTCTTTAAAAGGAAGAGGGTGAGTGAGTGGAGCGAACGAGCTTTGTGTGAAAACGAAAGTAATTTTTACCGAGCTTAAGCTCGGTCCCCCTGGTACTTAATTATTAAAGATGCGAAACTGGCCATAATATAATATAGGTATCCATGAATAAAAGGATAACATTTGTCTTAAAAATAACATTAATTAATTGATGTTTTGTTGCTTGAACCAAAGAACATAGTTGTTGCCAACTAATGAACAGTTGACATTGCCTAGGTCTATAATGTAATCGATTTTTAGGCAAATATTGTACTGATATGAAGGACGTTTTTGACCGTATTTGTTAGCTGAATTAGAATTTAATGCTCCCTCTGCGAAGGAAAACTCCCCATATTAATCTGCTTTCACCTCTCAGTGATTCGTACATATTATCTTTGTATTATTTTAAGATATAAAATATATATTATTTTAACAAGCTCCCCGAAGGCGTTAAACATGCGCAAAATCAAAATCAATTTAAACCTCGATTGAAGAGCCTTTTGGTGTCAAACGTTCTGTACTCGGTCGGGGAGTTCATGATGAGTCGCTGGGAAAACTAAAATTTTAGTTGTTACCGCGAATGGAATTTCGGTACTAATGAAAGTGTGCTGTGCAAAAGTAAAAATTTGAAAATTTGAAAAAAAGTGAAAATGAAAATTTGAAATTTTGAAAAAAAAAGTGAAATTGAAAATTTGGACTGATTGTTCTTGTCTCTCTTGGCAGCCTATGTTTTATTATGTCTTTGATGTTTGCAATGCAATTGTACATTGTCCTTCTGCAAATAAAGATTATTATTATTATTATATTATTATTATTATTATTATTATTATTATTATTATTATTATTATTATTATTATTATATAGATAATAAATGTACTTATATATACAGTTATTGGCCTACATGAAATATTTGATCAAACTTGCACTTTGGTTGGGTTCGAGAGTCCTTATTGGAGAGCTACCACGTAGTTTTAGGCCTAACTTAAGTATTTTAAAATGGCTAAGCTTACAGGGAAAATTATAAAAAATTAAATGTATTTTAAAATGGTCAATTAATTACATTACTTTGTTTACAACTGTACTAAACGTCTTTTTGAACTCAATGCTTATGCTTTATAATTAATTTATAAAATTGAAATAATTACGCAAGATTACAGTCCTATTCACTCAAGACCAACTCTAAACTTCACTTCTAAGCCATTAGATAATTCAGCGTTGGTTCTTAAGCAAAACTAAGTACCGTTCACAAACACTATACCAACTCGCAAACGTTTCTTTCTCGCCTTCATTATGGCAAATTCATTTATGGCATTATTAAAAGACACTTTTATCTTATATACCTATTTCCTCTATCTTATATACTTGGACCAACAATCGCAGACACAACCATATTAGTCGAGGCCGTGAAGGATCGGTTGCAAAACATATATTTTTTTGTAATGGTGTAGTTGTCAAATACCGGCACAGAACGAGGCGGCCCGGCGCCGCGGCGTCCGTTCTCCGACACAAAGCTTAAAACCACTAAGACTCATACAGGCTGATAGCACTGAATAGACTCAGGTCATAGGCTATACTTTGTAACGGTATGAAGATTTTTATAGGTCTTCAAAAATACATGTGTTACTACATAGCCTATGCAGAGGTAAAATTTTGCTACCATAGATAAAAATAAATAAATAAATAAATGCCTAAAGATGAAGCTCCCTAACTGTCTCTTGAGGCCCGGGGCAAACTGCCCCCCCTGCCCCACCCCTCTCGGCGGCCCTGCCTGTATCTACGTTATTAAAAATCATCATTAAAAATTACTCGTACTTGTATCTGACAGAAAAATGACTTGGAAATATCTGACAAAATTATAGAACAATATTATATGAAAACAAAACTAATTCCGTTCTGTGGATAGTCTCAAATGGGTTAGTATGGGGATATATATATATATATATATATATATATATATATATATATATATATATATATCGTATGGTTTTCATAGCCAGCCACCAACTTCTGAAAATTATAGTAGATACTCTGCAGTGCATAGCACCTGAGTCAATACATTTACAACTAAACTAAAACAATCATTTGTGATATCACTTTATAAAGCTTAATTCAGGCCGCTAAGCCATTGCAGCAGTGTCCATTCACTTGCACAATGCAGACCAATCAACCAACCCTTCGGGGAAAGAAACCAATGGGCACTCAGTGACTATGTGAGACAAAGTCTTGAACTCCGCTCCACAGCAGCATGACTGGTCTTCCGTCTTTCCCCATTTGTATATCCAATAATTACATCTTCCCGCTCCAGTGCGGAATCGATTGAGAACAGTCCACTCTGCTTCCGAGGAAGATCCATACCACCTACTCTACTGCTAAGGTCGGATCAGCAATTAAAAAGTGATTCCGACCTTGGAAAGAGTCCCAGGAGGAAGTCCAGTCGGTATGGATGGAAATGTTGGTGTCCGATCAACTCTGGGATGGTGAGCGAATTTTCACATCGAGCAGGGCAGGTCATGACGTCATAGTTGAGCTTCGAATGGCTGCAAATTATCCGTTCTTTGATCTGGTTTCGATGGTCGTTATAATCGAAATACTCCATCTTCTAGTTGTCTGATCCCCTTCCTTGGTCAGTAGAGTCCTGATCCAGTCATCCTTACATCCTTGCTCATCCGAAAATGGGAGAAGTCGAAAATGACATCAGAACAATCGGAAAATAAATTTAACTTTGCAAATTCGTATAGTGAATTTTTACTAACCTTTAACAGGACTAGTGCACGTGTTTCTCGACGTTTAAAATGCTTTATTCAATCCCAATGTTATTTAAATGGGGAATTTTGAGATTTCAATGGTGGATAGCGCCTTCATTTTCAGTCCAATTCTCATCAGTTTTTGGCGGAAACAACTGCTGACCAAGCCCTATCCAATGACACCATAAACTAGAAAATCGTTTGAAAATTGTAGGAGGAGTTCTCAACATAAAAAATCCTTAGCTTATTAAATATAAGTATAGATTATGAAGTTGTATTCTGTTATTTTCAAAACTTGTAAGCTTACCAACAATAATGCCACTTAGGCCTAAGTTATGGACCTAAAGGAATGTTTATTATAGGCCTACTGGGGTTTCACGTTTAGTATAGGCTAGTTAAGTTAAGCCTTTTTAAACATTTTTGTAATGGAGGCTTTAACCCTCCGAGTGTTATTCGTCAATTTTTCGGGCCCAGCTTTTCGACCTCCGAGCGGTGGAGTAGATTTTCAACGTTTTGAAAACGTGACCTAACTTTATAGACTCCGACTTACCTTACCTGGTTAAATAAATATGTTAATAAAATAAAAATACCTAAAATTGTTTAAGTATGATTAGTTTTCTTTTTTTTTAATTGACATATTACAAATTTCCATGGAACTATTAAAACTTATAGCAGGCCTTTACAAAATTAAGAAATTCATCAATATTGTCTAGCAGGCTTTATTTTATTTTTCGGAAGGTCTTTAAGTTACCAGTGAATGAATATTTGTTGCAAGAAATCTGTAAGTTTATTGATTCTGCATTTAATTAACAGCAGTGGTAAACAGGAAACTTCTGTTCAATCTCGTTATAGTAGGTTCGGAGGTAGAGTACAATATTGGTACAATACTCCAAACATCAGATGATGTATATACCAATGAAAATCGGTTTGGTTTGAAGTTGATGAGGAAAAGTAACAAGACCATCCAAGTACTAAAGGGTGTAACCTATAGGTCTTGCCATATTAATTAATTTATTTAGTGTTTAGATAGAATGAACAATGTTTTAAATGGACTGTATTACTTTGTGAGCATAAATACAAAATAATCCAAAGAAATAAAAATGTGTAGCATATATTGTATCTGTTTCGAACACAGACGGCAACGGGAAGGGATTGACCGTGCGGGGGGGGGCTTCATACCGGAAGTCTGCCCCGGGCCACAAAAATTCTCTCGGCGGCCCTGGATACAGGTCTCCGATTAGTACAGTAAAATAAGGCCAAAAACGACCTTTTGATCGGCAACTGATGTGCGTTCATGAAATTTTCAGGAGACCTTCTTTTAAGCTCTAGAAAAAGAGATTTGATGAGTCCCCAAAAAATAAAGTTGTTTTAGACCCATAAAATCACTTTTCAAAATGGCGGTTCTTTTGTAATGGGATAAATTTTGAAAAAAGTTTCCCTTTTTCATTTTTTACATGCATCTCCTCAATATTAAGTTGTGGGACTAACACCAATAATTGTTGAGTGCTAAATACTTTATTTTTAACGGTCTTTATTTTTTGGCCGCCATCTTGGATCCGCCATATTGGACACAAGTTGTTTTTTTCTAATGTAAAGATAGTGTTGTGACACATCATTTCAGAATAGATTTTTTCGCTGATTACAATGCCGCAATCCGTTTTTGAAAATATTGTTCCATTTCAAAGATATACGCAAATTAAAATTCTTCTCTATACATTTTTTATGGACGTTTCAAATTTTGAATTTATTTATTTTTTATTTATCTTCATATATACTGTTTTAATTAGGATAGGCTGTTCATTTTAGTATCAGATCACTCAGCGGATCATTGGGCTTCTTTAGAGTTTTTGTTCGTTTGAATTGGTTTGGTTTGAATCAGTTTGTAAATTTAAAACTTCACCCAAATTTCAGAAATGGAAATATTTTTTATTGAAAAGTTTATAAAATCACAACTTAAACGTATTCAATTTTAACAATCAATATATGGAATTAAAGCCAACTATAGTCCGTTTTTTTAAGCCTGATCCTTCGAGGGAGAGATGGTGGAGGGGGTTTGTTTATACTTGCTACTATCCCATTGGCTGAAGCCTTTTGGTTTTTTTGTTGTTTTTGTTTTATTTCACTGTTGCATACCAGCTGGTAATTTTACATCACAACATAATGTGTATCAGTTTTACAATATTATTGGTAGCAGTTGTTTTTTAATCAGTTTACTTTAGAACTGTTACTTTTTAACAAGGAATAGGTTTGGCTTAAAATATAACAGCTGACTAGGAGTTACTGAAAGATATTATAACTTATTTAAAACGTTATTTGAGGGAATCTGATACTCGACAACCGTTTGTCACGAGTTTAATTGTGTTGTTTACAGTTTAAATTTTTTGTTTACAGTTTAAACCCCTCCCCCACCCCAATTTTCTCGAGAAGGATCAGGTTTAAAAAAACGGACTATAGTAAACGTGTTGCTCGAAATCGAGCAATTTATTTTAATACAATACAAATGTTACTTTTATCTCTAAATCATTGACGTCCGACCAATCCAATATTGTAAATATCTGCAATCACCAAAACTACATATTTACAGCTGATTATTAACAGATGTTTAAAATGCTTTATTCAATCCCAATGTTATTTAAATGGGAAATTTTGAGATTTCAATGGTGGATAACGCCTTTATTTTCCGTCAGATTCTCATCAGTTTTTGGCGGAAACAACTACAGACCAAGTCCTATCCAACGACACCAAAAACTTGAAAATCGGTTGGAAATTGTAGGAGGAGTTCTCAAGACAAAAAACCCCTTAGCGTATTAAATAAGTATAGATAATGTACCGTGTAATTTAAGACCAAAACGAACCTTGAATCTCATTTACAACTTGAGTTTTATGTCTTTAACTGAAGACGAATTTCAGGAACCAATAAATTTTATGTTGATTAGACATTTATAAGTCGCTTAAAATCCAACGAATATCAATGGTCAGCAACTCAAATTAAAGACATTTATGTACTAGTTGTTTTAAGACCAGAATTAACTTTGTGTCTTATTTAGAACTTGAGATATCAATCTTTAACTAAAAGCAAATAAAAAAAAACGGAATTTTATGTTAAATAGAAGCATCTAGCTCGTCTCAGTATCCTAGGAATTGAATGAAGAATACCTAAAATTAATGCCGGAATATAAATGAGTATTTAAGGTCATAAAGAACAGCATTCCTCAATTAGAACTAGATATAAAAGAAAAATAATGCAAAATAAATTTAAAGTTCGAAATGTCCGTAAGAAATATATAGGGATGATTTTTGATTTGAGTGTATCTTTAAAACGAACCAAGATTTTAAAAAACGGATTGCGGCATTGTAATCAGCGTAAAAATCTACTTTGAAATGATGTGTCACAACACTATCTTTACATTATAAAAAAATAACTTTCATCCAATATGGCGGATCCAAGATGGCGGCCAAAAATTAACGACCGGTCAAAATGAACTACTTCCCATCCAAAAATTATTGGTGTTGGTGCCACAACATTATATTGAGAAATGCAGTTGAAAAATAAAAACAAAAGCATTTTTTCTAAATGTATCCCATTTACAAAAAACCGCCATTTTGAAAAGTGGTTTTATAGGTGAAAAACAACTTTATTTTTTGGGGACTCATCGGATCCTTAATTACAGTGCTTAAAAGAAGCTCTTATCAAATTTTTGTGAATGCACATCAGTTGCCGATCTAAAACCCCAATTTTACTGTACTAGATTGTGACAAAATGAACAGACAGCTGAGCAGCTGACTTAAATGAATGGAGGGATAATGCAAACACAAACCAAAAGAATTTGAGCATAATAATTGATAATGAGATTATTAGAAATCCAAAAATAATCAGCAACAAAATGAATGAGTTCTTTGTGAATGTTCCAACAAAAATAAATGAGGAAATTGAGTTGAGTGAATTTGAATCCATGTTACCTTCAAATTTTATAAATAGGCCTAATGATTCGCATGAGTTAAGAGAATTCAGACCCATTAACCTAGAAGACCTAAACAGAATATTTATGAAATTTTCCCCGAAAACCTCAACAGGTTTAGATCAGGATATCAATGAAAGTATTTAAATTTTGTAAGGAGGAAATACAGAACCCTCTTCTTCACTTGATAAATGAGTCAATAACCGAGGGTAAAAGGTATTAAAGGGCTTTTCCCTTTAGGCTGTAGGATTGCTAAGGTCAAGCCGCTTTTCAAAAATGGGGATGAGTATGGGATGTGTAATTATCGTCCTGTTTCACAGCTGCCGGTGATTTCAAAATTTATCCAAAAGGCTGTCTGCTGCCAACTATGATGACATACTTGGAGGGAAACCAACTTTTATGTCGTAGACAGTATGGCTTCAGACAGTCAAAATCCACTAAATTGGCATTAACTGATTTTATTAATGAATGTTGTGACGCAGTCGAGGCAGGAGATACTATGGTAGGCATCTTTGCTGACCTTAGTAAAGCCTTTGACTGCGTTAGAACAGATATTCTCTTAAATAAACTCTCTTCTCTTGGTGTGAAGGGCATATGGCACTGGATTGGATCAAGTCCTATCTTAGTGACCGGCACCAGGTAGTGGAGGTTCATCACGAAACAAAATTTAAAATTAAGTCCGTCCTGTCTGACAAGAAATAGATTCTCTGTGGCGAGCCACAAGGATCGATTCTGGGCCCTCTCCTCTTCTTGATTTATATAAATGACATATTACACTGGCAGTTCCGGAGAGTGGTCTTTTTGTGTTTGCTGATGACACCACAGTCATTGCCAGGCACAGGAGTACTGAAGGCCTAGAAATCGATTCTTTCCTTAAAATAAACTGTCTGGCCCAATTTTTTTCTGAAAACAAATTGAAAATGAATCCAGGTAAAACAAAATATGCCTGTTTTCAAACAAAACAAAGGAAAAATTCAAAATTTTTCAACGAACCAAATCTTTTAATTGGCAATGAACAACTTGAACAAATTGACATCGACTGTCGATTTTCTAGGGGTGAAATTGGATGATACGCTTGACTGGCATGAACAGCTCTCAAAGGTAGAAAGCAAAATTGCTAAGGGTCAGTTTGTTATTCGTAATTTACGGAAATTAGCAATCACTGATCTTCTGAAGACAGTATACTATTGCCTAGTCGAGTGCCACATCACATATTCCATTGCCCTGTGGGGGGAGCCACAAAATAAAAATTGGAAAGGATTTTCATTGCTCAAAAGAAAACCATCATATGTATGTTAGGGTTGCCTTATCAGTCTCACTGTAGAGAATACTTTGTAGATTTAAGGATTTTGACAGTTCCTTCATTGTACATTCTTGAAATCTGTTCATACATAAAATCTCAGTCCTTAGAGTATGTAAATCACAACCATAGCTATAACACAAGACATAGAAACAATTTTGCTGTTCAACATAGATTAAATTTTTTTGAAAAAAAGCCAATGTACTCAGGACTCAAAGTTTTTCAAAATTTGCCAGAATTAATTAAACAAATCAACGACTTTTGTAAGTTTAAGAGCACTTTGAAATCATTTTTAGTAGAAAAAGCTTTTTATTCATTGGAAGAATTTTTTTGCACTAGGGCATGAAATCCTATCCCCCCACCAATCAACCCAATTAACCTAGGACAAGATGACCCGGAAGACATGACGGGCATTTGGACAACCCCAACGCCACTGGGCCACTTGGGAGCTTCAGAAGGTACAAGGTACAAGGTACAAGGTACAAGGACTTACACGCTGAAATTTCAAGACCCATATCGCAGAAAACCTGTATATTAAGCGATCAATAAATATAGGTACTATATACATACATATAAATAACATTAGCCTATAGTGTGTATATTGCCTAAATTAGCTAATACTTATTCAATATAAATTATAATCAATGATATAAGACTTAAAAAAATGCATATACCAAATCAATGAACACAGGTTAAACATTTTACTTCTTGGCAAGTGGCAGTACTGCATTCTGCATTAAAATTAATTAGAATTTCTTAACAACATGGCTGGCTGTTGTTTTGTTTACGTTGCACTTATTCTTGAGGGCTAATTAATTTCGCAATTTGTTCCCCATGGTTTTATGAACCAAACCTCTTTTTAAATTACTTATTTGGGGTTATGACAGATACAATCACAATTAATTTTGATACGGTATGTCGCCTGTGCTCCGCAGATCTAGTAAATGGTTCTGGTTCTCATTCGATTTCAGATAACCCAGAAGGATCGAACTTAAAAGTTGCCGACCAAATATGGGAGTGTCTTCAAATTAAGGTAAGATTATTGTAGGCCTAATAACTTACTTAAAGGCCACTTTTTATCAACTTGGGTATTTTTAATATCAACTCTGGCTCTGATTCATTCTATAAAAAAAAACAACAAAAAAACAAACAGAGCCCCTCAACTATGCTAGACATAGTCTATCTTCTTTTTCAGCCTAGGACTTCTAGGAAATAACTTAATAGGCCTATCCGTTTTGGTACCATTAAAAGATCCTATTTATCTTTAACCCTATGAAGCTCAAATTTATGAATTTGTGTAAAAAGACATTTTTCTTATGTTTTCTATTTTTGTAGATGTCAAAAAATTTTTTGATTCTCACATAAATTATCTTTTTTTTGTAGGCCTATTAAAATTTTAGTGTTTTAAAACAACAGTGGGCGCTACTTACTGGTTTAAGCCAACTTAAATTTTTTTTCAAATTTAAAATATGTAAAACTTATTTTATATGGAGGGCATTTTCAGGAAAACACCCTTAAAAAGTTTAAATAAACTCAGAATCTATATTTTTTGTATTTAAGCGATGATGTTGGTATCAATGCAAAGCTTATAATGTCCTCTTTAGGAAGAACACTAGTAGTTTCCTTAACTAACGCTAGAATTTAGGCTAATAGCCTACTGTGTTTATTGCAACATGTAGTACACAAGGGTATTTTCTGAAAAGGGACATCTCTTGTCGGCCCAGTGTTATATCTCCATAACAACAAGAGATAAGTTTTCAAGGCTTGAACATTTACTGCTGCCACATTGTTGTTTAAATGTTTTAAGTTATCCAATAATTAGTTTAATATAGTCCAAATAAACATCCTAATTAGAAAATAATATCGATAGTTTGAACGTAAACCATTGAAAAGCGAAGTGGGACCTATTGCTGAAAGATTTTGCTTTTGATCTGCTATTAAATTGAATACTCGTTAAGTTAACATTCGGGTTAACAAGTACTCCAATCAGAGGCAGTAGCTGGGGCAACAGCTGATGGTTGCAACCACGATACCCATTGCTACCAACCTTGTACTTAACAATAAAAATGCCCTGTTCATTATTGAACTATCCCGCTTATCATTGATAGAATATTGTTAGTTGATAATTACTGATTAATTAATTACAATAACGTAATAACTGTCCACTGTTTAAAGGACTGTATAGGAAAGTCAAAGTTTTGTAACCAAAACCCCGGTTATAGAAAAGGTACCTCTTGTCGGGTCCGTATTAAAATAATCAGACGATGTCCTGCTTTCACTAGAATTTCGTCCTAGTTCTCTAAGTGTCTGCTAGAATTCAGGAGAGACTCATTTTTGAATCAATGTTTCTTTACGAAGTGTGTTGTTGAAAAGGGCCCTCTTGTCGGCCATGTTATTTTCCCATAAGTGACAAGAGGTACCTTTTCTCAGGGCATGCAGTGACTAACAAAATGATTTATATCGACTTGTTTAAGCTTTGATTCGACTTTTTAACCGATATATGCCTTTTCTACACAAAATATAGATTAATAATCGATAAAAAACCGAAAATCAATGATTTGGACCGAAATCGCTGTATTTAGCTGTACTGAAAATTTATTTTGCCGACAAGAGGTCCCTTTTCGCTTTCCACCTCACATATTTATCCTTAATAAATTCATTTAATCTGTATCCACGATTAGACGTACTGTGCTGGACATCCGGAGAAAAACTAGCCCTTAGTGATTTTATCATAAAAATATCCTTCGTAATTTTTGAAGCCAAATAAACTCAAAATTACTCAGTGTATTTTGGACTGGTAATCAATGTGTGTTTGCCTCGTAAGATTGGACTGAAAATGAAACCCAAAGAACTAAAAATTTATGCTTGAACTAGGCCTACTGCCCAGACACAGTGAGAGTATTCCGGGCGCCTCACCAGGAGTTACCGGTGACCAACCAAAACGGTAATTGTCGTCTGCTAACAATACAAATGCCTTGTTAGTAGACGACAATTACGGTTTTGTTTAGTCACCGGTAACTCCTTTTGAGGCGCCTAAAATACTCTCATTGTTAGATCCTAATTCTTCTCAGCATGCAGCAAGGTGTTAACATTATGGATGTTTTTTATGGTTATACTTCTTTGACCAACTAGTAGAATAAAATAATTTTAATTTTAAGTACAAAAATGTAATTCATCTTAACTTGACAGATGTTTTTGACAACTAAACTCAACAAAAATATGTAGGCCTATTTATGGAATCCTATTTAGTTGATGAACAATATCAGCCATTGGAAATTTGCTGAGCATGCAGGACTGCTGCGACTGGGGTATTTTTAGGCATATTCCTGCTCAGCAGACTCATTAGGTTATAATCGATTCTTATTTTTTGTCATATTTGGAAAATTAATGGTGTAAACACATGATTAATGATAGATCTAGATTTTGTCTCCCAGAAGGGACCCAGTTATTTGTGTACTGTAGTAAAATTTACAATAAACTACCGTCTGAAATAAGACAACTAAATAACTTTACGTTAAAAAAAAGAGAGTTAAGGAGCATTTCTTAGCCCTAAGTCCCTACTTCATAAGTGAGGTTGGATGATGTTTGTATGAAAGCCTTGGCCTATATGTTTTGTAGTAAGGTGAAAATTTATTTAATTTGTTTAAAGATAGCATTTTAGGTTCCTATTTATATTAATGACGTGTTCATTGTACCACATATATTTGAACGAATAAAATGACTTATGACTTATATGTTTCTGTTGCAGATAGAAAAAGATGACAACCTACCCCAATTTATTTGTAGATTGTGCTACAATGCAACTCAACAGTTGTTCTCTTTTAGAGAATCTTGTTACAGAACTCAAATAAAATTCAAAAAGTTTCAAAAAGATAAAGTACCAAATGTAAGTATATTTAGTTAAAAAAAAAAAAAAAAAAAAAAAAAAAAAAACTAGACCTATGCTGCTCTGAAGCATTTAATTAAGCTGAGCAATGTAATAGGCAGTCCTATTTTTATTTGACTAGGATATAACCCAATTTTTTTTTATCATTGACAAAATTGGAAATAAATTAGTGTAAGGGTCAATATCAAATTAATGGACATTATTCTTCCTTCCAATGTTGGTTGTCCATCAAACCCAGGTTCAATTCCAAACCTTTAATTTATCAAACTATTTTCTGCGAGATAAGAACTGATTGATTACAACTGAGCGTAAGTGAAGGCCGGTTCAGAAAAGTAAGCTCCTACTCTTTCAATTTGTCCCTGAGCTTTATTGATTGTTGTGTGATATACAGACTGCAATCATTTGTGTCACTAATATGGGGTCTTAAAATTATATGTAGAATTTTTCGAAACTCGTTTATGACTTTGACTCTTTGTTTTGAGAATCAAGCCATTTTATCTCTAAGAGTTTTGTCCCTACTTTTCCTTTAACACCATTCCTTCCCATACGTACACCTACTAAACTAGCATCTCTTTTTAGGAACAACCACCTCAAGCTAAACTCCACAATCAGTTGATGGATATAATATAATAATTGTTCAAATTTCAAAATGTCTTTCTTCTTTTCCATGTAGAAAGTAAAAAGTCAGTTGCTCATAAAAGTAAAAGTATGATGAAATCACTTCAAAATTGTTTACATTTAAAGAATCACATTAAAAAAACAAAATAAATATTCATAGATAATTAAGTTTTGGTTGTTATTTAGAATAAATTATTAGATTAAGTACTAACCTGAAATTGCTTCACGTTTTTTTTTCCTCTTTGTTTTTTTTTTTCAATTTTCCACTTTGCTCAATTTTTGTCTACCTAACAAGAACCATAGTTTAACCTACTAATCTGAATATAAACCTAAACTAAAAAAATTGATAAGGATAAATCAAGTTAGAAAAAACTTAATTGAAATATCTACACAGTCGTCATTGTTCATGAATCAGACAAATAGCACACATGTTAGTAAAATAAAGACTGCAAAAAATTAACACTATACAGTAACAAAAAATAATAATAGGAGCAGACAAAAGATTTGATTGTATAATTTAAAGCTTTAACCTCATGTCCATTAAACATGTAAAATAGAAAAAAATATTTTTATAGCTTACTTCAACCTTCCACTGTCTCATCAAACTAACGTTGGTCGTGTGCATGTAACTCAAACTCGTCCAATTTAAACAAATTATATCTCAAATGTTAGAGCTTATTTGGAACTAAAAGAAAAGCAATCTAAAAAATATGCAAAAAATGAAACTTCCGTAAGGAATACATAGGGAGGAACTACTTTAGAGTGTAAGTTGAGTTAGGCGAAAAGTAAAAGGATGCTGATATTGTTTGCGTCATCTGGGTGTGAATACCTATAATTTAAGACATAAATCATGCCAATTGGTCTAATAGAATCATTAGACAGACACAGACATGTTTTAATTTAATTTTTAATATACAAGATAAACTAGCGCTTTGATTTGTAATATTCTATACTAGAAACATTGGAAATCAAGAGCAAGTTTTGTATTCCTCAAAAGGAATATAAAAAAATCATTTTAAATCCAAAGTTCTAGCCTAAATAAATAGTTTTGCTCACGTGCTAGATATTGTATTGCTAACAAATCAACCTGTGAGCTCAGTGGTAAGTTTCATCCTTAATTTTATGTTCCCCCTCTTAAACTCATTAACTTTTCTTGTATCAATGTCCTGAAAGGTACCTTGTGTCACAACCATGGCTTAATTTTAATTTGTCGAGGTTACATTCACATAGTTGTTAGTTAAGTACAAGATGACACTTGTGAACACTGTGAAAAACATTAAAGGCAAGCAAATTTCCTCATTTAAAATATTTTCTAAAAGAGTAGATATTAGGATAATCAGTTTGATTATTTTTCTTATTATGTGTTAATTTGAATAATCATGGTTTCTCCCGCTTTTTAACACGTTCATTGCGCGGGGCAAGAATTTACGCCCTGTGCGGCTGGCACCACGTGCGCGAGGCGGGATTTGTCGCCCCTCTCCCATGCCAACAACCTTGCTTCAGTGTGAGCCCAGCGTCCTTCGGGGAACGTTGTGACCGATTCCCGCGTTTTGTGCTTGGTTTACTCTAACTTTTGGCGCGCTTTGCTTCTGGTTCGGCCATTCCGTTCTTTCTCAGTGCGTTGTTTACGTAACTATTGTGTTGTGCGGAGTGTTGACGTAGTTTGTGTGCAATATGGAGCTACTCAATGAGAGTGAATTGATTGAAAATGTGTTTTCTGAGAATGAGGATTTAGAATCCAGCTCTGGGAGTATGACTCTGGGCGTGTGGGGTTGAAAAGTAGTTAGGGTTTGCACAAGGACCGGCACCAGGACCTAAGGACGTGAATTCCCGCCCCGGACGTGACGTCACCAATTTCAGCCAAAATCGACACTGAGACATCTAGATTTAACATTTTGGACATCCTGACATCATTTTTGAGTATTATTGTGTGACTGTGGGCATGTGGGGCTGAAAAGTAGTTAGGATTGGACAAGGACCGGCACCAGAACCTAAGGACGTGAATTCCCGCCCCGGACGTGACATCACCAATTTCAGCCAAAATCGACACTGAGACATCTAGATTCAACATTTTGGACATCCTGACATCATTTTTGAATAAGTAATCACATTATAATTTTTTAGCATTTTAGGGTCGTCGTAATATACTCATAATTTTTAGCAATAAACGTGTTAAGGTGATCTTGAACAATTTTTATTGGTGAGTTTGTAAATCGATCAAAGCATTACGATATTATGTGAATATTAAATTGCCGTCTTTTCACCATCGTTATAGGTATAGGCATAGACGCCATTTTGTTGTGCAGCAAAAAAAACAACTTTTTACTAAAGCAGCACGCTTTAAACAAGTGAAATGTGTATAACAAACAAGTACCCTAAAAATTGCCAAAGTGTTCCTAAATTATTCAATAACAAAATTAACTACCGTTACCACCACATAAATAGCCTTATATTACAAAAAGTTATAAGGTTGCAATTAGTTTAAATCTTTCAAATAGTATCTTTTTAGATAATTTTGTAACATTAAATTTTTTGGAAAATTATTCAACATTCTGAAAAATAAATAAATATTTTATTCTATTCAAGTCAAATCCAAAAATCACTACTCGTACACTCGTAGTAAACATGTTTTAGTGTGAAAATTAACATTTAAATGTTTATGATTATTTTACATGAACACTGGTCATATTACAAACATGTTAAAAAGCTGTAATAGTTTTAAAAACAGTAGTAGGCCCTATAAAAAAAAACTTCTTTTTAAAACTGTAAAAACTGAAAAAATCAACTCTTTTGAAGGAGTGCTGGGTCTTAACTTTCACTATAGAAAAAGATGTTTGTTCTGAGTCTAAAAATAAATTTTGAAATTGTAAAAGCCTTAATTGATGAAACATTGAAGCCTAATCTAATATACCTAATCATATTGATATCAAGTTTTTTTTAGCACAGTCCCCACCATCCTTATCCTATTAATTTTGTAAAGTATTAGTATTTTCTCAGTATTTTATTTCCAGAGTCCTGAAAATGAAGAAGAAGAAGAAACTAAAAGAAATAAAGAAGAACCATCTGATGAAACGTGTGAAGAAGCTGAAGATCCATCAGAGGCCATGTCTACCGACAATGAAGATTCAACTGGTGAGATGCACCACCTTCCAACTGTTCTTAACTTAACATGTTAATTTAGCAAGAATTTCATCTAACCCATCAGAGCTTGTACCCAACTGATGAGAACATGTAGTCTAATCAACTAGGTTCAAAAAAAGAGATTTTTATTTTAATACAATCTTAGAATAATAGTTTTCTGTTAAATTGTAACTCTGTTTGACTTGGACTGTTATTACATCATTGTCTGAAACAATTTATTTTTTTTTACTTTTTTTGCAATGAATATCTGGAGACTAGAAAAACAGTTAAGATCTACTATAATTTGGTAACAGTCGTCCAAAGCAAGAGCGGTGCCGGTTGCGGGCCGGCACTGGGGTCGCGCCGGCCGCCGCAAGTCAACGGCTGTTTCGCTCATCGTGCACAATGTAGATATGAATAACTTTGACAATGACGTTGAAAAAGTTTATCTTATAAAAACATGTATTATGAAAATTTCTACTTTCATTCGGTCCAGGTTTTGTGACATTGGATTTAAAAGTTGTAATTCATCATTTTTTAATTTCTAAATTTTTTAACTTATATTATAGTTTAGGCACTATATAAATTTTTGAGTGCGATAAATTGGATATTTATATGAATTTGCAAAGTTGTATAGGATGATTAAACTCAATGATTTCACAATTTTTTTGCACTCGGGGGACGCATGCATCATGAAAAAAATATGAAAAACCTAAACATATTCGCAAATCTTTTTATTTTTATTTTGAAAGGACTATTTTGTTGAAAAAAAGGTGTTCTAAAAACTACTAGTATTACACTACATTGAATTCCCTAAAATTTAAGACGTCAATAATTGAAATGTATAATAAGTAGTTTTGTTCTTAGGCCTACACTAATTCAAAGTTAGTGGATAATTTTTTTTTATTTTCCAGGAAAATTAAGGTTTTAATTTTTATCCATTAAGAACAGCTAATAGAGTACTAATCATTGTTTGAAGTAAGTCATAACCAATGATACATTTTCCTTTTTAAGTCTCTAAATGTTAAAAACACTATTTTTTACATGTTAATATACCCATTTCAATGCATGTATCCCTTTAATTTAAAATATAAATAAATGCCAAATCAAATATCAGCGTTAAATATGTAATTTCAAATAATCTGATCGGTAGAACCATACCTGCGGGTGTTTAAAGGGACCAAAAGTCTTTATTTTCCATTTTTCACTACTGTCTTATTGAAACTTCACAATGTCATTTAAAGAGCTTAAAAAACAAATATTTTAGTGATTTGAATTCTTTTAATAGGTTATTTGGTGGCAGAGAAAATTTAAAAATATACCATACAAAAAACATGTTTATTTTATGGGAAGTAATGAAATCCCATCTTGCTTATTTTTGTATATATCGTTATAAAACTTTGTATGTACATTCATACAGTTAAGGATGGTTATTATTACCTCCAAATATTCACTTCACAGTAATCCTAAGTAAAACACAGTTAGTACCTTATTTTATAAATTGCAGCATTATTCTATCAAGGTCGGTGAGTAGTATAGTATCTTTTGGGTACCATACCATATTTAACTTAATGTTTATTTTTCATTAGGCTATTGCCATAGCAATCTATCATACTCTTTGCAGAATGCCTGCGTACTAACCAAGATTATACATAATCATGAAGTTTATAAAAATCACATAATACGTTTATTACTGACGTAGGAATATGTATAATTGCTGTGACTGGACCATTTTGGACAAATAACATTTAATCCTAAATATTTGAAAGTCCATACCAAGTTTAATGAAGATGTGTACAAAAGTAGCATGATAATGGGATTTACCGGTAGTAATTTATCATAAAAGAAACATATTTTAAATTGTGTTTTATTTTTACTTTATATGCATCCAGATAAGCTATTTCAAGAATTCAAAGCACTAAATTATTTGTTTTTATTAGCTCTTTCAAATGGTTTAAACTGAAATGATGAAGTTTTAATAAGTAAGTGAAGGATATTTAAAATACTTTAATTGTATTTATTCTCATTATAAATAAACTAAGTACCCTTTTTATTTTTTAAAAACATTTTTATTTTACTGACAACTAGTTTCGATCCTATTTAGGTCATAATCATGTCTGAATTAACCTCACATGTCAACAAAAATTAAATAAATAAAAATACATATGTCACATCTTATCATTGGTATAGTATAAGGGAGAAGATTTTGGGAATCATCTGGTTTCATAATCTGTTGAAATATAAAAAGGTATAGTATATAAGAATAAATATTATATAAAATTAATTTAAAATTGTGTATAAAAATATATAAAGTGGAATAAATAAACTAATAAAGGTATAAAAACTATGTCCAAGTATGATTCTCCTTATTTGATTTTTGTTCTTAAATCGTATATTTTGTCGAATATAGGGTTATATTGATTCACATTTCTTGAATTAAGGATATTATTCGGATCTTTCTTTTCATTTATATATATGTGGAAATCTTCTTTCACATTCAGGCGATCTTTCTTTTTCTCAAAATCTAAAATCTTCATATTTTCGTTTATACTTTTGTAGTTGTGTCCAGTCTCTAATAAATGTTCAGCGAAATTTGATTTCATGGTTGTCTTGTTACCAGATTTTAGGGCTTGAATATGTTCCTTGAATCTTGTTTTAAAACTTCTTGTTGTCTGCCCAATGTAGTAGCTTTCGCTGTCGCTGCACTTAATTTTATATACACCTGATTTGCTTAGGTTATCTTTTGTATCATTTATTTTGTTCAATACTTTATTATTCATCATGTCATATGCATTATTTTTGGTTCTGTAGCTTACTTTTATTCTAGAATGTTGAAATGTTTTTCTCGTAGCTTTATTCATGTTTGTATTATAAGGAACACAGATATATTCCTTTGTGTCATCTTCAGTTTCATCTTTTCGCATTTCATTTTAGCGAATTTCCCATAGGGAATAAGCTATTACCGTAGGTCTCATGGTAAGACCTAAGCCCGGGACCATGTTACTTTTTCGTTTTTAGGTGCCCAGAGACCAAAAATAATAGTCATTAAAAATTTTATATATATATATATGTATATATATATGTATATATATATATATATATATGTATATATATATATATATGTATATATGTATATATATATATATGTATATATATATATATATGTATATATGTATGTGTCCCTAGACACGATAACTCTCGTAAAAATGGTCCAATCGACACCAAATTTGGTAGAGATGTGTAATCCTACGTTTATTCGGATGAGTTCGAAAACCAGACATATCGACCTACCGGAAGGGGTAGTTTTGGGGGGTTTTGTACCCCAAAAATGGGTTTTTTGCATTTTTCATATGTAAATTTTAAATATTTTAAATTTTTATTTTGACCATTGAATTTAGCTCAAAAAAACACACAATTTAGTATTTTGAAGCTTTGCTCTATCTCCATTGGTTACCGAGATATTACAAAGTCTAAAGACAGTACATTGTCTTTTAGGGCTCCAATGTTAATCTTATGGAGAGTAAGGATGTGTTAATATTTCACTTATTAACCAATATTTTTGGATGAAACTTGGTATTTAGCTTCATTTAGTTGAGATTCATCCATTTAAGGTAAAAAATCTTGGTTTTTGTACTTATCATGGCAGCAAACCTGCATACTCTTTTCCCATGTTAATCATATGGAGAATAGGCAAACTCTTTTATTTATGGACAGATATTGATGAAACTTACTATATGTCTTTATATGGTCGAAATAAATTTTTTTTATGCTAAAAACCTATTTTTAGTGTCCCCCATGGCAGCATACCTGCATACTCTTTCCTTATATTTATCTTAAGGAGAATAGACATTTATTTCCCTATTTATGAGCACGTGATGAAATTTTGTTTACAAGTTTAGCTGGTCAAAATTAATATTACTAATTTGGAAATTCGCTGAGTACGCAGGTCTGCTGCGACGGGGGGTATTTCTTTTTTATTTTCTTCTTTATCATTCTTTCGATCATCTTAGTTTTGTAGCCATTTTTTAATGCTAGATGTTTAATGATGTTTTTCTCTTTCATATAATTCTCTTTAGACATAGGAATGTTTATTAATCTATGGATCATCGAATGAAACGTTGCTAATTTGTGTTGCCACGGGTGGTGGGAATCGGATGGAATAATTGTTTCTGTGGTCGTGGCTTTCCAATATATTTTAAAACAATGTTTATTATTTTCTTTTGAAATCGTTATGTCTAGGAAGTTGATTCTATATTTTTGAGTTTCTTTTGAAAACTTTATCTTATTAGAGAGAGAGAGTTTAAATATTGATGGAAATCGTTTGCTTCTTCTGCAGTTCCATGAAAAAGACACAATATATCGTCCACATAGCGATGCCAGTACTTTATTTGTTTTTTGAAAGGATTACTATCATTCATTACTTTACTAATTTCTAAATCTTTCATATAAATATCAGCTAATAGACCTGACAATGGTGATCCCATAGGTAAACCTTCTTGTTGTAGATAGAATGAGTCATTGTATTTGAAATAATTTTGGTTTAACCCATTTAATGCCAAATTATTTCTTTTAAATTTAGTGCGGTGGCTTAGTGCTGTGCTCTCGTAGCAAACTCGCATACCGACGGCCTACAGTCTGCGCCGCTAGGGGCGCGCACTGTTCATAACCCTAATTCTCGTGTCTAGGCTGCCGGTCGTGATAGCTTAGATGGCTAAGGCGTAGGCATCCTTGGCCAGGATGTCTGCGTCGGCGCGGGTTCGAATCCGATCACGACCAAACCCTGACCTGGTGATGCAACTCTTAAAGGGTTAGCCGATCTGTGGTAACGTTGGTGGGAGGGCCCACGTTAAATAAACGGTGGCAGGCTTGCGTGGAAGTTGACGGGATCGGTTGATTCTTTGAGAGTTGCACCTTGGTCAACACTGATTTTGCTACTTTTTACTACTGTTAACTGTGTGTGTGCCATTACGGCTTTGAAATACGAAAGATAATCATATTTTCAATTCAAAATGTCAATTAAATTCATTCTAATGATGTCATATAACATTTTAATCCAGTCTTTAATTCTAAGTGTCCCAAATGGGGACCATGGGCCTTAATGTAACTTTTGTTAGTTTAATTATATCATTCACTTGTGTTTTTGTAACTCCGACCTGATTTTCAAGTTTACGTTTCAATATGGCTAGAGTTTCTACAATAGGAATATTAGAATACATATCATGTACATCAAATGAAACAAAGACTGAGTCATCAGGAACTTCTACATCCTTATTTAGTTCTACCAAGTCGTATGTGTTTGAGATACTGATATGGTTTTCCCAACTTATGATATTTTTAATTGTATTATGTAAATACTTGCATAAATTGTAGGTTGGAGCTTGTCGAAATTGACCACCGGTCTTATAGGGATTCCGTATAGAATCAATAAGTATAAAAAATTAAAATACTTTATTTTGGTTGATTTAAAACCCCATAAAACACCAAAGGTATAGTTCGATAACCTTGCTACTCATGTTAACATAGTTCATTTTGAACTGGCATGCCAAATTTTATCAAAATCACACGTTTGTTAGGGGGATGTTTTGAAATTTTGAATTTAATCGATAAGCTAGCTGATAGCCCGTAAAACACAATGGCTAATGTATAGGATTTATTACGTATTAAAATTATATAAATGTGAAGTATTATAAGTTTTATTGGTCACAGAGTTCCCTGAAAATCCTGAGAGGGTATTAATCTGAAACATAATTTGTAGCATTTCTTTATCAAACTTTAAGTGTTTACAGTAAGCGTTTCAATTTACTGAATACATGTCTATGTGACTATCTCAAATTCTAAACCCATCGCAGACCTTTTCTTCATGACTCACTGTAATCTTTTAAGGGGATCCGCCTCCTCCAAAAGTCAATTTTGTGAATTTATGGTGATTTTTTGTTTTTGGTTCCAATAAATTGTACATATTCTCAGTAGTGTGTCTGCAAAATATCAAGCCATTCCGAGCATTATTTCTAACATTTTTTGATGTTTTTATAGAACCGCGCGCTTCGCGAATATATATATAATAATATATATAATATATATAAATTTTTAATATATTTAAAAAATATTTAATAAAATAATATTTTATTTTATAAAAGTATATTTTATAAAAAAAGTAAGTGTATTTTATAAAAAGTGTATAAATAGGTAAAATAAGTGTATTTTGTAAATAAAAACTTTAAACGCATATTTCCGCAAACTAATTTTTCCATGTTTTACTACATACAAGTTTGAATAACTTTTGAACCAGACTAGATAGAGTCTTGAAATTTTTACCACTTCATCTTGATAATATTTATAAACTTTTCACGCATGAAAACCCCCCTACAAGCAAAAATAATTTTTTTAATAATTTTAAAATTTTTTTTTGAAAATTTTAAAAAACAATTTTTTTTCTAACGGTTGGGTAATTTTTGTATATGAGCTAGAATAGTTTCCATGCGTCAAAAGTTGCTTTATTTCATGCAGAATAAAAAAAAAAATTATTTGTATTAGTTGAAAAATAAAAAAGTTATTCAAAATCTAATATATCGCAAAAATCACGTGAAAAAAACAGAAAAATTGCCTTTTTTTGGCAAAAAAAATTTTTTTAATTTTTTTTTCTATAAATTATCTAGTTTATAGTGTAGAAAGCTAAAAAAAATATATGATTGTAATATTATCAAAAAAGTTAAAAAATAGGGCTGTAGGAGGCGGATCCCCTCCTAAAATTCATTTGCCATCTTCATCCATGCGTCATGTTTAAGGTTTGTATTTTCTAAATAATATGCCTCAAATCCAATCTCAAGAGGTAAATATGTTAAAAGTTACTGCATTTCATAGTTTCAGGAATATGATTTCCATGTAAAGTTTGAACACCTGCTGTATTCCGGCTCGTTCATCCATTTGAGGTAGATTTTGCAGTATTAAAATCTACTAATGCCTTTTTTATGTACAACCTATCCTTACATTAAAAATTTTCTACTAACTCCTAGTGTGCTGAACTGAGTGGCCTTGAACACTAAGTAATAGCGTTATAACGTCCAGTAATAACAAAGGTGTTGTCCTTTACAGGTAAAAATTACAAAAAAGTGAAAACATGTGAGAAAATGTTGAGGTTTTTTTTTTTTATTGTAGGCCATGGTGTCACAAGACATATACCGAATGGAGGTAGAAATATTCATGATATGTGTTTTTATAGCCTAATATACACTATTTTAGCTTCCAACAGAATTAACTAACAGTTTTTTTTTTTTTTTTTTTTTTTTTTTTTTTTTTTTTACCTAAATTAATAATAACAATATTAAGCTGTCTGCAGACTTCTCCACAACCCTCGTATATAGTACTGATTGAAATGGAATTAAAAATTCAAAAAAATTTTTTTTTAATAAAACTCAAACAATTATACAGGTATTCAAATTATTATTTTTTTTTAACTCAATGAATAATATATTAAAACATACGTTGAAAATATCTAATGTTAGTTCTTAAGTCAGGTTGAAATCATTCAAAATAAACTCTATTTATATATCAACAAATTTTTTATGAAGCATCACATGTTAAATATAAATTTAAAATGTGCTTTTTTATCATTGCTACGTCGTAAAATATTAGTCTGCTTGTAAAAAGAAAGAAAATACTTTGTAAATCAGCAGTGTTAGTCTTCGATTGGTCTAAATAATTTTTAATTTTTGTTTTACGGATTTATATGGCATTTCACAACAAATCAAAATTTGTTACTATCATCTACCGACTTGCGGCGGCCGACGCGACCCCAGCGCCGGCCCGCAACCGGCACCGCTCTCGCTTTGGACGGCCGTTAAAAGATTTTTGTGACCATAGATACCATATTATTTATATCAATTTACTCGTTATTAAATTTACTATAACTTTTGTCCCAAGCACTTTTACGAATTCCTTCGTATTTTCATCTTAGACCTAAAAAATCTAAATAATAATTTAAAATTTTAATAAAGTTTTAATTTGACTGTAAATAACTGACTAATGAGTGACCTTAGCTAAAAATGTATAATGACACTTTCTGTAGACCATTTAATAAGGAATACAACAAAAAAAGGTTTAGGACGCGAGTCCTTTTGGTAACGATTCTACAAGGGTTTTTATAAACTCATACAGTATGGGACCAGGGGGTTTTAAGGGTAAGCTGTGCGAAATGCCACCAGGGGATTTTTGGGGACTTTTGGGGTTTTGACCCCTTAGGTTTGTACTATCGAATGGTACAGGTTTCAGACTGTTACAAATTTGTTCCGACGTTGGCCCGTTTTTGACCTTCATTGACTGGGCTAGTAGCAACTGTTTAGCTTAGCTATATCCGTTGACTGACTGAGAAACCAACTGCACAAGCTACCCCCGCCACTTTTATGGACGAAGGCATGGCTGTCTGAATATAATCATTGTTAGTAAATGGTATATATGTGCAATATAATCATTGTAAATTATATTTTTCACCAAAACCATTAAAGATTACGCGAATAATTAATGCATAAACCTCTGATAACAAAGTGCATGGGCTACTTTATAGTTTGATAATATTCAATTCAATAAATCTTTATTCAATTATATATATTACAATATACATGAATGGCGTCAAAACAAAACACTTTTACAGTCATTACAGTACAATTACTGATATTAATAATATTTACATATAAACATAAAATGAATTAATATAAGTAAATAAAAGTAATAAAACATTAATAAAAGTAAGATATTATTCTTGGTACTTATTTTACACTCAGTTTAATTTATTTCATAAAAAACTCTTCAAAACTATACAATGCTTTTAGTGTGAGGAATTCTTTTAACTTTTTAGTAAAAATTCTGAGGCTAGCCTCACGCTTTATTTCATCTGGGAGGTTATTGTAATATCTTACACCAGCATAAGTTGGCCTTTTCTTTGCTATTTCTTTTTTAATTTTGTTAGTTTGAAAGTTTTTTTTGTTTCTTGTGTTGTGGGTGTGGTTGTTAAGATGTCTTGGCAGGATCCTCTCATTTTTTTTAATGTGCAAAACTGTTCTAAATATGAATAGGCTAAAAACAATCATTATCTTTAATCTCCTGAAATGGTCTTTACAATGAGCATCAAAGGGCAGTTTAAGCATAATTTCTTATTGAAACTTTTTGAAGATGCAAGATTCTGTTCAAGTTTAGTTTTGATGTAGCTCCATAAAGTTCAATTCAAAAGCGATATGTCAATTAATTAGTGTAAAATAAACTGATTTTAATGTAGTTATGTCACAAAAATGTGTTAATCTCTTTAGTGCAAAAATACCTGAACTAATTTTTAACCCCACTTTTTCCATGTGATTTGACCAATTAAGTGTGTTATCTACTTGAAGACCTAAAAATTCTGTGCTATTTGAAAATTCAAAAGGTAAGTTAATCTCAGCCTGATATAGATTTGAAATATTTTTACATGCAAAGTTAGTAGCAGTTGTTTTATCTTTATTAAGAAGTAAATTAATGTTGTTAAGCTGATCATCAATTGAATGGCTCCGCCGAAAAACGTTCTATGCGACAAAAACCTACTTTTGAGAAAAAGCGGAAAGAAGATTGATTTCTAAAATTTTACGTAATTTTTAGGTTGGAATTATTCTTTGCCAATAATTTTTTAAAACTATACATATAACCTCGTATAGTAGTTTTATACAACACTTTTACTCACCACAATCAGATTTTTATGCATTTTAGGGGGTAAAACGTTCCAATCGCCTGTCATTTGAAACGTTTTTTCCCGGACTTAGCCTCTGCCACTAAAAATCATCATTGAATGTAGGAGTACCAACATGAATTCAATAATGAATTGAATATATAAAACACTTTTATTAGAATAATATTATAAAAAGACAACATTTAAGTCTTGAACAGAACGTTAATACTTCTTAAAACGTTTTCTTAACGTACTATATTATTGTTCAAAATGTTATATATAATAAAAATAATTAAGTCCTAATAATATTTTTGATAGAGAAAAAATTGATTCTCAAAATTATTAGAAAACAATATTATAAAAAGATGACAATTTTAAACTTATACATAAGTATAAGAGTAGGAATCAACAGGCATCAGGCCTTAGCACTTAGAACGTTATTCCACTTACCGCTCCCGGTGGCAGTTTTCCGGGTACAGGCTTCTTTTGTTTTTGGATATATATGGCAATCCGGCGTTTCTCCTTTCTTTTCTATTCTAATCTTTCCATTTCCCGACATTTAACTTCCTTTTTTAACAAAATTAAGATGATTTATGTCGCCAGCACAGTCGCGGCACAGCCGGCGGAGGATCCATATCGCGGCTGATAGAACCTTATTCGCCAACAACCCCGCGAACCTCCGAAATTGGCGCCGGAATGGACAGCTAAAATCAGGGGTGCCAATATAAATATTTCCAACGCAAAATATCCCACAATGTTGGGGAGGTCTGTTAGAACCTTTTTCACTAAAAATCTCGAAATTTGTATTTTTGTCGCATAGAACGTTTTTCGGCGGAGCCATTCAATTAATTTGATTGCTTTTTGAGACTCTGCCAAGACTTCACTTTTATTTTTACCAAAAACAGTAAAATTAATATCGTCTGCATAGATACAAAAATGCTTTTATTCATGTCTTTAATGGTGTGGTATTGATGGTGAAAATACAGGAGCTGTAAATAATTGGTTGTTTACTTCAAATTATCTATCTTCTTATTTCTATAAGGGTTGTGTCGTCCCAGGACAACTTTAAAACTAGTTTATACGAGTTGCGAAGTTGACATTGGGTACAGCAAACGAAGTTGTCATAACACTGTGGTAAGTCTTTTGGCTGTCCACTTTGACAATTTCCTTCCTTCAAACCCCATTCATGTTCAAGACAGCGGGGGGTTAATGCGAACTGCATGGTTAATCCCTAGCTGGAATATATGTAGACGGCAGGGGGTGAGTAGAAATGCTATGGGCATGGAAACCCCTAGCCATGGAACATATGTTCAAGACAGCAGGGGGAGAGGAGTGCGACGGGCATAGAAACCCCAAGCTGGAACATGAGTGGACAGTCTATCCCATGCCTCACCCTTTCTCTTCCTTCAATATCCCATCCTTCCGGGGGCTTGCGCAAAATGCCCATTAGAGGCAGACGTGCTCAACGGTTCGGCCGGGGTCTCCTTATCCACCAATAACAACAAGGGTTGTGTCTGTTATATCCCTTTTTCTCTCGACCTACTAAACCGATTTTTAAGATTGAGGTGTCATTTTAAAGCTTAGGATATAGCGCGTGGGCGAATCGTAATTAAAAAGGTCATATCGTATCGGGCTTCGCCCCCCCCCCCCCCCGACCATTGATTTATTTCTAGAGGGCATTTTAAAATTTAATAGGTGTAAAATGTAATCTTGTAATAAAAACTTTTATTACAAGATCTTTAACACATACGCTGCGGGTGCATCACCGGGGACGCAGCGCGCCATGTTTCATTTACGAAGCCAGCGTGGTTCAGCCACTCGTCGAGGACGGTCGAGAAACGCTAGCATTGCGTCTCGGATACCAGTCTGCCGTGTAGTGTGTTTCGTTCGTTCGCCCGGGGTGCTGCGTGCGTCTGCCGTGACGCACAACTTTTTTGTTGTGAATCGTGTTTACTGCTGTATATATTAGTGTTGGTATGAATTATTTTAGTGTTTAGCTATTGTTTTTATTACAATTGATCATACAAAAGCCGGTCAATCGAACTTGACCGCTCTGGAAAACGTGTATTACGCGGCCTTGCGGGCGGTGAACCTTGGACTTGGGTCGCGCAATGCTGGACCCACGACTTTCGTAGTTCCAGGAACCAGGATGCTGTCGTCCAAATATGGTTTCTAAGCCATTTTATGAACTTTCAATTACTAAAGGAAAGATTCCATGCAATAATTATTTTTAGCTTCGTAGGTAGTTATCGACATTTTTTCAGCAGCGAATGTGTTAATGTGTAACAGCTGATTAAACTTACCTTCAGATGAATTTTAAAGCCAGATAGTAAACAAAAATAGATCTCTGTCACTTCATAACCAACATACATGTACTTTAGGTTAGTTTTTCTCATACAGCATTATAAAATGCACAATTTGCGCACGGGCCCCCTAGTCTTTATTTAATAACATACCGGTAATCCACTTTATAATGCCATAGAGGGCCTTTTAATTTTGTCTAGCAGTGTTATAAGTAAAACTGAAATTTATTTCAAATAAAGATATTTGAAATAAAAGTTAGCAACTGTCACATAATGTGCCCTCTAACCAACTATTGTTGGCTATATTATATTTCCCTCTTTCAATTATCATATTGAGAAAAATCATGTGTAAACATCAAATACCTACGCGACTTATTTTATTATTATGTATAATATTGTTAAAAAAGTTTTTTTTAGAAATCAATTTTTGTTTATTTCACAGTACTTTTATTTAAATTCAATTCAGATTTACTAATAACACTGCTAAAAAGAGTAAGAAGTGAAAAACAAACGTCTACAACACTCAAAAATATATTTACACTTATACTGCAGAGAATACAGTAAATACTATATGAAAAGATGAAAAAGGCTATCGATTTTGAACGGACAATCCAATCATCATCAGGCCCTAGGAGAGAAATGATTAAGGTGTCATAATTTTTTTAAAGAAATTTAAGTTGAGAATTTAAATAATTAAAGATAACTAGGCAAATGTTGCTTGAAATCGAGTAAAAATAGGTACCCCCGTCGCAGCAGACCTGCATACTTAGCAAATTTTCAATGGCAATCTTTACATGTCTGTACCAAATTTCAAGGTGATCAGACAATTTTTGCAATAGTTATCTTGTCAACAAACACTCGAAATTGGAAATTCTCTTTCCCATATAAACCGATTTTAAATTGTTGAGTAAATCATTATTTGTGCATTTTTAAAAGTGTTTCCAACAAAAAACCACTGCGTACTCAGAAAGTACACATAAAAATCTACCAATTGATGTTTAAAATTATGTAATCGCGGAGGTGACCCTAAACTGGAAATTGTATAGCTTTTATGAAAATAACGGTAATAGCTTTATTCCAAAGGAAATTCACTTATATTACTTTTAGTTCACACGACCGAATAAATCAATAAATAATAAATTAACAAATCAATTATAACCGTCTAATCCAATATTGTGACTGTTAGTTCCGGTAAAACTACACCTTTTTTATATGTGTACATACATATGTTAGTGTACATATATAGCTGTACACTAACATATGTTTAAAATTCATCGCCCAATCCCAATGTTATTCTGATGGGAAAATTTCAAATTTCAATGAAGGATAGCACCTTTAAGTCCAATTCTCATCAATTTGGGGGGGAAACAACTACAGACAAAACCCTATCCAATGACACAAAAAACTTGAAAATCAGTTGAAAAAATTGTAAGAGGAGTTCTCTTAACAAAAAACCCTATGCGTATTAAATGTGTGGATTTTACTTCAAGTAAACAATCAATTATTAATTTATAACTACAATATTTTCACTTACATGCCATTTTAAACATTATTATCATCAAACTATAAAATAACCCATGTACAAGTTTACAGCTAGGTTTAGGCCTACACATAATTTTCTCGTTATTTTATTTTTATTTTGGAAGCAATTTAATTTACAATGCAGAGTGCATACATGTACCATTTACTAAAAAACATTTATTTATACAGGGTGATTCAAAAAGAATGATCTGATTTTAAATTTTGATATAATTGATAGTATCACATTACCACCACTGAAACTGCAGTATCTACTACAATGGTGGTCTAGAATTTTATAAAATCGCCACTAGATGTCTAATCAAGGGCTAACTGTGGGTGTGGCGTCAGTCATAAACTTTGGTCACGTTTAGTCAGACGTTGGATAGGGCTCACAGGACCGCGAGACACGGCTTTGCATTCTTGGCCTCCAAGGTCACCTGACATAACACCGTGCGACTTTTTCCTATGGGGATACGCAAAAGAACGAGTTAATGTTCCTTCCTTAGCTCGTGACATCGAGGAGCTTAAAACCAGGATATCAGATACAGTAGCTACAGTCCCAGAAGACATCTAGTGGACAGTTTTTTATGAGTTCGGCCATCGTCTAAATGTCGCCAGAGCCTCCAATGGAGGGCACATAGAACATTTGTAGTATATCATCATAAATTTGATGTTTCTGTGAGTATTTTGATGTAAAATTTGTTAGTGTCCACAAATTTTTTAAACAATTATAGTTTTCTGAAATCAGGTCATTCTTTTTTAATCACCCTGTATAACAACCAACCAGTTTGGCCTAAGAAGTGATGGGTTTTATAATGGGGGTACACAGATAAAACTTCGTCATAAAGTGGTGGGGGGGGGCGCTCCGCGGCCGGACCGTGTCTTGTACTTGGAGCCAGCAATCCAGGAGTATACATCGTTGATCTTAATGTGGATTAGATTTGTCTCCTAGAATGATTAACTGAATTAATTACGATAAACTAATAATAGAACAAAACTGATCATGGGACTTACAAATTTCAGGATTCCAGGAGAATGGGAATGAGGTTTTGCCTGAACTTGGAGAACCAGGGCCCGAAGATTATGTGTTGATGAAGGAGGAAACATTCAGTATTGATGCTAACAAAGTCAACAGGTATTAAATTTAATTTTAGATCAAATGTTATATGAATAAAATTGAACTCCTGGACTACTTAAAACATCCTATGTGGTCAATCCGTATGGTGTCCAGAGGTGGTCGCTTTAACATTTTAAATTAAGTTTATATTTATACCATGGATACATTTGTAGTTTAAAAATGCAACTATTTTTTATTTTTTTTTTTAATTTTTATATAACCGGCTGGGTAGCTGAGTGGTTATAGTGCTCGCCTTCTGAATCCAAAGGTTACCAGTTCGATCCTGAGGAAAGTTAGTAGCTTTTTAATGGATCGATTCCGGACCCAGTTACCATTTGTCATTGGGCTATTTAACAACTGGTCGATGTAAGATAGTAACAAGACTGGGGTTTGGACCGTTCCCCGTCAAAACGTAAGAAATGCCACTGGCGTAGATAATCACAAAAACAAAAACCATTTGTAATTTTTTCATCGAAAATATTAAAAATGAAATAGTTGCATTGTATTACACTCAATGCATTGTACTTCTAATGATATTAATATAAAAAATAAATAAAATGTTAAAGCAACCAAATATTTTTTTTCTTGACCATTTGATATGGATTGACCCTATGTAAATAATTTAAATTGAGCAGTGTAGTGATTTATAAATGTACGTTGAAATTGGAGTTGTAGGTTTGGCATGGGTTAGAACAAGTAACCGTTAAAACCATCTATACCTTACAACGTGACTTTGTAACATTTGGAAAACCCTTAACAATTAAAACGCACACCTAAATCATGTTAGACGTGCAAAAAGCTTATAAACCGCATTGTAGAAGGACTAAGACTAAAATCATTCAAACCTGGGGTTATCATATGAGACCACAGCAAAGACAGGTAATTTTTCTATATTATATTGATTTGAGTTTTGTTTTGTGTTTTAAGAATTTTTATCTCTGTTCCAAAGAAATATTATTCTTATTCTAATATAGGCTAAGACCTATCAGTTCCAAAGTGGTAAGCTTCAACATCTCTGTTTTTTGGCTGTCACATTTTAATTTACCCATTCAACTTTATAGACTCAAATAATTTAAACATGATGGTTCTTACAGCAGTAACCGAGGCAAGACTGGAGTTCTCGGAGACCATCTGGTAGAGTTCAACAACAACAGCGACCTCAGGGACAGAGATGTGATGGAGATCCAGCGCATTCGGCAAGAGCTGCTGCCACCAATGTGGGATGTCTACGAGAAGTCGCCTCCCAACGACTCAGGTAGGCCTTCCACATTAAGGGTATCAATCTGGTATAGCTGAAACTGGTATAGCTAACTCAACCTGACATGACCACATTAGGCTCAGAGGTGTAGTTAAATATTTAACTACAGTAGATTATATTTTTATTTATTTTATTTTTATTGTAACACGATCCTCTCTTTTGATTAAACTATTTTAAGTAATACACAGTTTGTTGTATATTTAGTTTATTTATATCCATTGTTAATAATATTAACATATTATGTTCTTGTTATAAATATTTCTTTTTGTTCATTGTCTTTTGATCAATCTATCATTACTTGTGTGAGGGTACTTTATATTGATTATTGTTATTATTATTTTATTGTTCTTTTATATATTTTAATAAATTGAGTATCTACTCTTTTCTTTCATGTATAAAAACAATCATCATCTTGATGTAATTTGTTATATGAATCTAGTAGTTTCATTTGAAATGTGCCAGTCTCAGCACATGACTTAACTGCTGGATGGTAGATAAATTGTCCTTAATAGTTTTAATCATTTAGTGAGCAGTTTTTGCATCATAAAAATTGAATACTCATTCCAGGTGAGCTTCAAGTAACTCATCGTAGATATATTGTGAGTAAATCTGCATTTCCTTGTTCCCTTTGTGGCGCCTGCTTCAAATTTGACCAAGGCTGTGAAAGAGGAGAAGCACCAGACAGTGGTCCTTATGATTGTGTCGTTTGCCACAAAGTATTCCCAAAACGAAGTGCTTGGAAAAAGCATCAAGCAACTCACGAAGATATTAAACCTTTTCTGTGCAGAGACTGTGGCAAAGGGTTCAACAGGCAGGATCAGTTGTCCAGACACCTAATCAGCCATTCGACCGTCCGACCGTACCACTGTGAAGGTTGTGGGAAGGCATACGCACGCAAAGAGCATTTAAGTCGACACCACTTCAGTAGCCCGACTTGCTTGGACCCAAATGTCGACCCTGTCAGACCCTTTTCTTGTCCTTCTTGCGGTCAAGGCTTCGTTAGAAAAGAACATCTCGTCAGGCATTCCAAACGCGCTCATGACATTGAACTGAACGATGGTGAACCCAAACCATTCAGCTGTCAGATTTGCTCCAAGACTTTTACTAGAAGAGAGCATTTACGCCGTCATAAATTAGTTCATGCTAAAGATGAAAAGACTGTAAAAACAGAACCAGAAGATGATTCATCTCCTCCTCCGAGCCCTGAGGAGAAAAAAGTACAAGACCCTGTCAAATGTGAGATTTGTCATAAATCGTTTTCTAGGAGATCACACGTTTTGAGGCACATGAAGCGAATTCATAATAAGACAATATCGGGCGAAGTACATCGCTGCAATGTTTGTAATAAACAGTTTGGCAGGAAGTACCATCTCGAGCGGCACATGCTATGTCACGCAAAGTTGGAGTACGAGTGTGTCACTTGCAGCGAGAAGTTTGACCAAAGTGAGTTGTTAGACAAACACATGACAACGGTTCATGGCAATGCTGCTGTTGACAATTTTTTGTGGATATAATCCCAATTAAATATCAATCAGCCTAGTTAACAATTTTTAGTTTTTAAAAGTAAGTTTTCAAATAGTTGACGTCAATGTTACTTTGTGTAATAGCTATTCAATAGTAGACTTTGTTGAACAGTTTATTTCTTTTACAAATAGTTTTCTACAGTTGTATTTCTATTCGCAATTTAAGGTGCTAATATGAACTTTTCTATCATAAAACTTGGTAGAAGGTACAAAATACCTTTCTTATATCAAATTTACAAGAGAAACAAATCTGGCATTTGTGTATAATGGCTGATCAAAGTTACCATGATAAAATATGTGAGGAAATATGCTCACGTTAAAAAAAAAATTATTACACATAATATTTATTTTACCCACACTACTAGAGGGTTCTATTCAATTGTATTTCATCAGTGTTTTATCACCCTTTTGTATATTCAACCATTTCAAAAATAAGTAATTTTTTTTGTTGCCTATAATTAAAAATACTAACCTAGAAATTTGTTAAAAAAATTAACAGTCTTTCTCTATTTTTCACTAGATTTAGCCTTAAGCAATCTGTTATGAATAAAATCAGAGCTAATTGCTACATCTTAGCATCCTAATGAATATCTTATTTTCTGTTGATTATAGTTTTATATCTTTGGCAAGCAATATCAAAGGAATAAAAAGACATGTTGGCCAACAGCACATTATTGGAAAGTTTTCAATTTTTTAAGAATGAGAATTCTAGAAATTCATCTGACATCGAAATGCCTGGTGGATTGCCATAGGAGAGCTCAATCAAAGCACCAAAAACTGCCAAAAAAAGAACAACCAATCTTTTTCCCAAAAACAAGTGTTCATTTTGAGTCATGTCACCTTTTATCTCCAGTGGCTTATCCTACAGTTTTTTTAGTAGGAGAGGGGACGATGCGCCTTCTGGAAAAATGGGTGAAAGTAATCGATTTTTTTTTCTCATCCCGTACTTAAATTTAGAAAATGCATCCTATCCCATATTACCCTCCAACCTCTGGATTTAAGAAAACCTTAACTATGCATGGCTTTTTCCAGGGTTTTCATTTAATATATTAATGAATGAATACATAAAACTAAATATGTGAGATGGAAAGCGAAAAGGGACCTCTTGTCGGCAATTTCCGATTTTGAGTTATTGATATTTTTATTATCACCTTAAAATTCCTAACAGTTTGGTGCAAATTTAATGTCTCTACGATTTTTTTTGTTTGAGTTATGGACGTTTGAACTTTCTCAAAGCGTGAAGGGCATTTTCAGGACAACGCCCTTAAAAAGTTTAAATAAACTCAGAATCTATATTTTTCGTATTTAAGCGATGATGTTTATATCAATGCAAAGCTTATAATGTCCTCTTTAGGAAGAACACTAGTAGTTTCCTTAACTAACACTAGAATTTAGGCTAATACTGCGTTTATTGCAACATGTAGTACACAAGGGTATTTTCTGAAAAGGGACCTCTTGTCGGCCCAGTGTTATATCTCCATAACGACAAGAGATAAGTTTTCAAGGCTGAACATTCACTGCTGCCACATTGTTGTTTAAATGTTTTATCCAATAATTAGTTTAATATAGTCAAAATAAACATCCTAATTAGAAAATAATATCGATAGTTGCTCCCCCGACACCCAATTCGTTTAATATTTTCAAAACTTTATCCTCACTTTTACTCATTTCGTTGCCGAACTAATAAACAACTAACTATAAGCCGAACTGATAAACAACTAAATTCAAGCCGAACTGATAACACTTGAACAAAGACAGTGTCACCATACTCCAATCAGAGGCAGTAGCTGGGGCAACAGCTGATGGTTGCAACCACGATACCCATTGCTACCAACCTTGTACTTAACAATAAAAATGCCCTGTTCATTATTGAACTATCCCGCTTATCATTGATAGAACATTGTTAGTTGATAATTACTGATTAATCAATTACAATAACATAATAACTGTCCACTGTTTAAAGGACTGTATAGGAAAGTCAAAGTTTTGTAACCAAAACCTCGGTTATAGAAAAGGTACCTCTTGTCGGGTCCGTATTAAAATAATCAGACGATGTTCTGCTTTCACTAGAACTTCGTCCTAGTTCTCTAAGTGTCCGCTAGAATTCAGGAGAGACTCATTTCTGAACCAATGTTTCTTTACGAAGTGTGTTGTTGAAAAGGGCCCTCTTGTCGGCCATGTTATTTTCCCATAAGCGACAAGAGGTACCTTTCCTCAGGGCATGCAGTGACTAACAAAATGATTTATATCGACTTGTTTAAGCTTTGATTCGACTTTTTAACCGATATATGCCTTTTCTACACAAAATATAGATTAATAATCGATAAAAAACCGAAAATCGATGATTTGGACCGAAATCGCTGTATTTAGCTGTACTGAAAATTTTACTTTGCCGACAAGAGGTCCCTTTTCGCTTTCCACCTTACATATACATTGTAGTTTATTTTTCATGCATACATTTCATAAGAGTTAAAATGAAATGTCATGAGTGCCTTCTAAAAATTCTATCTATCTCTGAGCTAAAATGAAGATGAAATGAAGCAGATCACCCACAAAATATTTTTTCAGAATTAATATTTAAAGTGTAATATTTAAACTTAAGATTATATCAAATTTATTTCTGATGTCAATAACATATGAAATAGTTAGATTTTTCAACAACTAAAGTAAGATTTCTAGACTAGTCAATTACAGACTAAATATTTTTTAAAGCTGGTTCTTTCTTTTGAGTCATTTTCACCAAGTGCAATTAAATGTTTTAAGACTAAAGTGTTAAGAAGTATACCTACTTTGACAATTATAAACGACTCATCCTCCATACCACCATACCCAATTGTGTTTGTTCTGTTGGCATTACCATTGACTATATGTTTGTAGTAGATTGTTCAATAGAAAAAATCTGTAAACGATAAAGCAGTACAGTCCAAGTGCTCTCTCGGTAATTTTAAGTGAACTTATCAGAAATACCAACAAGCGCACCGTTGACTCTTATCTCATAGACTTTCTTACCCACTCTGAGCCTTTGATGCAAAATCATCCTGCCACTAACTACCCAATTAATTCTAGACCACAATTTTTATAACAGCCATTAATTGTGTGACGATTTCTAAAATTAGTAATTTGATTCCACAGGCATTTACTTAGGTTATATTGAAAACAGTATTCATTTTAATCACATTACAATCAAGGACTGTTGTCGCTGATAGTAATCGGTGTTGGTGCTCCCATCCTTGGCCTGATAGAATCAACATCTGTTAATCTTAAGATAGCAGTCTATTACAAGCATATAGTCATCGGTATCTTGCAGAATCAAAGTTGATTGTCACTGATGGATTAACTACAACTGTGTGTATTAAAAGTAATACACAGGTATTAGGTGTACAAAGGTAAACTAAGAACTGATTGTTATTATTGATAAACAAAATTTGTACCTGCATATAACCTACATATTCATAAGATAGGAAAGTAATTTTTTAAGCTGTATTAAAAACATTAATTAGAATTGAAAACTAATGCACAGGAAAAGTATTTATAGAGATTTTTAATTAAGTTTAAAAAACTTGAATCGTGTAAAGTTAAAAATTGGCTGTAGCTCATGCCCAAGCTCAATTGACAGGGGCCATTTTGTAAATTTCAAATTTACAAGATTTTAAATCTCTTAAAACAAAAGAGATTGCAAGAGATTTTAGGTTTGTTGGGGGCACAAACAAAAGATTTTGAATTGTGCGCCAATGGAATCCTACCCGTTCTCAGTTCTTACTCAAGATATATCTCTGCCACTGCCTGTGTTCTGCAACTTAATCTTTGGCAACGTCTTTCTTTGTCAGTCCACTTTGTTTGCACGTGTGAGACGTTGAGAGTTTGACATTTATAATAACTAAACCTATTTTACTTTTAAAATTTTCTTGAATGTAAGTAAAACCGCAGATAACTTGTACATTATCTGCGGTAAAACTTACAATTTTATTTTATTTTATTGATGGTTTGGATTTTTTATTTCACAATGCATGAACTCTCAGTACCGATCAAAAGTGAATACAACTAGTTTTGATGTTATTATATTGCAAATGCGCGTGTCAAATGCCTATTGCATTAGAGTACTTTTATTTGGTGATTCATATCAAGGGGGAGAGGGCGCAAATATCTCTCATGACCATAGTGCTCCACATACAAACCACGTGCCTGTCAATTGATAGTTTTGATTTTTCATATTTTTTGTCAGTAATGAACCAATACCTAGACAGAGGTAAAGCCGTGTCCGCACTGGCCGAACATTCATGGCGAACTTGTTCGGCGAACACAAAAAATCAACAAACATTCCTAGCAAACAAATGCCGGTCATATGATTTACATTCTAAAAGGTTAGCAACAAACAAAGTTCGGAGGAACTTTGTTCGGCAAACATGTTCGGTCAGTGCGGACGCGGCTTATGATGTAGAATGCATTACAACACAGCATTCATTTAAATTTACTTTTTAATGGATTTAATGGGAAAACTTTCATTCTTAACACGTTCGCGGCGGCATGGGAGCGATCGCTCCCACGCGGAACCCTAATGCCATCCTGATGGGTGCGATCGCTCCCAAGCTGCACTGCTTTACAATATGATTTATTTTTAAGCCAAGATCTGAGCTAGAAATCTGAAGCTTTGCACAGCACTGCTCAATAGTACAATGTATTTCGGGACCACGTGGGTTTTTACTGGGCAGTGCTGCTGCTATGCTGGGTTTTACAATGTTTACATTCAGGATGGTGATGAGGTTCGAGCAAAAACCTCGCCGCCGCGAACGTGTTAATGAGTAATTGTTATTTGTTCAATATTATTTAAGAATCATTATCAGACTTTTTCTATATATGATTAGCCAAATAAGTTTCGGGTTTCAGAATCTGGAACTTCCTCCTGAGAATTTAATCAGATTCCAGGTCTTATTATCGAAGATTGTACCAAGCAACGGCAAGTATTCATCCAGTTTGACAACACCGAAATGTTTTCTTCTTTGAAACAATACAAATTTACTTCACCTGAAAGTTTATGAAAACATTTAAACACAAATATATGTAGGTGTTGAAATAGAAATGTAAATTAATCAAGATATACCGACCGGTAATCAGCTTAAAAACATATTAGAATATGTTACTTGGTCTCCATTTTCGCAATAGGGAATACGCTATTATTAATATGGCAACCTTGTTAAAAACTAAAGAAAAACCTTAATGATATTTTCTAAAATTTGAAATGAATACATTTATGAGTTTACTCATCTTTCCAAAGATAGGTTGTTTTAAAATTTCAACTATGTTTTTAATGTATCTTTTAGTGAGCAGTTTTAATGTCAATTGCAAAAAAATGCCCTCTAACCAATAATGTATTGAACCCTCTTTTCTCCTAAACTGAATAGGTTATTCATTTTTAAAGCAAATTGAAATAAATCAATTGTTGGTTACCAATTTATTAAAACCCAACTTGTTGTAATAATAACTTGTTACTTGAATTTGTCACAAAAATTAACTGTTCATGTTTCCATAGATTAATAAAGAAATTTTCTATGGTGCTTTGTATAACCTTAGAATCTATATATGTTACCATAATAAATGAGATGCGTATCTTTTTAAGATATAAAGAAAATCAGTACCCTTAATACCAAATGTGAATTACTTTAACCCAGAGGGAAATGTACATAGTACGTTCTTCATGGTTAATCAGTAATTAAAACTTAAATTATTCGTCCAAAGATGAAATGATTTGATTTCTGCTTGTGTTATATGTATGTAAGGTCACAGGCATGGGTATAATTCGAGAGTTTTGTTTGGGGGTGGGACATTTGTGTTTCATATAGATACAGAAAAAGATTAGTAAAGATCCCCTAGCTTTAATTTCACAATTAACACAAAAATTTTCAAATTATTGATGGTAACTACACTCACTTTTGCATCTTTCAAATTACGCCCATGTACGCTGAAAATAGGATGTGTGTTGTGAACTGTTTTTCAACCACGTTAAATGTTCAGTGTTCACAAGTTTTCTTGCACAGTTACAAAATTTTTAATAAATTTTAATAGGTCTTTACAATATTTAAGCAAACTGTTTGTTATTTTGGTTTTTTATAAAAGTACAAAAATTAGTACTTTTCATGGGTGTAACTCAAATATTGTTTTTAGAATTGTTTTTAGCATTTTGAGATGTTTAAACACGCCATAGAACGTGTAGCTACATAATGTCATTCACTTTGTTATTCAATTTTATGTGGAGATATACATAATCATGTGTATTTATTGTGTGGTTATGTTATTGTAATGATTTTTATATTTTTATAAATCATCCCTCCTTTTTAGTTAGTTAAGTACACTGTCTTGGAATGTTTGGTTTTGTGTGCCAAAACATGTAAGCACTAAAAGCGACACCTGTCTGTCATGTACTTACGATGTTTCATGTGTATTTGTGCCTTGATATTTTAGAAATGTCTAACTTTTATATCAACAAGTAATTTATACATTCCAAATATTTTTGGGACCAAAAACTAAAGAAACGTGTTACCTAATTTCTAGTTATTAATAAACCAAATATTAATGTTAAAGGTTTTCGAGAAATCTTTCAATTTTTACTTATTTGGGATTAAAACATTAAATTTTTTACTTTTTTTCAATATTATTAACATGCATTATGATAACATTATTGGCTAGCAATTGAAAATTTTAACACATTCATGCGTCAAGGCAGTCAGCGGTTATTTTTCAATATGGGTTCAATATTAGATTTGACATATAAAAAGAATTTTTTACTCTTTTCCTTCTTTAGTAACACAAACACATTTAATTTATAATTTAATGTACGGTATCAACAAAAAAATTGTACTCCTTCTTTTCTTTAGTATCACAAACATAATTAGCCTAATAACACTTAATATATTTTAAGATGAAAATAAAATAATTTTGTAGGTCTATGTTGTATATTTAAAATCATATATTTTTTATCTTTAAAATGTGTAAATCAGTTACTTTTTGCCAATTTATATGTATTTTTATATATTAATACAGTGCCCCTCTGTAATCTGGTCCACCTCAGTCGGCGCTAAACGTTATTCCAATATTTTTTATGGTCTGTTTTTCGATATATCATGGAAATTAGAGCATTAGACGTGATTCTGACACGATTTAAGCCGCCTTTTACTGTTTATTCTCCATTAATAGACCTAAGTACTTCAATTTGATACTCATGGGCAGATATAGGTCTTGATATCCGGGGGTGCGAGCTCACCCAAGGTATGAGATATTTGAATACCCAACTAGTTCAACAACAAAACTAATTAATATGGTTCATTCTTAAGCTAAATATATACCCTTTTCTTTTATCTAACAATAATTTTTTAATAGTGTATTGCAATTGTAAAAAAATATCACTCCAAAAATCAAAGGTGCATTCCCATAAATCCGCCCATGTTGATAATTTTTTCCTCAAATATTGTCATATGCTAGTCATAAAAAATTCTGGTTGTGTGATCTTCTTTAACCTGACTGATGTACAATAAAAATAAATCCAGTGATTATGTACTCGGAAACCTTTAACACGATGAAAAAGAGTATTTTAGTCTTGTATTGTTAATTTTACTATTACTAGTTTAGAAGGAACATATATGGTATTTCTTTAGTATAAAATGCAATATTGTTTTATTAAAAAAAAAGACTTATTTAGTTAATTGTTAAGGAGTGGTTTAAGGCTTACATAGTTTATTTTGTTGTTAATTTAAAAGTTTATTTTGTCTGTTATAATTTTGAAGCAAATAAAGCTTCTCTATCTGATGTATTGGTATCGTACGTATTACCAAAAACACTGTGCAATATAATGTTAATGATTATTTATGGTAAATTTAATTTCAAAGACTCTAAATGCACCAAATAATTTTAAGAGAGGAGGTTTTAGGGTCCTATATTTTAATTTTTCTATGCATGTGATAAAAATTTAAATATGTTGGCAATGTTGAGTGTTTGAAATGTTTTAAGAGATGGTGTATTGATGTTAACTGGGATTAAATAGTGTTTGTTGAAAATGGAAACATTCTCTGTTTTTTAAGTGCCTGCATCCTACATAGAATTAAAATACGTAGTGCCCAGCCTAGCTCAAGTTTTTATTTATTTTTAACATAAATTAATACAAAAAATTAAATAAGAAAAGTAACATAACATAGATTATTGGAGGAAAAAATCCTGTTGTCATATGAAGTTATTTCTTGTTAGATGAGATTAATAAGAACAAACAAAATAAATGCACAGCAAAATAAGCACAACAAATTAATAATGAATGCGATCTTGACTCGTCGGGTCTAATGGCAAGTTTCCTTTTTTTAAATTTGATTTTCATGCATCAAGCATGGAAATTTACATATACTAGTGCACGTGTTGCTTGACATCGAGCAATTTATTTTGATGCAAAAGTTACATTTTGTTCTAAATCTGACACCCGACCAATCCAATATTGTGAATGTCAGTGATCGCCAAAAACTACAGCTGTACATTAACAGATGTTTAAAATGCTCAAACCAATCTCAATGTTATTCTAATGACAAAATTTCAAATTTATTTTGTGGATAGCGTCCTTATGTTTTGTCCGATACTAATCAAATTTTGGCGGAAACAACTACAGACCAAGTCCTATCCAACGCCACCAAAAACTTGAAAATGGTTGAAAATTGTAGGAGATGTTTTCAACACAAAAAAACCCCTTAGCGTATTAAATAAGTATAGATTATGTAATTCTCCCTGAAATGCAGATGAAAATTCATTTATGAACGCACATATTGGACATGGCATAGGCACACGCAATTACAATTATTACGGCACTGCATACGATTAGATATGACCACCAAGCAGGTATGTGTCCTCTCAGGTTGTAGACCATCAATTGGAAACAAGCTGTAAACAAAGGTAATTTCAAACCACTTAGTAATCATACTAGCACAGGGGTAAATCAATTCGAGTAATAAAATGCAATCAAATTTGGACAGCAGCAGTTGACATAACACTAAACCAACGCGGTTCATAAATAAAAACCTACCCACTGGGTTATATAAACAAGTTGTTTTGAACTATAAATTTGAAAAGTAAGTCCAGAACATTTTGTTCATTGAAGAAAATTAAGTTGCACATTGGTTGGAAATGAAACCTAAGAATTTTAGAAGTTCTTTGAACAAAATATTTCTTGTAATAAATCTCCTACTGTCGCTAGAGTAGGAAAATGAAGGCGGCAAAACATCAGAATTCTTCAGACAGAACTGAAACATCTATTCTTCCTGATTTGCTAGCATTTGTTGTTAAAAAGCTGTCTAATGATTCAATCAATTATCCTTCTCCCATAAGATTAACATTGAAACTTTGAAGCCTGTGTACATAGGCGTGTCCACGGGTGGTGTTGCGGCACCACCACTAGATTGAGATTTGGTCTGTGTAAAATGTGATTTTAACGTGGTAGAAACCAGGAAACGTCAGATCATATTACACACTATTGAAAAACTAATTCATGTTGTCATATGATAATTAAAATGTAGCTTTCATTTAGTAAACATAGTCAAACGTAATTTACTAGCAATGATAAAGCGCGATGCCAGATATCAATTTATTCCTAAAGTTTGAATTAGCTCACATAATCGGCCGCATCGATCTGATCCGATAATCGATCGCATAATCAATCCGATTTTTTCAGGACAGATTCTGGGAGCTAACAATAATTTCTTATTGTTACCTACTTCCGAAGCGCTCCTTCCCATTGTGGACTCCAATTTTAATCGATTTACTTTAGTTTATGTAACAATATTATCAGTAATAATTTTATTATAAAAATAATAAAATTAAAAGTACCTGGGGGCCGAGCATTTGCTCGGTAAAGTCTAACAGTAATATTCTTTATAGTAATATCATTTATAGACACTGCGCTATAACTCCCAGTGGAAAAAGGCTTATTTCTTGTTTAAGACGAGCTCGTTCGCTTCAGGGCCGCCACGGCCAAGGGGGCGCCGCGACCGTGGGGAAATCCCGGTTTTATACGGACTCAAACTTAAAAAAATAGTAAAAACACAAAAACTTAAAATAATAAAAATTACGATACATATAAATTAGAATAATTACTTATAGAAATAATATGTTTGTTATTTTGAAATTTTATCCGTCTTTGAAAACACCTTTATATATTAACACTGCTGCGTGAGGTTTAATTGTACTCTGAGATCACGATATTGTTATGGTTGCATTGAAGACGCCAGTTAAACATTATTCTTGAATCACGATCGTTTTAAGTAAAATTCATTACTTTATATATATATATATATATATATATATATATATATATATATATATATATATATATATATATATATATATATAGTTCTCAATCAAAATTTTTTGAGGTACAGTTTGTCTTTGGTTATAGCGTGTGACGTCTACAAGACCAGACTCAGACCCAATGCGTTGTCAGCAAATGGTTGTGTCAACAAAGCTTTATAGTACAAGTGATTTTTTTGATTAGTTCATTCAAACTAATAGTATTGAAATTTAGCCATGCATCTAATTTAATGCTTCCGAACATACAGTTCACAAGGTACGCCAATTAATTAGGAGGCGCAGATGAAAACCTCGTCTGGGCGCCTATTACCCTCGTGTATTTGTTGTAATCTTGAATCTGCAACACATGGATTGTAATTTTTGGTTAGCTGTTTTCATAATTCTTACAAATGCTTTAGTTTTAAAATTAAAATCCAATTCTACAATTTAATTAGATGTTTTATACTTTTACATAACTTTTATTTACCTAAACATTAATAATCAGTAGTATGAAGTACGATTTAAAAAATGATAAATTATTGTTTAACATTAGGACCATTTCATAATTTATTAACTAACTGGCTGCCATGGAAAACCACATGTTTATACTGGAACACGTGGTCTGCACTTTGACAGTTGAGTCAGCTGTTTTCTTTATTTGTTTTGATTTTTAACTCAATAAAACCAATCTTAAAAATTTGAAATTTAAATTAAAGACGAGTCTTTGACAGTCGATACTCGACGAATACAGCTCAAGTCTGAGCGCTAGGCAGATGGTGTGAAACTTGTATAAAATAAAAAACAATCACATAATTAAATAAACTAATTGTCACTCCCTAATACTCTTAATGAAAACCCATTTTGTCAGTCATCATTGTATTTGAATTTGAAAGTTAACTGATAAGTAAACAGAAATTAAAATGACAGAAGAGAGACAGGTTGTTTTTATAGAGACAGCTGTTTGTTTTCATGAAATAAAATAAGTTATAGGTAAACTTGTTATGTCTTATATTTAAAATACATGGAGACTTTAAAGTCCAATGGGGCGAAGCACATTGAACTGAGGGCAACAAAAATTATTCTATGACATCTACGGAGAATTTCCTTTAATTTGACACCTCAATCATCAAAATCGGTTCATAAATAAGAGTTTTGCTGCTCACAAGAAATTTCTTACGGAATTAGTAAGATAGATTCATAAAGAAATCAGATTTTCCTGGCACAGAGACCTATATATTATTTTTATCCCAGAACAAAGTTATTTGCAAAGTTTGAAGAAAATCGTTTGAGCCGTTTTTGAGATCCGTTTGCATACATACTTACATACAAATATACCTTACTGTATGGAGTATAGGATAAATAAATTATGTTTAGTTGTTCCTGTAACCAAATGCATGAATATGACTTTAATTATTTAATGCCAGCAACATAAATAATAAGGTAATGACAGTGTATAAACGTCATAATCTTGTAGTAGTTTTGTATTACCTTCTCACAAACCATAGTAACTGGAAAACCCTGTTACATATTTATTTTTACTTTATGGTAACGTTATTTTTATTTAGTTATGAAAGCTTTTTTGAATACTTAGGAATAATTATTTAGAAGGGGATTCCATGTTAATTGCGAATATCTCAATTTCAATTTAAAAACAATCTAGGAGAAGACCATCAAACGACAGGTTGATACTGGCTCATTCCAACCGTGTGAGGTATGGCAGCAACAAAATTGCCGACTTCAGACACATGTACATTATTTAGCTTACAAAAAAATCTGTCTTTTGTTACAAAAGAATTTGATCAGATGCTAGATAAATTACAGTAACATTTTCTATAATATTCAGATTTGCAACTGAATATTCTATACATCTATAATTGACGAATAAATTGGATTGATCCTGGGATCGACGTCAATCAATCCTGATTTGTGCACAACACTCTATAGTTCTCTTTCTCTCCTTGTGCTTGAATGAGGGGAATTTCCTCTCCCCTTTGAATCAATCAATTCAAAACAACGAATCTATTACTCATTCATTTCATAAATACGCATACCATACATACATGATATACCATATATGTAGTCTACATCATTTATAAAGATTGAAATCTTATCAGTTGGCACTACCACTACTGAAGTTCTGGAAACGCCTATGCCTGTGTAGGGTGGAGCCCTGATGACCGTTGTGAATTATAATGGGATTCTGCTCATCTTCAGGACACTAACTTTCTACCGGTATGCCCAGTTTTCTCCTACGATGCTCCCGAGCTGAGAAAGAGGAAAAGGAAACATGCTTGCCTATTAACATACAGTGTGGTTGAAAAGTCCTGGAACGGTGAAATATATTTTTTACCATTATAGATAAAGTAATGGGACTTGGTACATCAATAATAGCCACAAATTTCTACTGTTATAAGCTATTATCACTTTTTTATCCCTTAAGAGTCTGCAGTACCTCCGCCATCTTGATTTTTAATCCCATAAGAACAATGTTAATTATAGGTGTCTTTGAAACACTTTATCTCGATGATCTTGCATCGGATTCGCATGAAACTTCAATATGTTCACAATAATGGTATGGCGGTTCATGTGACGTAGATAGTTTTTTTAATAAATCTCCTAAAATGGTTTAACATGGTTTAAAAATCTTGATGATATACATTGTTTTTTATTCGGTAATCAAGTGGATATTTTTTAAAATTAATTTTCACGTCAAATGAAAGACACTATGGTAACATTTAAAATGAATCAAGTTTGTAATTTTCAGACAAAAAACAAACACACAGTTATGTTTCAAATTTAATATTGTCCTTATGGGACAAAATACCAAAATGGGTAGGTACTGCAGACCTAAGGGGGGGCGGCCCATGAGGAGTCAGACAAAATTCTTCAATGGTAGCATAGGTCCCACCTCCTTCTTGGTCTGGTACCCACGTTGTGGCCTTGACTGCGTCAAATGAGCCTTCATAAAAAAAAAAAAAAAACAGATACTTCGAATTAAAAAAATAGGGGAGAGTAGGGTAATGGTGCACATCGTAGTTTTTTATGAATGAAATAAGTTAAAAAGCTCCAGTATGTGCTGCAGCCTAGCGGGGGACTCAACAACTAATACGCACGTCGTGGTTTTCGCCACTGAAATTTTTGAGGTTATGAGAGACCAAAATCTAAAAGTCGCGTGTGTCATGTTATTTTTGCGCCTGAGAAAATAGTAAGGTTAGGGCAGATCTTTAGATAACTTAATACTTATTTAGTATTACAATTAATGGTAGTCTTTGATTTATCGTTTGAACCTATTTATTTATTTTTTCATCCCTTCTTAAGATAGTGAGAAAATAAAATACTTTCGAATGCAACATCGGGTAATGGTGCGTACGATTCCCCCCCCCAAGTAGTTATAGGTAAGAAAAAAAATACTTCCCCTTTTTACATTCTTGTTTACAGATGCTCATAAACTGTTCGTCCTGGAGTCATGCAGACAGCTTAGGTGCAGACACAGCAGAAAATTAGCCTACGTGTGCTAATTTTGCATTAACCCTTGAACAATTTTGTAATTTTTAATCAAAACTTTGTTAAGTGTATTGCAAAGCTCAAAGAAAGTATTGTTTAGCTTTAACACATTCCATATGTTATATTGATATTGAATTTTTATTAATGAAACACATTTATTCTAATTATTTCAACCCATACGTCCCTGCGCACCATTACCCACCCCCATGCGCACAATTACCCGATGGGTAGGGAAATCGTGCGCAAGTGCATATTCTTATATAATGTTGTATATTTTTTTAATGTTAATATATATGATAATGATAATTTTTTATAAGAAACTACATTAAATACCAAAGAGTTTGACACATGTATTGGTCATTTTTGCCCGCATATTTGCTGGGAAGAATTTTTTCCCTTGGGTGTACACCATTACCCTTCTTTCCCCTACTCACAAATATATAATTATGACTTTGTAACTTTAGCTTCCGGTCGGCTGCAAAAAGTCAAAAATCAGAAAAGTCATCCTGGGTGTACTCACAATCTAGCTATAAATATAAATTGTGGCTTGGTTTAGAATTAATTATTGGTTTAGTAGTTGTGTAGTAGGCCTTCCTCTGGTTAGTAAAGTCGCAAGTGCACCAACTCTCTAGTTGCTGTACATGAGCTGGTAGCTTATTCAAGAAACGGATAGCTGACACAGTTTGGTAAAGTTTGGTATCAAATTTAAGGTCTTACTTGGCAGAGTACAATGCCGCAAACTATACTTAAAATTGATGACCTAGACGGAAAAGCAGGCAAAGTTTCTATTAAAATCTAAGGGTAAAACTTAAATATGCAATAACTTTCTTAATACTCGACCTTTTAACGTCGGGTTTGTTGGTTTTTACTCCAAATGCAAAGACGTTTTAAATTATGTACGATGTGACAAGGGCCAAAGAAGTTTCAATTTACACACCCTTTAAGGGATGTCCCTCTTGGAAGTCTTAAGAAATCTGCTTTGACCTTTGTCAAATAATACATCATTTTAAACGTCTTTGCATTTGGAGTAATAAGCAACAAACCCGACGTTAAAAGGTTGAGTATTAAGAAAGTTATTGCACTTTTTACGAAACTTTGTTTGCTTGCCATTTTGGTCTCGGTCATCCATTTGAAGTCTACTTTGTTATTTGTGACTATTATTGATATACAAAGTCTCATTACTTTATCTATAATGGTTAAAAACATTTTTTTTACCGTTCCGGGACTTTTCCACCACATAGTATAGAGCAGAATTAAAATAATCTGGAAATTGAATATCACAGCTGAAAAGCCCGTTTTAATGAGGGCTTAGAATTCTTTATATTAAAATGTAAATTATAAAAATGTAGTTGTCAATCGGCGGACCAATAAAATCTATATAAAAAATCTATTAGGCTCACTAGTCGACAGAAAATGTTCATATAAAACTGTTTTCTGAAGAAAAAAAAAACTAAAAAGTATTTGCTCACTTAGGCCTACCTATGTAAATTTTATAAATTTAGAGTTAAATTAATCTTGTTACAACAACACAGAATTGTATAAAACCACTCACATGAGAACATTAAAACATCAACAGCACCGAAATGCGAGCTTGAAAGAAACATACAATATTGTGTCGGTGTTGTTTGGCGCTCAGGTTTGCAACCTGGTCTAACGTATGGAAAGGCTGGGTGGGAACAGGGCCTACGAAAACTACATTAGGTTTCGTAGGCCCCGAGTCATCCCGCACCTGCATAGTGAGTTTGTCGTAGGCCCGTGTGTGCGTGTGTCACCAGCGCCAGGCAGGCACAACGGTTCTTGTTCTAGGGAATATCTCACAGTATCGCCACCACTCTCAGTGTTTACAATTATTGGTTTAGAATGAAGCTAAACTAATCATTCTCTGCACATAAAATAGGTTTCCCATGTCATTCTTATCAAAAGTCAACAAAACCCTGTACTCACTTATTTATTGGCATAACTTGGTAAAATTTCGTATGTACATTCACTAGAAAGGGTTTGACTCATATTTGCTCACAACATCCACATGGCGGCAAATCAACATACAGTAGACTCCCTCTTAACCAGCCACCTTTTAACCGATCTCCACTTTAACCGGCCTACCCTGGCACAAAAACATCTTTTTAACTGGCCATTTTTATCTTAACATTGATTTAACCAGCCATGTTTTGCTGGAAACTTTGTTTTCTAATCTACTGCATCATTCAATTCAACATTATATCATGATGTTCTCCTACCACCTAACATGTACTGTCCTGGACGGAAGTGTATGCCACCGGAAGTGAATGTGTTTGGACCTGCTATCCAGTAGACAAAATAGGAAACGAATTAATATTAGGCCTAGTTGATTTTAGTCACCGATTTCATGGGTGTCGGATGTTAGCTATAAATTATATAGAGTAATATATTTAGAGTTGTTTTTTTTTCAAGCCATAATTGCATTTAGGCCATTTGAAATTGTAGGTTGGCATTTTTAAATGTATATCGGTTTAACAGGTTAAATCATTATTCGGCCGACGCCTGGTCCCAAGTTTGCCGGTTAGGAGGGAGCCTACTGTACTCAATCCCATAGGGTTTTTGGGAAAAATTAAATGCCGAATATTTATACAATTTTGATATTTATCTAACCTTAACATTATATTTCCTAACAACTAACATTTTCTATCAACATCCCATTTCAGCAATCCTACTTTCTCAATCCTATGGTGTTAATGGGGTAAATACAAAAATCTCAAATTCCTTTGGAGATTCGCTGAGTAGGCAGGTCTGCTGCGAGGGGGGTATTTAACTAGTATACGTGTTGCTCGAAATCGAGCAATTTATTTTAATACAGTATAAATGTTACTTTTAGCTGTAAATAAATGACATCCGACCAATCCAATATTGTAAATATCTTTTCACACCAAAACTACACGTATTTACAGCTGATTATTAACAGATGTTTAAAATGCTTTATTCAATCCCAATGTTATTTAAATGGGAAATTTTGAAATTTCAATCGTGGATAGCGCCTTTATTTTAAGTCCGATTCTCATAATTTTTTGGCGGAAACAACTACAGACCAAGCCCTATTCAACAACACCAAAAACTTAAAAATCGCTTGAAAATTGTAGGAGGAGTTCTCAAGACAAAAAAATCCTTAGCGTATTAAATAAGTATAGATTTTCTATGAATAACTAGGCCTACATCATAATGTCAAAAGATTAACTGATAGTATCAGTACGGTAAGTATCCTTTATTTAAAAATATCTACTTCTGGGAAAATCGGCAAAAAAATTTTAAAGCAATTAATTAAGAGCATTTATTATAAGTACAACAAAGCAGATAGAACACAACATAGCCTACTATTGTTAATTAATGATATAGTCTAGATTTTAATTTCAGTTACGTAGTTATACAAACTAGGTATTATATTATAAAGTAGCAACAACAGGTAATTAAATAAACACAAAACTAACTTTTCTAAAAAAAAATATAAAAAAAAAATAGGAAGAGAATAAAAACGTGTAACTTTGTTTTAACATTTAAGATTCTATAAAAAATTTAGATATCCTTTCAAGATTGTAATATAAACTGTCAGATCCATAAGTCTTTCATGGCAAAATATTAACATCATTCAGATATTGAGTTTCCTGCAGCAAATGTTAAATCTGATTACATATTTTAGCTCAATATTAAATACAACTCTATCTTCTTTCGTACAGTGCTGTTATCAAAAAGGTAAATACAACAAATGAGATAATATTTAATAATTTGATAAGCGATAACCTGATAGAATGTGTTTATTGAGGGGATAACCATTCTGGTCTCACAATAATAAATTTGACCTATAATTTTCTCATCTCGAGTAAGTTAAGAAAATAATAAATTTCTAAAAATTAATTGATTAAAAAATCATTCAACTCAACTTTACAAGTCTTGTCTTAAGTTAAATAAATAACTCATCTTAAGTATCTTAGTCAAGGTGTTACATCTAAAACAAACAAATGATTTTAAGTAAAAAAAGTTGAAAATGTTCTTAAGAGTGTTACTCACTCTAAAATGTTCCAGCATAAGTTCAAGCAAAACTTCACGAATCATTCGTTGTTCAGTCTGGACCTTTTGTTAGGAATCTCTCCATTTTGGGAAGTACTAGTGGAAGTCTGTATTGCGGTTTCAGGATTCATTTGTGATTCAGATGTTGAAGCTCTGACTGTTTCTCCATTTCCATTCTCGATATCAACTTCATCCAACTTTTCTTTTAACTTGAGCAAATCTCGTAGAATCTTCTCTCGATCTTTAGGAACATTTGACTCTTTTTCAATGATAATCTTAAATGGGTTACCTGTTCTTTCTGTGTGGAATTTGATTGGGTAACTTGTCAGAGGGTTCAGCTGGCTATAAACATGTCTTCTGTTATCCTTTCCTGCCGGTATTACAATGCTTTGTTGGGTTTTCGAATGAAAGAATGCCTGAACAGGTGCACAAAATCTGCATGAGCATGATATTTTAATATCAAAAAACCAGTTATTGCTGCATTTGGCTATTTGTGGTATTTGACTATTAACCTTCATTACAGCTGAGTCTTTCATCAACTTTAAGAATGGAAACTGATTTTGATTAAACTTCTCTTTAAGTTTAAAAAACATTTCTGCAACACTAAGTGGGGTGAAAACAGTTGAAGACACTACATACTTGGTAAGCTTTTCTTGCAATGATTTTTTCTTTAAGTCTACAAATATTTGAAGAAACTTCAAGACCTGTTCAATTACCTTATTGTCGGTTCTATCGTAAAGGTATAGTTCTTGTTTATGAGAAGCTGAAGAACCATACCAAGGATAGTAGGGATTTGAGTATTTAATGGGGCGATGATCAGTTTTCATAAACTTGTTAACAGCCTCTTCTAGTACAAAATCCACAATAAATGACTCCTCTGCTTGTCCAGCCCCTGCTTGTTCCGTGTACTTTTGGATGAACAAAGTAGCTTTTTCAATCGTGGCTGACCATCCACAGCCCTTCCAAGAGGTCATTATATTTTTCCAAGTGTCTCTATCATACTGTTTTTCCAAGAGTAATAAACGTTCAATGTGATTTGGGTCCAGTAGTGTGTTTGGAAATTTAGATAAAACCATTACTGCCTTTGCAGGATTATTGAGGTACATGGCAATATCGATAAGTTTAAGAGAAACTTCTTCATTTTTCCAAAACTCTGCATTACGAAAAGCTGATCCAGCTTTATCTATTACTTCAAGTATCGTGTTCTCGTTTCCAGCTGAAGTTGTTAAGGTATGTAATTCATTTAATGCTAAGTTATAACCAGTGAAAAAATCCCATTTACTCGACCAAAGTACAACGCAAGCTCTCTGGTACCAGTTGTCTGATGTTTCTCCTGCATTTCCTGTTGGTCCAGAATATTCTGTATCATATGGTTCAAAAAGTTCTGTTGTTTCCATTGTGTAGCAGACTTCTTCATCGCCTACATTTACATCTTTTTCTGACATTTTCAAGTTATTGTCATCGACCCAAAAATCTAGGACTGTTTCAGTATCTATTACATCTCCATCAGGATATTCGCAGGTCTCTTTATATTTTGCTAGAGCAAGGCAGGGAACTCTACTTTGATGGTGTGCAACCACGTACAAAGATAGAGCTGCATCACGATCAGTTCCTTTCAGCAATTCCCACTTTAGATTGTTTTCTGAATAACTATGATTTAGAAGAAAGACAAGCTTAGTCGGACGATTGCGTCCTGTGAAATATGTTCTTACTGCATCATTCAATCTTTCATCTACATTGATACAATGAGCTATGGAATGTGATGGGTTAAGAATTACATTGAACGTTAAGGCTACACGAAATCCCTCAGTGACTTTCTTTATTTCATGTTGACAATCTGAGTAGAATGCAACACACTTAACAAAATTTGGATTCTTTGACCCAAAGAATATGTGTTGCTTATTATTATGATGGATTATTAAATCCCCACCTTTATGGGCAGAAGGTAACACAATCACTAATGTAGCTACCATATTTTTCTCTTTTGGAGAGTCGCTATGCATTTTGAAAAATTGTCCTTGGCGATAGATAAGCATGTTGTATAAGTGTGGGACTAGTGTTCCACTCTTAATGTTTAACCCACAACTAATCCTTTCCAAAGCATCATTAAAAGCCTCTTCACGGATTTCAACATTTAATTTGCTGGCAGGAATCATCTGAGTGTCTCGAACACTGGTGTCAAGCACAGTTGATTCTCCCCTACCAAATTGTGCTTTAGATGAAATTGTTATCAATTTTTCAACCATTTCACCAGAAAGAGGAAATTCCAATGTTCCTATATCTGGTACACTAACTTTTACATCACTAGTAAGGAGGGTGTCTTCAACACAAAAATACTCTGGGTGATCTTCAGTTGAGCTCTCATCTTCGCTTGAGTTTGATTCATTTCTCATCAAATTATTAAGAGCATTTGTTATATCCTTCAGCGGCCCCATAGTTCCAGAATCTAAAAAAAAAACAAAAAAATATATATACTGGATTACTACGAATTGACAATGACGTCAACCAAAGACATTCAATACTTTGATGTACAAATATTATAAAGATTATCCTTGTATCAATGCACAGACATGCATCTTCACACAATTTTGTACACTCCTGATCCAAGATTCTCAGTTCATATAATACGAGTTTTGTTTTGTGGTTTGGGTGTTATGGGATTATCCTTTCTAATCCTATATTTTCTTTTCTAATATCTTTTTTGAAATGATTGTAAAATGTATGTATTATCAATATAGGGAATTTACGACACTTAATTATAGAATAATTTATACTCACAACAAAAATTTTAAATTCACACATCAAAACAAAACAAGAAGTTTAAAAAATTAATGTTTGAAAATAGTTCTTGAGTAAGATTTCTCACACAATATTTGCATCCATCCCACTCATCAACTATTGTCCGCACAACCTGGGCACGGATTTCTCATGTCTTTTTTGGTATCGGTCGTACCAGGTTATAACCAAGCCTTGCTCGTTGGTTTTAATTCAGTTTTGTTATAGTGTCATAGTAATCAAGCTATTCAATTTACATAAGACTCTTTTACAGTTAACAGCTTTATAAAAACTGCTTAAAATTAATGCTCCTTCATTTTTGTTTACTTTTTAGCGAATTTCCCTATAGGGAATACGCTATTACGGTAGTAGCCATGATTAGACCTAAGCCCGGGACCATGTTACTTTTTCATTTTGAGGTCCCCAGAGGCCAAAAATACCGTTCGTTCATTTTCATATATATGTATATATCTATATATCTATATATGTGTCCGTGGTACTGATAACTTTTGAAGGGAACCTCCGATTTTGATGAAATTTTGTATGAAGGTGTAAGGTAGGAGAGGGGATGGCTCATACTGTGTGAACACCTAGTGCATGTCGGCTCTGATATTTATATTGGAATAATGTATTATTTGGCAAAGTATGGAGTTGAAAATGTTCGCATAAGTTTTATTATTATCTGATGAACGAGCCCTTTGAACTGATTAGTTCGGACTGAGTGAACATTTTGGGTTATCAGTCACGATTGTGGTCGGTAGTGAAAGTGAGGTTAGGACAGTTTGTCGTACAGTGTCGTGTAGGCCTACCTCGTGGCTTGTAACCTTAATTTGTGTTGCCAATGACGAGACGTGTTCTCAGATCGAATAGTGTGAGTGATTCAACTAAGGAAAATAATATGCCGAACCCTAGTGACAGCAATAAACTAGATTTAATTCTAAGTGAAATAAAAGCAGTTCGGAGTGAGCAACTTGGTTTAAAAAATTCATTAAACTCTGCGCATGAGAAGATTGATGGACTATCATCACAGTTAACTAAACATGAAGGACACATAACACAGTGTAAGTCCGATATCACATCTTTACAAACTGAAAACGAATCTCTGAAACATCAAATTAAAAGCCTATCTGTTCGGTTAAATGATTGTTTGCAGTACCAGCGTGTTAACACGTTGGAGATACATGGGGTTACTGAGACCACAGGTGAAAACATTTTTGACTTAATCAAACGTGTTAGTGTAGCATTGCGTTTTCAGTTTAAGAGTGACATGATAGATGCCGCTCACCGTCTGTCTTGGCCCAGAAATGGCCCCAGAGCGATAATTGTTAAGTTCGTGAGAAGAGTAGACGCGCAGGAGTTGTACAGGTTATCTCGGGTCAAACGAGGTTTTGCCGTTTCTGAGTTGGGACTCCTAGGTGAGAGCAAAGTGTATGTAAACTGTTCGTTGACTCCAGAGACACGTATTCTGTATGCAGAGGTTCGAACCTTTAAGGCGGAGAAAGACTTTCGTTATCTATGGATCAGAGGTGGAAAAATCCATCTACGTGAGAGGCAGGGGAGTCCTGTTATTATCATCAGCGACCGGGAGGACCTGAGCAAGCTCATCGCAGGGAGACAGCGCCGCGGGTCCAGCGAGGAGGCTGTAGGGGTGAAGGCAGACCACGGAGCAGCGACGGAGCTGACCACCACATCTTCGTAACATGCATAGGACTGGGACATCAGTGGAGCCTTTTGACATCACTGAGAAACTTTTAAGTGAGTTTTTTTTCCTCAATCATGGAAAAATTTAATTTTTGATTTAAATGTTGTACTGGTAGGCCTATCAATAATAAATTTTTACTCAACAATTTATTTGATCTGTATAAACTTAGGTTATCTATTTTGATTTGAGATTAGTATTCTGGACTATTTGATTAGTGCTATCTAAATGTCACTCTCAAAACAATTATTTACCATATTATCGCTATGTGCATTGTTTTTTATCCTATATTTAGGCTAGGCTATATATTTTTTATTATTACTTAAACTACAAAGAATTTGAATTAGCCTAATACAAACTAGTTGTGATAGTTAACAAAATAGCCTACTGTTTCCTTTACTTTTATATGAGATGAGATGACACACATATAGGTTAAAGAGTTCAATAAAAGTGATTAATTTAAGTTTTTCTTCTCTAAAAAAAATATATGTCACTAAGATCTGAATTACTTTTTCAGTTGTGGTTGAGGAGTAGGCCTAATGGAAGGTTATTAAAGAACATCAATTTAATTATTTACTGAATTTAACTCAAGTGGTAAATTTATTAAATAAGCGAGTTATAAATTAAAAACTTTTATTAGCCTATTTTGTAATTTTATTTTTTATTATCAGTTGGGGTCCAAAGAGTGAAAGTTATTGTGTTGTGTACAGTCGCAATATGCTTTAATTTTGTTTGTATTCTACTGTAGAGGTAAATCATTTATTTATTTTAGTCATAAGATGTGTGCATATAAATTTAAGGGTTTTTATAGGCCTACTTATTCAGTAGTAAAAAGAATCAATTTAACTTAGTTTTTTTTTTCACTGTTTGGTCAGTGGTGTTTATTTTCAAAGCAACAAATATAATAGTTTGCCATTACAATACTTGTAATATCGGAGCTGATGCACTTTTGTGATATTTCACAAAGTTTCTTTGTTCAGTAATTTTTCTTTAAAATCTAGTAAAAATCTTTAACAGTCTCATTTTGTTGGATTACTTTTGAATAACAATTGCAAAACATAATCTCAATGTTTACTACCAAAATGTCAGGGGTCTTAAGACAAAAATAAATCACTTTGCTTTGAATATTCACAATTTGTTATTTGACATAATATGTTTATCTGAAACTTGGCTGGACAGTGAGGTGGCGACTTCTGAATTGTTTCCGGGTTCAGAGTTCGTCGTGTACAGGAGGGACCGATCCGTTGAGCTCACGGGCAAGCAACGAGGGGGAGGTGTTCTCATCGCTGTCCGGGACAATTTTCACTCCATCAGATTCCAACAGTTGGAGACAAACAATGAGGATTTATGGGTAAAAATCAGTAATCAATACGCGACCATGTATGTTTGTTGTTTGTACTATTCTGAACGAACTAACGAAAATTATTCTGAATTTTACAACAAAGTTGAATCTTTTTATAACAGTAAAAATAAAGATGTGTCTATTTTCATTGTGGGAGATTTTAATTTACCAATTTATGGGAAAAACTTTGACTTAAATTCTGGTAATAATACCTTGAGGGAATTACAATTGTTCATTAATATTTGTGGATTTAAAATGTTTAACAATGTTTTGAATGCAGTGAATGGGAAAACGTTAGATCTTGTTATCAGTAATTTAGATAGAGTAGATGTGAATTTAGAAGATGACTGTCTTGTAAATCCTGATTCTTATCACCCGCCGTTATCGATTTCATTGGGGACTGCTGTCTCTCATTGCAGTAAAATATTTGGGATTCCAAACGAAGTTGGTTATAATTTTCGCAGAGCTGATTTTGAATTACTTTATCGACTTTTAGATTCCACAGATTGGACTGAGCTATATAGTTGTGATGACCCTGATTTCGCAGTTAACTTATTCTATAAAAAAGTTTATTTAGCGCTTGACAGCTCAGTTCCTCGGAAAAAGTTCAAAAGTCTGAAATATCCCGTTTGGTTTAATAGAAATGTAATAAATTTAATTAGAAAAAAAGAAAGGTATCGTAAAAAGTTTAAAAAATCTGGAAAAATTGAGGATCTAAATTTATTTAAAGAGCTGCGAAAATCTTCCAAAAATGAAATTAGTAAAGCTTACAGGGAGTATGTTAATAGTATTGAGTCGCAAGTGGGTCAGTTTGAAGTTAAAAGAATTTTTAATTTTATCAAAGATAAACGGGACAGAAGGGGTGATTGTTCGATTGTCTCGGATAGCGGTGAGGAGTGCCTTGGTGGGGAATCAAAGGCTAAAGCATTTGCTGATTTTTTTCAGTCTGTTTATGAGAATTATCGGTCGGTCCCCTCTGTTGAGGACATTCTGCAGACGCCCGTATCGTCGTGTGGTTCTTGTCTTCACTTGACTCATTTCACAGTAGATCAAGTCGCCTTGGCAATTAAATCACTTGCACCTAAACGCTCTACCGGTCCAGATTTGATTCCTCCTTACATTTTTAAAGCTTGTAATGAAATACTCAAAACTCCTTTAACATTTATTTTTAATTTGTGCATACGTAATAACTATTTTCCAGAATCTTGGAAAGTTTCAAAAGTTGTGCCATTGTTCAAAAAATCCGATCGTTCACTTGTTTCCAATTATAGGCCAGTAGCCGTACTGAGCACACCAGCAAAGCTTTTCGAACATCTTCTCTATCGTGAAATATTTTTTTACAGTAAGTTAAAGATTTCTATAAATCAGCACGGATTTTTCTCAAGTAGATCAATTGTTTCAAATTTAATTAACTTTTCAGATTTTATTTTTCAGCAGTTCGATCTGGGTTTGCAAATAGACGTAATTTACACGGATTTTTCAAAAGCTTTCGACAAAGTGGACCATTTGATTTTGCTGAAAAAACTTCACGATTTTGGGTTTTCTGATGACTTAATTAGGTTCTTTTTTACTTATTTAATCAACCGAAAACAATACGTTTCATACAATGGCTATTTATCTCATCAATATGTTGTTCAAAGTGGGGTCCCCCAAGGCTCAAATCTTGGTCCATTATTTTTTATAATTTTTATTAACGACATTGAGTCACATTTAAATGGATGCCAAGCGCTTCTCTACGCTGATGATCTCAAAATTTACAAGCCCGTTCATACGGCCGGCGATGCAGAGGCGCTGCAGGGTGGAATTGACGGACTCTCCCGTTGGTCGACCATTAATAAGATGAGTCTTAATGTAAACAAATGTTTTGTCATGACTTTTTCAAGAAAACGTTTAAAGAATAGTTTTGATTATTATTTAAGTAACAAATTACTGTCGCGAGTTGAGACCATGACTGATTTAGGGGTGGTGTTTGACTCTGAACTAACATTTAATGATCACATATTTTATGTCACTAAAAAAGCAGCATCCACGTTGGGGTTTTTAATTAGAGCATGTAGAAATTTTAAAAATATTGAAAATATAAAACTTCTTTACTTTTCGTTGGTAAGATCCAGACTTGAGTTCGCATCTATAATTTGGAATCCGTTTTATAACTTTTATTCTAGCGTAATTGAGAATGTTCAAAAACGATTTTTGCGTTATCTCTTTTATAAAAGGTTTCACTTTTACACCTTTGAAATTCCTTATGATCAACTCTGTTCATTGTTTGACATCCATCACTTAAACTCGAGGCGCAAATTAGCGTCTATAATGTATTTGAGTAAATTGCTTTTGGGAAAAATAGATGATTCCATTACTCTGTCAAAAATTAATTTTTATACGCCGATACACAGTAGAAGGTCAAACACCCTTTTTATCAATAGAACTTGCCGGACAAATTATTTAATAAATACTAGCATAAATAGTATGATAAGAAATTACAACTATATTATTTCCCTAAACCCCGATATAGACATTTTTCATCTGAGCGACGGTCAGTTTAAGTCGAAGGTCGCTGCTTTACTGTTTAGCCACTAGTTCTGGTGTTTAAGTAAAATAAACTTATAAAAACTTCCGCCCTTTGCCCCCCTGGCATTTTGTTGTTTTTTACTCTGTTGTTAATTTTTTTTTTTTCTTTCAATGATTTTTATGATCTTAAAAAACCAACATTTTTGAGCTGTATTTGTTACATGATGATATATAAGACACAGTGTGAGAAAGTAGTTATTTGTCTTTACCTTTAGTAAGATTGTTTACTGTAATTGGAGTTTTTTACTCTGTTGTAAACAATTAAATTGTAAATAAATAAATAAATAAATAAGACCAGGTCTATTTTCATGAGTTCGCAAACCAGCATGATCGGGTTATGGGAACGGGGTTTTATGGGGTTTCAAAGGGGTAAAAAATGGATTTTTGGCAATTTTGGACCTTAGTTTTTAAAATTCAACAATTTTAACTAAAAACATTTAAAAGAGCTTAAAAAAACAAACAATTTAGTATTTTGAATTTTTAACATGGCTTAACTGGTTACGGAGAAAATCCAAAAATAGGTATTCCATGTTATTCTTATGGGGAATTAACAAAACCCTGTATCTCACTTATTTATTGGAATAACTTGATAAAATTTGGGATGTACATTCACTGGGTAGGGTTTAACTGATATTTGCTTACAACACCCATATGGCGGCAATCCTTCATACTCACCCCCATGGGGTTCATGGGGAAAAATTAAAGGTGTCGAATATTGATACAATTTGATATTTACCTTACCTAACTATTACATTTTCTAACAAAACTAACATTTTCTAACAACATCCAATGGCAGCAAACCTACATACTCATTGCTATGGTGTTTATGGGGAAAATACAAAATCTCAAGATCCTTTGAAAATTCGCTGAGTACGCAGGTCTGCTGCGACGGGGGGTATAGTTGTTATTTTGTTTGTGATTATTTACACTATCTTATTTTTGGTTAATAAAGATATATTGTTATAATTTTGTATTTTTTATTGATAAAAAATTCTATTCTAGTTGGGCCTTATAGTGGCTATGACCGAGGGACGGCCATTTGGTCCCAAAAAAGTTTTTCTGGAAAAAAAAAATTTCAAAGTGATTAACTTACTTGGCCTATGTTATTCGAAGGGTAAAATTCTAAATTTTCTTATCATAATAAGAAATTAACGTTAGGCCTAACTAGTTGTGTTACAAGTTAATAACAGAATATTCGTAAACTTTTAGTGCAACTTAGGGGAGCCCCGCACTGTAGGTTTGCACTGAGCTCCATAAAGGCTAAGGCCGGCATCCCATGTAACAGCTGATTTACACGTGTTATGGGAACCGCGGATGCCGGTAAACAGCTGATCAACAATGTAAGCAACAAAATATGAAACACAAAATGAAAAACAGCTGATTTACACCATTGTTGCACCGCATGTTAGAAGCATCCTCATTATTAGCATTTAGGGTTGCTTATTAATCACATTTTTTATAGTTAAATAATTATTATGATAAATAAATATGCCATATTTGGTATTTTCGTGATCAGAAAAAATATTTCTTTTTTATGAGGATGAAAAAAATACATACTTGAATTAAAAATAATCAACTTGTCTAAAATATCTCAAAAACCGTTTGAAGTAAAAACTTTAAGTTTTAATATTCAGAATCTACGTAAAATTTCAGTAAAGTTTTATCTAAAAAGTTTTTTTGTATTTCAACAAATAACAAAGTTATAGGCAAAAGAAGTTTTGAGCAAAAAACAGTTTTTCGAGCACAGCGAACGAACCAGTAGAAATACCTGGGATTTTTACACATCATTTTGTTCAGCTTATAATTCCGCACTACTTTGCTAATTTGACCTTTGCTGTAACTTTTATAGTTTGCGAGATCCCAATGGTGAGCATAAAAAAATGAACACACTGTAGAGCTCCGCCCACAGAACCTTTGGGTTACCACAGATCCTACAGGTTAAAATATGACGAGCACATTTATCTTTACTCAAAGGTACCAAGAAACGGATTTGCATATATAGTTTTTGAACTCCTTAAGGGCACCGCCCCTCAGGACTTGAAAACTACTAGAGAGCCGATGGAGTTGAAATTTGACATGGATGTTCCTCTTTGCTCATAGGTAGTCACCAAGAAATTGTTTTGGAAATATAGTTTTTGAATTCATTTAGGGCTCCGCCCCACTGGACTTAAAAATTACTCTATGGCCTACGGGGTTGGAAATTGACATGGACGTTCCTCTTTACTCATGGGCATTCACTTGGAAACGATTTTTAAATTTCTTTTAGGGCTCTACTCCACAGAACCTTAAGTTACATTAGATACTACGGGTTTAAAATTTGACGTGGACATTCCTCTTTACTCAAAGGTACTAAGAAACTGTTTTGGAAAAAAAGTTTTTGAAGTCCTTTAGGGCTCCACCCCACTGGACTTAAAAATTACTCCATGACATACGGGGTTAATATTTGACATGGATGTTCCTCTTTGCTCATAGGAAGTCACCAAGAAACGGTTATGGAAATATAGCTTTTGAAACCCTTTAGGGCTCCGCCCCGCACTGGACTTAACAATTACTCTATTGCCTACGGAGTTAATATTTTACATGATCGTTCCTCTTTGCTCATAGGTGCCCCGCTCTCACTATTTCAATGTATATCTTAAGGAAGAAGATTTCGTAGGTCTTAAAGGAAATTAAAAATAAAATTCAACACGGGCGAAGCCGTGACGGGCAACAGCTAGTATGTATATATTTATATATATATATATATGTCCGTTATTCTGATAACTTTTGAAGGGGACCTCTGATTTTGATGAAATTTGGTATGAAGGTGTAAGACCAGGTCTATTTTCATGAGTTCGCGAACCAGCATTGTCGGATTATGGGAACGGGGTTTTATGGGGTTTCAAAGGGGTCAAAAATGGGTTTTTGGCACTTTGATCCTCAATTTTGAAAATTCAAGATTTTTAACTAAAACCATTCAAAAGAGCTTTAAAAAACAAACAATTTAGTATTTTGAATTTTAAACTTAGCTTAACAGATTCCGGAGAAAAGCTAAAAACAGGTTTCCCATGTTAATCTTATGGGAAATCAACAAAACCCTGTAGCTCGCTTATTTATTGACATAACTTGGTAAAATTTGGTATGTACATTCACTAGGTAGGGTTTAACTGATATTTGCGTACAACACCCATGTGGCGGCAAACCTACATACTCACCTTCATGGGGTTTATGGGAAATATTAAAAAGTGCTGAATATTGATACAATTTTATTTTACCTTACACAACTGTTACTTTTCCTAACAACAAACATTTTTAAACATCATCTCATGGCAATAAACCTACATACTCGTTCCTATGGTGCCTATGGGGAAAATACAAAATATCAAATTCCTTTGGAAATTCGCTGAGTACGCAGGTCTGCTGCGACGGGGGTATTTTTTGTTTTTTTAGCGAATTTCCCTATAGGGAATACGCTATTACGTTAGTAGCCATGGTAAGACCTAAGCCCGGGACCATGTTACTTTTTCATTTTGATATGTATATATATCTATATACAGTACACTCTCGTTCATCGGAACTAATGTGGCGGACGGCCGGTTCGGATGTCAACAAATTCCGATGAAGCGGAGTCTGTCGTGATTCATCATTTCCGCCCGTAGGGTGACCTATCGTGATTGTATTCACTCTTGTTTTTTAAGATAACACAAGAGATTTTATGAAAATAAGGCACTCAAACTTTGAACATGGTAACAATGAACCTATAGGAATAAAAACAACGCAGGAAATAAAGATCCAAAATCTTATTCTCATATTCCATATTCATATTCCACTCATATTCCAGCACTAGCATGTTCACTTCCCGTCCTCCTTCCTCTTTCTAGTTTCGTGCGAATACTCCACGGCCTCGTAAATCACATCGATGGGTACAGTTTATGGAAAACGCCTGATGACGTTTGATGCAAAATGTGATACTTCACTGTAGTGCGGATAGAACGAATGGAAATTGAAGGCGCTAAAACGGAAAAATTATTTATTTCGTAAGAAAAAAAATTAATAATATCCATATTTTCAGTTCCGATGAAGCGGAGTTCCGATGTCGCCGAGTCCGATGAACGAGAGTGTACTGTATCTATATATATACAGGGTGAACAACTTAACTGTGCCACCATTGGCATATCCTAAACTATGAGATTTAGAGAAAACTTTAAATGGGGAATATCACCTATTTTTTTAAGGCGATAAAAAATATTAGTTTAATTTTCTTCTAAATGGCCGCCATTTTCCAATATGGCGGCCAACTTTAAAATTCCTTATGGGACACCCTTTATTTTATAGAGTTTTTGAAATGTACATGTAATTTTAAAACATTTTTATTCTTTGACATTTTTCTCTAAACCTAACGGTTAGGGAGCTACAGGTAATTAAAGTTCATTTTTAGTTCCATAAGAATAACATGGGCCTAACTTTATTCAGTAAAATAAAAAATACTCAAGAATAAAAATGTCTTAAAATTATGTTTGAAGAACATGTCACACATAAAAATTATCATTTACGCATAAATTAACTTACTTCCAATATGGCGGCCAAAAAATGAAAATTAATAAAAATTGATGTTATTGTGAAAAAATGGCATTAAAACATAATTTTAAGACATTTTTATTCCTGAGTATTTTTTATTTTACTGAATGGTTTTGGAGTCACGGACAGATAAAGTTTGGCCCATGTTATTCTTATGGATCTAAAAATGAACTTTAATTACCTGTAGCACCCTAACCGATAGGTTTAGAGAAAAATTTCAAAGAATAAAAATGTTTTAAAATTACATGTACATTTGAAAACCACCATAAAATATAGGGCGTCACATAAGAAATTTTAAAGTTGAAATTTTAAAGTCCATTTAGAAGAAAATGGAATTCATATTTTTTATTGCCTTAAAAAAAATAGGTGATGTTCCCCATTTAAAGTTTTCTCTAAATATCATAGTTTAGGATATGCCAATGGTGGCACAGTTAAGTTGTTCACCCTGTATATATATCTATGTGTCCGTGGTACTGATAACTTTTGAAGGGAACCTCCGATTTTGATGAAATTTGGTATGAAGGTGTAAGGCTAGGTCTATTTTCATGAGTTCGCGAACCAGCATGATCGGGTTATGGGAACGGGGTTTTATGGGGTTTCAAACAGTGTTGGGGAAGCTACTTTTTAAAAGTAGCTAGCTACAGCTACAGCTACTTTTTCCAAAAAGTAGCTTAGCTACAGCTACATTTTCAAAAAAGTAGCTAGCTACAGCTACAGCTACAATTAAAAAGTAGCTCGCTACAATTTAAGCTACTTTCGCAATCTGGTACTGTTTTTCTCTTGTGAAGTACTGTATAACCACCCAATTTTCTCACTTAAAAGTGGATGAGTTTTTTTTTTTTTTTTTATATAGGCCTATACCTTTTTTGTATTGTGTTTAGACATATTTTCACTTTAATATAATAATTTGTGACTCTTATGGAGCCTAGATAATGTAAACAGAATAGTGGTATGAAAATATAAGTTGTCGAATAAGAAGACTTACATCAAAGACGTAAACAACAATGTTTATTACGTTATCTTCACAAGTTTATAACATTTTTCTTAGACCGGCCACGGTAGGGTTAATGCTGGCGTATGCACACAAGAAGGACTAGCTTCTTCAGTTTTGTAACTAATCTCGATTTTAGGCCTACTAATTACCATGATGTCGATTGTTAGATTAGATACTACAGAAACATAATATAAGTATGAAGCACTCTGCAAAGTATTACTGTAAGTACAAATTTACAGAGTTCGGGAAGTACGGTAAACGGTAAACGTTCACATCAACATCTAACATCAATCAAGGTGGTTGAGGTTATGTTGTTGAGTCGTCATGCCAGTAGTAACAATTAATTGGCTATTGATTTGAATTCGTTGACGTCGCGTCGTTACTCATTATTGTAAACATTCCTTTCCTTAATTCCTGACCTGAGCGATACTGGCGGTGCGCAAGCATAGTGCAGTAGTTTAGTTTCTGTTCTATAATATAGGCGCATAGTAGTAGAATATAGCGCATCTATAGTGGTCAGCAAACACAAACAAAAGAGAACAAGACTGGTGATTGTCATGTTGAGGTTATGGTACTAAATTGGAGCGTCTGGTGGTGGCAATGGATTGAAAGTAATCTTCATTTCCAACGAGCGAAAAAAAATAACAGCTGACTAACATTTTCTCTTGTTTATTTGGAAGCCATGAATGATGAAATGTAAACAAAATTATTATGTTTTATTGAAACCAATGTAGCGAGTAGAGTAGCTAAATAATCCGCTACAACTACTCTAAAAATGTAGCTCGCTACAGCTACAAGCTACTTATTTTCAAAAGTAGCGGAGCTACACTGACGCTACTAAAAAAGTAGCGGCGCTATAGTAGCGCGCTACAAGTAGAGCGCTACTCCCCAACACTGGTTTCAAAGGGGTCAAAAATGGGTTTTTGGCACTTTGAACCTCAATTTTGAAAATTCAAGATTTTTAACTAAAACCATTAAAAAGAGTTTAAAAAAAAAAACAATTTAATATTTTGAATTTTTAACTTGGCTTAACAGGTTACGGAGAAAAGCCAAAAATAGGTTTTCCATGTTAATCTTATGGGAAATCAACCAAACCCTGTATCTCGCTTATTTATTGGAATCCTATACTATAATACGAGGAATATCTGAAGGGATGTGTGTTCCAGGATCTCGAAATCTAGCTGTTAGATTTTGCTTAAAGTTTGCATTAAAGAGTGTTTTAGCCCAAAAATAAGTTTAGAAACAGCCTCAACCCCAGGAAAAATCGAATTTGGTCTAAAATTAAGTTTTAAAATTGTAATTTTTAACATTAGTCTTATGGGTTGCTATTTTGGTAACGAAATAACAACTAATTGTAAACAAAAAGAAAGAAACATTAATGTTAAGCAGACTTTTTGAAACAGCTGTTAACTGTGAAGAGGTATAGTTGGTTGTTGGTGGAAATTTAATTGCTTTTTTACCTTGACACTATAAAAAAAGTGAATAAAAACCAATGAGCAAGGCTCGGTTAACCTGGTACTAACTTGATAAAATTTGGTATGTACATTCACTTGGTAGGGTTCAACTGATATTTGCTTTCAACACCCACATGGCGGCAAACCTACGTACTCACCCCTATGGGGTTTATGGGGAAAATGAAAAGAACACCATAACTTGATAATATTTGATATGTTCATTCACTAGGTAGGATTTAACTGATATTTGCTTACAACACCCATATGGTGGCAAACCTACTTACTCACCCCCATGGGGTTTATGGGGAAAATTAAAAAGTGCCGAAAATTGATACAGTTTGACATTTACCTAACGTAACTATTACATTTCCTAACAAAACTAATATTTTCTAACAACATCCCAAGGCAGCCAACCTACATACCCATTCCTATGGTGTTAATGGGGAAAATACAAACTGTCAAGATCGTTTGGAAATTTGCTGAGTACGCAGGTCTGCTGCGAGGGGGGTATTTTATAAACAAACAAATATGCTTTTTTTACATTTTGAAGGTAAAAAGAGCGCTTCCCGTTGCAAAAAGGAGAAGTAATCCTAGCATCAACACTCTATTTTCTTCCGTTTTTCGGCAAAACTTTTTAACATGGGATGTCCCTATTTATTCGGTTGTGTATACATTGGCAGAACATGGGGTTTCAGGTAAGAAGGTAAATCTAAAGACAAAAAAAAAATTGAATTGAGTAGACCTAATATCTACTTTAAAATATCTAAACTGGTGCGGTTCCTATTCATTACTGACAAATGTTGCGTTGTTTTACTTGGTTTGGGTATTCAAATTTTAATTAATTTTAAATTTGGATTAAATGTTGTACATGTCTGTATACAGGGTGTCCAGCTTCCACCTTTACAAACTTTTCCAGGATATTAAGCATGCCAAAACAAACAGAAAAATCATATAAACATATGTCCGGAAATGCTTCGTTAAGCCGCTAGCCACCATTTTGTTTTTTACACTTAAGAATTTTTATTTCCGTAACGGGTTGTTGTATGGAGTTCATATTTGGCATGTACCTCAATCACACCAATGCTCATTTTTAGAAGAAATATTATTTTTTCCCGATGAACATTTTCAAAATGGCGGCCATTTTAAATTTTTAAACTTAAATATCTCAAAAACCGTAAATTTTATAAAAATGTCACAAAACACAAAAAAGTTGAAAAATTAAATTATCTAAACAGTAACACCAAGTTTGTAAGGATACGACAACAAATAAGGGAGTTATTGTGGTTTTCCTGTACAAAAACACTGATTTTGCATTATGATTAATGCCAATTTAGGTTATTTTAAGAGAAAAATCTCAATAACTCCGTTATTTGTTGTCGGATCCTTACAAACTTGGTATCACTGTTTAGATAATTTTATTTGTCATATCTTTTGTGTCTAGTAAAATTTTTATAAAATTTACGGTTTTTGAGATATTTGAGTTTAAAAATTTAAAATGGCCGCCATTTTGAATCTATACATCGGAAAAAAATAACTTTTTTTTCCAAAAATGAGCATTGGTGTGATTAAGGTACATGCCAAATGTGAGCTCCATACAACAACCCGTTACGGAAATAAAAATTCTTAAGTGTAAAAAACAAAATGGCGGCTAGCGGCTTAACGAAGCATTTCCGGACATATGTTTATATGATTTTTATGTTTGTTTTGGCATGCTTAATAACATGGAAAAGTTTGTAAAGGTGGAAGCTGGACACCCTGTATATCTTTCATGAGTAGAACAAGATATGCAGGGGTGGGGTACATCGGATTTGGTATATATAGCTATAGTCACAATCAAGGATTCAATATTAGATTTTATAAGAATCTATAATATTTTTGACAAGTCCAGTTTGACATTTTTATACTCCTAGAACTATACAGTAAATCACTATACAAATATAAATGTTTAATCAATCTGCAACAAAAACATTAATAGAAATAACTTCTAACCCAAATAAGTAATGGATGTAACAAAATTTTGACAAGTGTAACTGGGAGCTATTAAGCATAAAACTTGATATCTAGATACGTTGGAATAAACCAACTGAAGGTGATAAATTGAATTTGTGAAAGCATTGATGTAATTAGTTTAATAAACTGTATACACACCCCGTACGAAGAACGGGTGGGTAAAAACTTGAAAACAGGACAATTGCTGTCCCCAACGCCTTAAAAAATAAATAATTACCTATGATAATAAATCTTACTTTGTTTGAATGTTTGGTCTTTGCAGTTCATATAAATGATATTAACACCGGAATAAATTAATAACATTATTTATTACTAGAAGAGAAATTTTACCACTGGTTTTTGTGTAATATGGGTCACACACATAATCTTTAGTTTTTTACAAGGATAACTTGAAATTATTATAATAATTATGATTCCATTAGCCTTTTAGGTACCCATTAATACTCAAGTGATAGAAATATGATGTATTATGAATATATAGGTTGTTAGAAGCTCAAAGAGAACTCAATAAATTTGTGGTCATGATTTCAGGATCTCTGTACATCTCATTACCCAAAAAACAAATGTAAATTCTACACTGCAATATTTTTATTTTAAAACTGTTTGCTTTTAAGTACAAGTTACAATTATAAAATGTTAGTTTTAAATAGGGATTTTAATTATATGACATTAAACACTTTGTGACCCACCATAAAAAAAGTGACCCAAATTACAGCTAATGTAGGTCACGTGACTGACATTACAGGCACACTACACAACACAATATATTTGTGTTTCCCTTTGTTGATATAGTTAGTTTTAGGACTTTGACTATTTTCTTAGGATTGAATGGCTAAATAAACCATTTGAATTTGAACTTGAGTGAAGAATCTGTACTAGGTGAGGTTTGTATTTTTCACAACCAAACTCTGGCCGCCCATATTGTTGTGTAATCTCCCCCAACGGAATGGGTATCATAAAGAAAATAAACAAAAGTAATCTTCAATCATATAGTGAGTTGCCAAAAAATAATGATTCTCGACATTGAAAACGCATAAGAGAAGTAATTTGGGTCACAAAAATTACTAAAAGTAATGCTGGTCACACCTCAGATCCTCAGATTTTGTGACCCAAATTACCGTGACCTATGATTACATTAAATTTTCACTCTCGTCATTTGATAAAATGAAACACAGTGGCTTAGTTGCCTTTGCAAGACATATGTTTGATTATATATGTGTTTTTACATATATTTTCTTGGTTTTCAAATAAACCAAGAAAATTACTTGCCAACATATCATATTTAATTTGACTAGTAAAATGTCAAATTATTCCCCTCATTTCAAAGTTATTGTCAAAGTTATTGGGAGTTTTTGGCAGTGACCCACCATTACGCAAAACTTAACACAGCAAAAAGGGTTTCAAATAAAGACTTTTTTTAATTCTGCAAAGCCTGGCATAATAATCCAGCAAAACTATTTCACCAACACACAACAACAAACTAAGAGAGTGTAAAATATTGATCAGCCCGAGGTCAACAAGATAGAAAGACCTGAAGAGAACTGGTTCTAACCCTTCAACAACCCATTACGTTCATTTCTCGGGACACGACTTTTAGCAATCATTATTGCCAGTATATTTAATTAAAAGGCCTCTATGATTAATTTTTCAATATTTCAACATTATTAATTATTTTTAACCAAATGTTTTAATTAAATTATCTTTAAATATACCAAAAATATGAGCTTTTGTATTCAATTTCTAAGACTGGGAAAAGGGATTTTGCACTCAAACTAGGTTACATGAACTTTTCAAACATACTTTTCTTTTATCCTATAGGGCCAAAATAAAAAACCTAGACATTTTTTAATAAAGTATGTTAAACTATTTTAAACCTGTTTGGGGTGGGGAATACATGACAGAAGAGAGAAAAGTAGCTGGGGACAGCAATTGTCCTATTTTCAAGTTTTTACCCGGGTACACAGCTAGTCATTGAATAAAATGAAACAAAGTGATTTAGTTCCCTTCGCAAGACATATGTTTGATTACGTGTTCTTACGTGTGTTTTTACATATATTTTCTTGGTTTTCAATAACTTATTCCCCTCATTGTCAAAGTTATTGGGAGTTTTTGGCAGTGACCCACCATTACGCAAAACTTAACACAGCAAAAAGGGTTTCAAATAAAGACTTTTTTTAATTCTACAAAGCCTGGCATAATAATCCAGCAAAACTATTTCACCAACACACAACAACAAACTAAGAGAGTGTAAAATATTGATCAGCCCGAGGTCAACAAGATAGAAAGACCTGAAGAGAACTGGTTCTAACCCTTCAACAACCCATTACGTTCATTTCTCGGGACACGACTTTTAGCAATCATTATTGCCAGTATATTTAATTAAAAGGCCTCTATGATTAATTTTTCAATATTTCAACATTATTAATTATTTTTAACCAAATGTTTTAATTAAATTATCTTTAAATATACCAAAAATATGAGCTTTTGTATTCAATTTCTAAGACTGGGAAAAGGGATTTTGCACTCAAACTAGGTTACATGAACTTTTCAAACATACTTTTCTTTTATCCTATAGAGCCAAAATAAAAAACCTAGACATTTTTTAATAAAGTGTGTTAAACTATTTTAAACCTGTTTGGGGTGGGGAATACATGACAGAAGAGAGAAAAGTAGCTGGGGACAGCAATTGTCCTATTTTCAAGTTTTTACCCGGGTACACAGCTAGTCATTGAATAAAATGAAACAAAGTGATTTAGTTCCCTTCGCAAGACATATGTTTGATTACGTGTTCTTACATATATTTTCTTAGTTTTCAATAACTTATTCCCCTCATTGTCACAGTTATGGGGAGTTTTTGGCAGTGCCCCACCATTACGCAAATCTTAACACTAGCAAAAGGGTTTCAAAGAAAGACTTTTTTCTGGCATAATAACCCAGCTAAACTAGCCTATTTCACCCACATACAACAACAAACTAAGAGAGTGTAAAATATTGATCAGCCCGAGGTCGGCAAGATAGAATGACCTGAAGAGAAAACCTGGTTGTAAACCTCGAAACCAACATTACGTTCACCGCTGGTGACACAACTTTTAGCAATCATTATTGCCAGTATATTTAATTAAAAAGCCTGTATGATTAATTTTTCAATATTTCATCATTATTAATTTTTTAAAGGGGCCGTCCATAAATTACGTCATCGCTTTTTGGCCATTTTTGGACCCCCCTCCCTAAAATCATCCTACCATCATAATTTGTCTGACCCCCCCCCCCTCTCGGAAAAATGACGTCATTTTTTACAAACCTCCGTTTTAAGTAAAAATAATACTTGTTAAACGCTGCATAATAAACTTATACTAAAAAATTGACCAATCAAATCTGAATTTACCTTCAGAAATAAAGCCAAAATGACTTTCTCAATGGAAAAATAAACTAAAAAACAACACCTTAAAATAGTCTACAGTAATGTATTTAAAAGATAATTATTTTATAATAGTTGAGTTGTGTTAGAATTTATCATTGTTTTACTGTTAAAATTTGATATAAAACATCATATTTAAAATTACGTCATATCAAAGCTGACCCCCCCCCCCTTGCACATCACCTTACCGTCATTTTCAATCTGGACCCTCCCCCCCTATTTTCAGATGACGTAATTTATGGACGACCCCAAACCAATGTTTTAATTTTTTTTTTTTTTTAATAGACTAAAAATATGAGCTTTAGTATTCAATTTCTAATACTGGGGACAGGGATTTTGCACTAAAACTAGGTGACATGAACTTTTCATTCAAACATACTTTTCTTTTATCCTATAGAGCCAAAATAAATAAACCTAGACATTTTTATATAAAGTAAAGTATGGTAAATTATTTTAAACCTGTTTGAGGTAGGGAATATATGACAGAAGAGAGAAAAGTAACTGGGGACAGCAATTGTCCTGTTTTCAAGTTTTTACCCACAGTTGGACTCTAAGATATTTCAAGGAGTCGGTTATCGGTAGAACGGATTTATATATAAGAGTTTGTATTTTGATCCAGCCTGTTGAACAATCTAAACCCTGGCCTTGTTATTAGCCTAGGTAACTTAACTTGGACATGTTGATAGACTATGTATTATCACGTTGTATTGATGATATTATATATTATCATTATCATGTTGGACATGTTGATAGGATTAGGGCTCTACTAAGTTAACTGACATCCAAATAGGCCTAAGAAATGGTGAATTAGTCCCGAATATATACCAAGGTAACAAACTTTTAAGCTAGGCCTAGCACCACCAACCTTTGATAGTACATAGGCTTACTTTGCTTTAAAGACAACTAACTTAGGCCCTATGGCATCATGAGATGAGTGTCGGAATCAAACACTGGCTACTTATTCGTTTTTTTTTTTTTTTTTTACTAATAGCCTATTTTTAACTGTCCAAAGAATCCATTTACAATAATTTATTTAAAGACTCATTACACTAAGAACACTCCCATTCATCCCGATCCGGAGCTTTGGTTGGCTAATTTGTTTTGTTCAACAGCAACAAAATTTAGAGATGTTATAACTTACCTTACAGCACTGAGAGACCAATTGTATGGTAAATGGCCTAAATGTATGGTATGGCCTATTTGAGAAACTCCTAACTTACATTGAGAAGTCAACCAGGTTAGAATTAATTATTCTTAAAACTTAGCAAACATAGAGTGGGTCGGCAAAAACTTATTATTATAAGTGCCTTAACTTACAAAATTACTAGGGCCTAGGACTATTTTAAAATCTCTGAATAAAATAACTTACATGGCACGTACTTTTACTGTTGGTGAAGTACAACGTGGGTGAAATTTGACTTATAACTTGCAGCGCCTAGGCCTCTATTGACTCTTCTAATGTTCTTGGCTGAAAAAATGTCATTGTCATTGTCCCATGTTATCAGTCCTGTTGTTCATGTGTTTTTTTCGAAATCATAACCTCTCAAGAATAGTAAAGAAAAACTAAAAATTTAAGTCATTCAAATATGAAATTCTGTTACTAAAAAAATTCCAACACTGTTTCACGCAATAAAGGCAAAGACATTCGACTTCCACTGCAAATAAGATGAGATTCAGAAAAGGAAAGATAATTGATAAATAGTCAAGAGAGATGGCGATGGCGCCCTTGCCCTAAAGCCTAGAAAAGACCGGAAGTGGCGGAAATGGTATGAGACTATGAGAGCCCGTGGAGGGGGGGGGAGGAATGTAGCAACCAAGGCAGTTAAATAAGAGATAGAAGCGTTTGACTATGGATACTGATAGTATCCATAGCACAGTATCTAGAATATATATAGGCAAATATATATACTGTACATTCTAGATTTCTTGATCCATAGTATACAATTCATAGTATCAATAGTATCCATAGTCAATGATAGACGTGTGTTCTAATCCTATATTCTATTATCCTTGTGTATAAACAAGGTTGGAAAAAGGGACAAAAGGTAGGTTAGCTTAAATAGGAGATGTTGAGTAAGCCCACAGCACGGCCATCTCTAGTACAAGGTCATGTCCTTCGAACTGGCAACGCCGCAACGGTGTATACCCGTAGTAACGTTCTTTTCACTAGCGCTATTGTTGTCAATGGAACTTACACGTACTTATTTCCCGTTACTGCACTTTAGTATGAAAGATTTGTAATTATAACGTAAACAATATAGCATGTTTTAATTGAATGGCAATTTGCAATAAAAATACAATGTTTATTCAACTAACTGCTTATATTCGACTTTCCCTTTTTGAAAAAGGCTTATTGAACCATTATTTGTTTGGTGTAAATTTAGTTGTAATACTACATACATATTTACAAATTATTTAGTTGTTTAACATAATTTTTGGACACAATCTCAGAAACTATTACGGTGTTAAAGGTAGTTATATGTTGTTACGAAACGAGTCTGCTATTTATACTTTGATCTAAAAAAGTATGCTTAGTAATTGATGTAAATCATTAGTTCATTACTATATTTTGAATGGAAAAAAGCAAAATTTATTCTGTAAGCTGATGATAATGTAAATAAACTCAGATTTAAATTTATTGCATGTTTTTAATTAAATGGATCTTGTAAAAAGTTTTAGTTTAAAATATTACATTCTATAGTTAAACTAGTTAAATTGGATGTTTTGAATTTTTATTCACTCATGTACTGAGAATTAATTTTCATGAAGATATAAAAATAATAATGTTTAGGTTATTTCAATATGTAAAAGATTATGACCATTTCGGCTATGGATTGCTATCAATCGCACACTCTAAATTATTTTAGCTTCCTTTTTATTTTTATTTTCTGGTTAGTAAAATAATCGAAATTACAAAACTTAGTCCTTATGTATTAAATTTGGAATTTTGTATAATAAAAGTTTTATGTAACACACATAACACCGAGTAATCGTACATCGCGGCTTTATCCGCTACATGCGCGCACCATCAAGTCTGATATAATTTAATCTAGAAATGAAAATACCGGTTTTAGCGAGTTATGGCTGCTAATTATAGTAAGTTTGGCTCTTCCTCTAAATTACCATATAGGCTAAAGCTATACTTTTCAAATAAACATTACAATATAGGCTATAGGCGATTAAAGTTAACGGCGCACGGCTTCCTCCATTTACTGCAATGCTACTGACAGAGCGCCGAATACTCCGTGTGCAACGTTGCCACTTCTCGCTCGCCATGGGCTTCTATAGTCCGTTTTTTAAACCTGATCCTTCACGAGAATATTGGGCTAGGGGAGGGATTATAACTGTAAACAAAACATTAAAACTCGTGACAAACATGTTCGAGTATCAGATTTCCTCAAATATCGCTTTAAATAAGCTATATGTCTTTCAGTAACTCCTTGTCAGCTGTTATATTTTTAACCCAAACCTATTCCTTGTTAAAAAGTAACAGTTCTAAAATAAACTAATAAAAAAACAACTGCTACCAACAATATTGTAAAACTGATACACAATATGTTGTGATGTAAAATTACCAGCTGGCATGCAACAGTGAAATAAAACAAAAAAACCAACAAAAAACCAAAGGGCTCCAGCCAATGGGATATTAGCAAGGATAAACAAACCCCCAGCCGTGCCCACAGCCATCTCCAATAGAAGGTCTTGTCTGTCAGGCCTTCGAACTGCCAACGCCAACGCCGCAACCAAGGTCTGTAGAGGAAAAAGCATATTTTCTTCCTAAGGTCAGCTGAATAGCTATTTTTTGTGTTCCGGATATGAAGAGTCAAAACTAAAAAAGAAGTCAAGTTACGTTATAATATTTACCATTACACAGCTGATAGAAAAAGAGAATGAAGCAGTCTTGCCACTGGTACGATATTTATCGCAACGACACCAAATAGTCCAGGAACGTTAGGCAAAATAAGGCCTTGACCTAGACAAAATTGGCCGGGTAACAAGACCTAGTGGGATGAGTTTGGTATATGCCCCTGATCATTTGGTGAAAATTCCCAACTTTTCCCACCACAGAAACATCCGCCATTTTGGAAAATGGCGGAAAAAGTTGATTGCAGTGTAAGTGTTTACTAAAATAAAATTTCCTTAAAGTTCATACCACTTAGACTCACCCGAAAAAGTTTATATTGTTCAAAATTAGATACCGTACAAGGAAATACCATATTTATTGGTATAAATCATGTTTTAAGGTTCAATATGTGCACTTAAATTAGTTATTTTGTTAAAATTTGTTAAGTTATTTTGGTTTTTTGTAAATTACGGCGTTAACATCAAAGATATGATATTTTTGCTCTGTATAAGAATTGTAGCCCTTAAAATTGTGCATCGATTGCATATATAACATTGTATGTTGAAATAATGATATTGCTGATACGGTGCTTTAAAGTCTGAAAAATTCACGGCTTTCAAATTGGTAAAAAGTGGGGTTTTTGTATTTTTGGACCTCAATTTTCAAAATTCAATAATTTTCACTGAAACTGAAACCATTTGAAAGAGCTTAAAAAAAACAATTTAGTATTTTGAAATTTTTGGAGTATTTGTTTACGTTGTGATGAAATGTTTTTGCAGCACTGTAAATCCAGCTGAATAATAATAACAAAATCAATTGCAGCCACTCTGGCACGGCGTACACGAATTTTTTATATTCTTGTATCAAACTAAATGCATTGAATGAGCATGCACGTTAGTGTTCATATAGTTAATGCTAAAACCCTAAAATGTACTGAACTAACTATTCTTCTTCAGACTATTAAAATGGATGTTAGACTAATAATGGTTGAAAAAGTATACTGTACACGCATTTCATTACATTTTAGTTAAAATGGTATATCTGAGTTCTTTCGTATATTTATTGAAATTGCTTGATTTATTCTATCATTTAAATAGTTTTTTTCACATTAATTAGGTTTTTAATTGACTCTGTGACTAAGGTGCGTGGTTCCGGATCCCACATTTTAACTCAAACCCCTTTAGGACCAATTTTGAACTTGATTAATGGCAGGGTTCTTCTCAAGAGACCAAACAATTTATCTTGCATAAATGGTACTTAAAAAAACTAAAGGTATTTATTTCATCGTTTTGCCTCAATCACATCAGTTTAAACTTCAGTGTTGCTATGACTTTTACTATAAATAGCCCGCTTATAAATGTTTTAACACATAATAATAAATTAATGTTTATACTACAGCCTAGACATATTATTAACCCTCCATTACACACAGAACATTGATCTGAGTTTTTCTTTCAAAACGTTACTACATCATTTTAACAACTATATTAAATTAAGTGGTAATTAGCTTTCCCGGCATTCTTTGCAATGCCAACTTGAGAAATCTTTTGCCCTTCAAGTCCGCTACGCTCACTCGCCGTCAGGTTCAGCTTGTTCGCTGCGCTCACTCCCAATAAGGTTTAGCTCGTTCGCTACGCACACTCGCCGCAAGTCTATGATATCCTCTATATAGTTTTCTATTAACAATTTTCCCTCACTAATTTAAATAGAACAGCTGTTTGCAAAATTAATATTCCTCAATGTAATTATATGTTCTATAGTTGAATTAAAATCAAAAGAGTATTGGGGCTGGTGGTGCTTCGGCAGTGTTCGGTACCACTCGTGTACACCCGCTGTTTTAATCGTGATTGCATCAGCTGATGGTAGTGGAAAATACGGCTCATCTGTCGAATTGATTCATTTGAATAGTTCGTTTTCATGAATAGAATTTTGAACCTATTCATTTTGTCCGTATGATACAGTTGTTTTTCCACACCCGTCTAAATGCGATAAAATCGGATTTCATAGATTATTTGACGTTAATATTCTATGACGTACTTTTGGGTCACGTAAATATTAAATTAATTAATTTTAAGTTTTTACGTCACAGTAAATAAAGAGTTAAGTTGCCAGTTTGAAAGTGGGGTTAATTACAGGGTTCGCGGGACGTAATACAAAAATGTTGCTTGAATAAGAATAACATGGTAACTTTGAAGACGTGTGGGGCGGAGCCCTATGGAGGAATATGGATAAAAAGTATCCTATATTTTCTTCCTGGTTCTAAGCTACCTTCCCACAAATTTTCATTCAAATCAGTTCAGCCGTTTTCGAGATACAAGTGGTGTAACTAACACGACCTTTTATATATTAGACTAGCTTTTACCCGCGGCTTCACTCGCATTGCCAATATTCCGCTAATATATTGGAAATTGAATCATTGATTTTTTTCTTAGCAACCAATAAAAAAGATAAAATAGATTTTCAGATTTTTTATACAAAATATTTTAAAAATATTTCGTAAAAAGAAATTATTTTTAAATAAAAAGTATCCCACGTCACTTCTGATACCTCCAAGAATATGTGTACAAAGTTTCATGATGTTCGGTTGAGTAGTTTTCGCGTGAAAGTCTAATAAACAACCCTGTTTAATTACCATGTGTTGGACATTCACATGTATAATATTAGTAGGATTTAGTTTTTTTTTTTTTTTTTTTTTTTTTTTTTTTTGTTTTTTTTAATCTATGGAAATATAATTTCAAAGATACTTAATTTAGATTAAAATTTTGGCCCTTTAATCATAACTGTTTGACGTTCCAGACCAAGTGGTTGATAAATGATAAATGTGGAAGAGCCAGTATCACACATTATTCTAGGGTTACGTGTAATTCATAACCAAAAATCTGGCAATTCATCGAATTCGATGAAACCAAAATAGGGGACGAGGAGGCGAGGACTTGGGTAACTGTGTATCAAACTACCCAGTGTGTGTTTCTAATAGGCATTTGTAAATATGTAAATATACATGGTTCCTGCGTTTCTCGGTCCCCCAGTGCCGGAAATGTTCACTTCAGATTGCAACTCATGACAGTTGGCTAATTAACAGAGAAACATTTGTCACTACTACCACGAACGAGTTGTCTACTATACACCTTGGTCTACTACTATGAACTAACAACCAAACACTATGACTCTTTTAATTGAAACTTCTCTTCATCTAAAAAAAAAAAAAAAAAAAAAACAGCAACCAAAATAAAATCATATTAACCTAAACCATATATTTTATTTACAAATATCTTTTTTGCTTTCCTTTTTTGTATTACAACCTACTTTAATCGAAAAGGATATTTTTTATTCTACTTCTATTCTTACCAGAATACACCATTTACTTCAACCCATAAGTAATCATTATTGTATCTCCAAAATGTTAACACAAAAAATTTGAGCAGAGTAGAATATTTATAGGGTTAATTATTATTTCACAACTCTCATTTTATAAACTAATTAAGGGAACTAGGAAGGGAAATTTAAAAAAGAGCCGTAAGTTATTTTCAAAATTTTTATTATTATTTATTGTGAGTAAAGTGAAACAGCTAGCCGGTTCCGTAACTGTGGTGGCAGTCCAGTACTTGGGAGGTACTAGCCAGTTTAATACTCGTATTTATTAATTTACAAGTTTTACACAATTTTTATACATTATTTTCTTCTTTTTTGAGCGTTAAGTAACCAAGGTGCGTGATCCCACAACATTTTAAGACATAACCCTTTCAAAAACCCCTCAGGATAAATTTGTAGCATATTTTAACATTTTTTAATGGCAGAGTTCTTTTTAAGTGGCCAAATAATTTATCTTACAAAAATTAGACTTTAAACACATCTAATTAAAATTTAATGATAATTATATATTTTTGTACTTTTTTCCATTCCTCTAAGTGCTAAGTTGCGTGATGATGTCACGCCCCTCGAGAATTCTTTTACCACTTGTAAAATATAAAAAAATCATAAGGAAGGGTAGGTTGTCACTACATCAGATATACATAGAAGATACACTCACAGTCTGTTAAACTGTGATAATAGTAATTTTATATTGCTTTTTTACTTTTAATTTACAAAAATATTTTCATGTTTGTGCTATGTATACACCCCAAATTAACACTAAGGTTTTATGAAGTCTTGTATGTTGAGTTATGGCATTCAAATTATAACGTCATTAGATATCTCTAATATGACTAAACAACAACCCTAATTTGGGCTTTAACTATTCAGGGGCAACCCCTAAGAGGGCATGGAGGCGGAGCCCGCCCCATCGAGCCGTAGGCGAGTGTTATTATATATGTTGTTTGTATATATGTGTATACGTTTATTTACATATACAAATATGTACAAACATATTTGTGTGTACATTTACGTTAATATAAATAAATGCACATATACACGTATATATGTACATTATGTGGATATGTATGTTTATGTACATCTATTTTGTACATGATTATGTACATTGTGTATATATATATATGTATTTGTAGGTATAGGTACATATGCATGTACAATACCGGTAGAACCTCGATAGTGATTTGTTCTCTACGCTCACTTGCCGTCAGGTTTAGCTCATTCGCTGCGCTCACTCGCCATAAGTCTATAATATCCTTTAGTTTTGTTATCACCCATCTCCACTCGATAAATCATAGGTTCCACTAGAAAAATTTTGCTTTCATACGAATAACATGGTAACTTGAAGACGTGTGGGGCGGAGCCCTATGGAGGAATCTAAGTTTTTCTTTCATAAGAACCTTGTCCTGACAAAAAAGTAGCGAAATCGGTACAATTGTTCTCGCGTGATGTCGTGACCAGAGAAATAGGGAAAATCAGTTATGCCACTGTGTAACTAAATATAACATGTTTTATTTCATATATGGTAAACTTTATCTTCACACAAATTATACAATGTATAATGAACAAGAGGTCCATACCCAAAATATCCCAACAATGACCTGACTTTTGCAACATTGCTAGGAGTGTTTTTTATATCAATGTGTATAAAAAACTCCAATAATTATGGGGGTATCCCATACTAACAAAAATTTAGTTTCACCTTAGAAAACCAGATTCAATAAACTGAAGTTAGAGTTAGTACTGCCAATTGCCGTTGCAAGCTACTTTTCACATCTCAAATGTCAAATGAGTTTACAACCATAATATTTATTTTTAAGTATAGACATGAAATTAAAAATAGGTGAATATTGACTGAGATAAAAAAACATACATATACTGTTTAATCACCAACAAACAAACTACTAATGGCTTTAAGAACAAATGCCTCATCATAAGTTCTGCGTCCAAGAGACAACTTGATTTTCGAAATGTCATCAACGGGTAAAATCCTTAAGAGGGAGCAACTATCACAATCAAAAGTCCATACAAAATCAAACATAGTCACAATAACAGGAGGTATCTTTTCCACGGGTGTAGCCAACGAGACCAGAAGATAAGTAGGTTGGCCACAATAAATTGCACAACTTGAAACAACATAGCTTAATGTGGCACATATTCGAGCCAGCTGATGGTCACAGTCTCTACTGCTATCTTGTGTTTGATACTCTTCTAATTCTTCAACGAGAATCACTCTAGGTACTGTGTCCCGGAATGTTACAACGTCTACGATACTATTGAAAGCTTCCTCCATACTCTCCAAGTATCTAGAACAAATAATCTTAAAAAATTACCACCCTTACATCATGATATATATATAAATATATAAGTGACTTTTGATGTGTATAAAAAGTAGTTTGTATTGGTATATAAGAAGCAACTTTTGATACTTCTGATTTTTTTAAACCGCCCTTGGCTCTAAAGCTTTAAAATGAGTTGTCAACACTATCCAATCTTTTTTGGATATTTATATATATGATAGTGTTGACAACTCATTTTGAAGCTTTAGAGCCAAGAGCGGTCTAAAAAAATCAGAAGTATCAAAATTTAATTGGGCTCCGCTCTATCTGCCCCATATACAGGGTGTCCCGGAACTCTATGGTACCCTTTAGTACATTTGTTCCTTGCATCAAGACCAGGGCTTAAACTTTTAAAATAAAAAGTATCGGGGCTACCAGTGGAACGGTGGTCCGGGTGTACTCCCCTGTAAAATAAAAAATAATAAAAAAAGTACTGAAATTGGCGTGTTTATCAATTCTAATTAGGCTTGAACAATATTTTTCTGTGACAGGTTTAAATAAACCATTAGGCCATAATATTATTTTTATATTTAAATTATTATTTATTTCCATGTTTCAGCTAAAGAACAGTAGGCTAGTTGGCCTTCAGTTACATAACATTTAGAGGGTCCTAAAGTTATTTGCTTAAAATGTTTACATTTGTAAAACAAATAAAATTATTAAATTACTAAATGTAGGCCTACTGTAATTGTTCAAAAGTCTACTTTAAGTAAGGATTGAGGCCTACTTAATTAGGAAAACATTTCCACAACATGTAACTGTTTTCGTCATATAGCACTTTTCTTCTTTCTTTGGACTGCCACAGACACGGCATGGCTGGCACCAGTGACAGTCCCGAGTGACGAGTCGACGAATTAGCAAAGGCGGCTAAAGGGGAGGGCTTGGGGGGGTTAAGCCCCCCCCAGATTTCCTGGGAATAGTAAAAAATCATATTACATAAATATAATAATTTATATGTCGACTCCAACTGGCGTATACAAAATGTAATTTGGCAGCAAAGACTGCATAGATTTGGATGAAAATATAATGTAATTATTGAAGATTGACATACAACTTTCAATAAAATAATTATCACATTAAGAAATTAGCTATTTTCTCTCGGTTATTTCGTGTTACTATTTTCACGGTTAGGCTGCATGGTGTGCTACACACACCATAGGTTAAGCATACCTAGATTGCTTGGGAAGTGTGCTTAATCTATGGCTACACTCACATGTATATCCCACAGAAAATAGTCTTCACTAGCAACATGTCAAAGCACTGTTTTTTCACACTTTTCTGTCAAATAGACCTAGCAGTAAAAAATAGTAACTTTCAGATATCGAGTTGAAATAGTACACCCGTCTGCTATCTGTTGTTTGGTACCAACTTTGGTACTGAACAACCAATCTATTTACAATGGTAATGAGTCCTGATAATGTCAATTTCATTTTCCAATAAGTTCACAATCTATCTGACACGGTTTTGTATTTTTACTCTTAACACGGTTGATCCACAGGCGATGAATTCATTTTAGCGTCAGCTCCTTAACCCCATCAGGTTAGCGTTCACCTGCATCGGTTACCCATTACTGTTCACAAAAACCCCGAACCAGACACATGACATCAATGAGTATGTAAACTTGGCTGTTGTGAGTGTTTAAAGAGTTTAAAGTTGTATAGGCCCAGCAATGAGTGCCACAACTAGGCCTACACAAAAACAATATTTGCAAATAAATCTATCTTTACCAGTAAAATACCTTAATCAAGTAGGCCTTAACTGTCGTTGTCAGACTTTATAGCAACATTTTTGACATAGGTAGTAATTTTAGTAGTTTTTAGTAATTTTCTTATTGCTGATTTTGGAAAAAAATTAATATTTTACAAGAAATTCATTAAATAAACCATGTAAAATACCTAAAACCACATTGCTTGGATTGAATATCCTTGTTGATGAATAAACTCAATGTAGAGTGGTGAATAAATTGTCTTGTGTCCGATGGCGCTCTTTTTTGGCTTTCTTTCTTTCGCATTTTCTGCATTATATATTCAACATTAACTTTTGTATTCAAGACTTTTCAAGATGTTTCTATAGAATCTAGCCTAGCACTTTTACGAGTTATTAAGTGAGAAAGAAATTTAAGATTTTGAATAAAGAACAAATTTTGTAAACAAGGTTGGCGTTCCACATTATTTTGTTGCTCTGAATACATTAATATTGGACTCTTCCAAATTTCATTTTAACTAATGTTATTTTATAAATATGACCACTTTAAATTCAACATTAGATTACATTGCCCTATCTTGATTAGAAAGTTGAAGTAGTATCAATGAAGACGTCATTGCATTGGCGGTTTGGGTAGGGGGGGGGGGGGGGGTGCCAGGTGGGCCATTTCTAGAGTGAATACTTCTTAAGTCCTAGCCCCCCCCCCCAGAAAATCTTGTCTAGAGCCGCCTATGCGAATTACTCACTCGCAAAGCCGAATACTGGAATGACCGGTACCTAACCGAGAGTGAACAAATGACAAGTGACCGGAATAGAGGTTAAACTTTACGAAATGTTGATCTTGTAGTGTGCAACTAACACATATTACAATGTAACAAAAAGTGGAAACTTTTTAAAGTAAAAATAATAATGTTAAGCATGGTATATCGCTGAGTACGCAGGTCTGCTGCGACGGGGGTATTTGCTTTCTTTGACATCAAAGACAAATAAACATAAAGCTATGTCATAAATTATGTTTAGTATAGCACAATTCACAAGGGCTAAGAGTTAATTTTAGATTTGCTGACAAACACAGAAATGATTCTAACCTCTAAGGCTTAGTTAAATAAAGAAGCTTTTTCATTTGGATGCATTTTAAGGAGTTTGAAAAATACGTAGTGAACCAACTAAGTCAGGAGGTTATAGAGAAAATTCAATTTTTCGTTTAGCGGTAAACGCAGTATGTTGTTAAAAGTCACAGACGCGCGTGGAGTCAAACTCGTGCTACTCAGCTGGTAGCTATCCGACTTGAAATGTGGCATTCCTCAAGGCTCTATTTTAGGTCCTCTATTATTCTTGATCTATGTAAATGACGTTCAAGTAATATTTCTACAGATCTAATTCTATATGCAGATGACACAACAGCAATTATTAAAGCTAAACATACAGAAGAACTTAAATATCTTTTAGACCAAGCTTTTCATCAGTTATCTGAATGGTTCGGGGCAAATGGTTTGAAATTAAATGGTTCGAAAACTCTTTTGATAAAATTTTCAACACTTCAAAATAAAGATAATGGTTACCCAGAGATTATGATAGACGGGGATAAAGTATCTTTTGCTGATCACGCTAAATTTTTAGGAATTGAAATAGACAAAAACTTAACTTGGCGATCGCATATAAATTGGATAGGGAAACGACTTAACACATCAGTATATCAAATGCTTGTGATTCGTGATGTTGTTGATTTTAAGATTAAGTTAATGGTTTATTATGCATTGTTTTATTCCATTGCCTCTTACGGTATAGAATTTTGGGGCGTAACCTCAGATGCTGTGTCGATTTTTAAAATCCAAAAAAAGTATTTAAGAATAATGACCTTTTCAACTTCAAGAACATCTTGCAAACCTATCTTTAAAGAATTAGAAATTTTAACTCTACCTTGTTTATATATTTTTCGAGTTTTACTTTTTATCAAAAATATCAGCATAATCACACTTATGAGACAAGGTTTAAAAGTGATTTTCAAAACCCCAGACATCGACTTATTGTTTTTGAAAGGACACCTCACTATATGGGTATGAAACTTTACAATAAATTACCTATTGAGTACAAATCGATACAAGATACTATTAGTTTCAAAAACAAAATAAAGTCTTTTTTGCTGTCTAAGGTGTATTATTCAGTTCAGGAATATTTAAACGACAATTCAATTTAATTAAGCATTTAAATTTTTTTTTCACTCATTGTGACTTACTTTAAGCCCTGTGAAACATTAGTTAAGTTGACTAAGTATTGTAACATACTTCACCAAGCCTTATTTTAAGTTTTATTGACAATGTTACCTGTTTTCTAGCTATGCTAGCTATACAAAACGTTTTTTTTGTAACAATAAAGGAATTGATTCTGATTCTGATTCTGAGCCATCATGACATTGAAACATGACATTGATCATGGCATTTGGAAGCTTTAAATACCTTTTTATTTTGTTAGGAGAAAGGATGTGTCAGTTATCTGATACCGTTTATTTACTGACATGTTATTGCTACAAATAAAATGCAATACAGTAGGGTACTTGAACATTAAACAATGTTTTATTCATCTCTCTTCAGGACCCTTTACTGTAAGGCTCCTTTTATTCACCGCGGCATGTCGCAGCGGGCTGTCGCTGCGGCCGATCGCTGTGCCAAATTTTCACGCGACAAGTCGCTGCTGTCGACCGCTGTCGTGTGGAAGGGGTAACAGTGCTGCCAACTACATTTGGTAGTCGCTCAGACAGAAAGGCAAGCACGTGTTGTGATGTTCGAGGCCGCTTGGGTTGGCAGCACTGCGAGAGTGAACGCGAGCTGCCGCTTTGAATAAACGGCCCAATACAAACCAATGCATATAGAAACCGCTCGTCGCCAGCGATTTCTAAGTGCACGCGACAGAATTTACAAAACGCCGCGACACATCGCTACTTCTGAGACCGCTCATTTCTGAATAAACTTCCCTATTTAGAGCAATGCACTTACAAAATCGCTGCGGCAGCCCGCTGCGACATGCCGCGGTGAATAAAAGGAGCCTAAAAGAGAAAATGTACGAATATATCACTTTTTTACCTAATAGCCATTTTTTAAGATAATTTTGATTTGACGAAAGGCACTATTTTAAAGTGTGCTGTGGCGGTTAGGTTAAGTTTGTAATCTATATATATAATTCTGTAAGCGATATTTCTTGAGCAAAATTGTGAGCGTCATACAGATCGCAGAAAGATGGGATTGGTCTCAAATTAAAGGTCTCGGTCCCCTACACGAGGGAAAACTATCGGCGTGTCCATAATGTTAACAGGAAATGAGAAATCACGTAAAACATCCTCCATAAGAATAGCATGGGGATTAAAAAACCGTCTGCTTTATATACATTAAAACATGTGTTATGGTTTAATTTCAAAATGAGACACAGTGATGATAACATTGAGTGAAGGTAACAAAATAATTCACACCAAGAGAAGCAATCTATATAATAATTCTGTAAGCGAAATTTCTTGGGCAAAGTTGTGAGCATTTTACACTATATCACTATCTTAAAACAGGGACCTCAAATAGTGGGTATTTTAACCTGAATATGAATGAGAGATGAGTGTAGGATGATTGTGGCAATCGCAGGAAAATAGTAAGGGTCTCAAATTAAAGGTTTCGGTCCCATAAAGTTACAAGGAAATCAGAAATATAGTAAAACGTCCTCCTTAAGAATAGCAAGATTCGAAAAATGTCTTCTTTGTGTACATTGAAACATATGTTTTGGTTTTATTTTAAAATTAGAGACAGATGATAAAATTTAGTAAAGAACTATTCATAGCCAAATGACAAAAATAAACACTAGAATGGTAATACTATAATAAGACGTTTTGTTGCTTTGAGCTACTAAAAATTCTACCAGGAGAGTTAACCTTACATACTATTACAAATTGACTGCTGATTTTACTGTTGTTACTATAATTTAAATTGTAAGAAAAACTGAATGCAAATCATAAAATGCTTTCTGATCGTTGATAGAGATGCAATGGGCGATGAATTGTGGTTTGAGAAACACCCATATCATTTCCATTGTTTTGGTCTTATTTCAAGACGAAAAGTGTCAAATGGTCATATTGAATGACGATGGCACATTAAGTGATACTTAAAGTGTATCAGTCAGTGAAGTTTTGGTATTATGTTGGCTGAATTATTTGTTAGCTGAAACCTTTTAGTCATTTCATAGATTGTAGGATTATAGAAGACGAGTTAAAATCAAAGACGTTTGTACTACATAGTAGAGGAAAATGCAGCAGGTAAAAAACTTTACAACAAAATGGGAAATATATAAGAATGATTATTTTCTGAAAGGTTCTCCTTAAAGATTCTTCATGTAGTGATTTAAAACAAATCTGTTTTGTTTACACAAAATTAAGAATTTTGATTAATAGGGATGAATATTCACAGCAAGTGAAGATGCACTTTGAGGTGCTGTGTTTAAATTTTGTGACTAAAACATAAAAAATAGAAAACTGACAGGAGCTAAAAAATCTATGTTTTTTTTATTGCCGCTTTTCTATGTTATATTAAAAAGCCGTCACAGCTAAATAAAGGGACTACGATTTCTTTCAAAACTTATTTTCCATAGATTGATATGAGTTTAACAACAGACAAAATAGAGCATTTACAAACGGGTGACCTCAACACGGGTACACGGGTGAACGGGTACAGGAGTGATAAGAGTACTTGGGGGCGAATGGTGTGTTCAAACGGTATTGTTAAAATATTACATACCTCAAATTAAAATTAAATTTTCTGGAAACCTTCGTTGTGGAAGAAATGGTAATACTCTATGGTTCATACTATTTTCATTTTATGATTAGGGGCTTTTGCCCCTATGAGCCACTAGTTGATAAACAATATTACAATATAGGTCATAAATACTACTTTCACTAACTTAAAAGAAGTCACCTGGTAGTGATGAGTCATCCGTCCGACTGTCTAGACACCTATAAATAGACCATGGTCAAGTCGTTGACGGAAGCAGTTTTTTGCCACTCCATAGCCATGATTTATTTTCTAAGTGATTAACTGTGCCATGTTATTTTCACTGAGAATAACTATTGAGTTTTTTTAGATATGTTTAGTAATAACATTCTTAACCCAACCGCTTGTTTAAGCCCAGTTATGAAGTGGCATTATATGAGTAAGAATTTGCAGTAAAGATGTGGATCTTTAGAGTGGATAGGATGTTTCAAGTGTACCGTATTTTGATTCCTGCTCCTTCATCATTCAAGTAGCTTAATGGATTTTCAAAACAAATTTAATCAAATAACTGATTTGATTAATTTTTTAATTCATAAACTACACATTTGGAGATGCGGACTTTGCCACTGGTTTTTATTGCACTTGAGGTGGGTTTTTAATTTTAAAATTCATTGTCATCCCAAAGAAGGCTAAAAGTTAATTTAATAAATTTAGATAGGCCTATACATTAGGTATACTTACAAAATCCTTATCTTGGAGAGAACCTCCGAAGAGGGTATTTGAGGTCCATGTCCTGTAGAGGAAATACTTTCGAATTTTGACTTTTTAAGGTACAAAACTTTGAAACCCTCTTCAGCCCAATGTACTGCACTCTGAAATGATAATTTTATCAAATATTATACACTGTAGACAAAACATTGATGTTGTCTAATTTCGTTTGGCCTCTACATTAGGGTGACCAAATCATTCACAGAGGAAACCGGGACAGCTCCGAACATGTACCCCCCCCCCAATCCTTACCAAGCCGTATACCAATTAACTAGTCCATATTCTTCCCTGGATAAGAATTAGGCTTAGTAAAATTTTATTTATTCATAGTGTTTTTAACTACAGTTCAGTATCAGATTCACACAAAAACAAAGTTTCATAAATTTCCTTAACTTAAACCCTTAGTAATCTATGTCAAATGTACCATTGATCAAAATTCGTGTCATCGAATGATAGTAATATATATTACAGTAATTGATAACATTACTACATACTATTAACTACATATAAAATGTAGGTATTTATCGTAAAAATACCAAAATAAAAGATTTCAAATGATTAAATTCTACATTTTATATTAGCACTGATTGTGAATTATAATGTTCGGCCTTGGAGTAAGGAGTATTTTTTGTCTCAACTTCCGGCTTTCTTGATCATGTCTTTGTTATTTGTTAAAACGTAGTTATAAAATTGCTCACAGTCACTATTATAAAGAATCTGGAGGATTGCTTCCAGCGAGTCCACTTCCATTCAGTTTCGTTCGTCTGTCCATTCGATGTTCATGATCAAAAATATTCTCTCTGTGTTGGCGCTGTGGGCTGATTGCAAAAAATACAGTAGGCTAATCTTCAATTTTGGACAAATCAGAGGACTATTTTGAGGACTCTTACTGTGTTACTGTGTACTTGCAGAAGGGATAGAAATTGAATAGGTTATTTACAAAACTTGAATTGGCCTATTTATGTCTAAATATTTCTTTAATCCCTTTACAAACAGAATTCCGGGACTTTTGGGCGTCCCGATACAATTTTTCGGGACATCGCATGACATGATAAAAAACCGGGACAATCCCGGTTTTCCGGGACGTTTGGTCACCCTACTCTACATCCATTACCTATATCGATGACACAACAATTTCATGACACAATAAAATGTTTCTGGGCTCCCATGCAATACTGTGTTATTTAGGTTGTGAGAAAAAAGAGAATCCCATAAAAAAATTATTAAAAAGTTTTTTCTCATTATTTTAAATTTTACAGTTTTGCGACTTGATTGAAAACAATATCAAGTAGGTAGTCCTTTCATTTTGTATTTTTTCTCGATTTCACTATATCTACCATCAACACAGGGAAGAAAACAAAACTACATAAGGACCTAAACAAAATTAATCAATTGTGGCTGAACACGAAATCTTCAAAAATCCGGTAAAGTACACATTGATAGGCAGACGGCTTAATGAAATCTTCAAGATCAGCTATAATGAGGTAAAATAAAAATACATAGAATCCCGTTCCTAATCAGAGAGTGCGCTTGAACATGACAAATATTGGTAAAATGTAAAAAAAAAATAATATTCCTTATTGAAAAATGATACTATTTTACTGATTAATTATTAAGCTACGTTATTTGAATTTTATACCGATTTAACGATTACCGATTTACCGATTGGAGTCGGAAAATCCATCCAAAATTTAAATTAGCAGATACTCTATTGGTGGGGGGTTTATAGATATAAAACGTCTCAAATCATAAGCGAGATAAAACATTATACTTAATAATACCCCCGTCACAGCAGACGTGCGTACTCAGCGAATTTCCATAGAAATTAAATAGATTTGGTATTTTCCCCATAAACACCATAGGAATGAGTATGTAGGTTTGGTGCTATGGGAGGTTGTTAGAAAAAATGTTAGTTGTTAGGAAATACAATTATTAGGTGAGGTAAATAGAAAATTTTATCAAAAAACGGTACTTTTTAATTTTCCCCATAAACCCCATGGGGGTGAGTATGTAAGTTTGCTGCCATGGGATATTGTTAGAAAATGTTAGTTGTTAACACGTTCGCTACCAGCCGCCGCATATATGCGGCGGTCAGGCCAATCCCACAGCCCACCAAAATAATCATGGACTTCCCTGTAGACCGGCCCTAGTGGTTGTGACTTATGCCACAGACCACGAATAGAAACCGTCCAAAATTAGTTTTCACACTTCAAAATATCTTAATTTCATTAAATAAAGAATATATACAATTTTCTCTTCATTTTTGGTAATTTTTTGAGTGCCGCACATTTGCGGCGCATGGTCAGAGACTAAGTGACGCATGTTAGCGTCGGCACTAATATAACCTTATTTTTAGTCATGACCTTTGAAAAGCGAAAAATAAAATACGGCTTATACATAAAAACATTGTATTGAAATATTTAGTTTACAAAAAGAGTTGTTTACAATTCATTTACGTAGTATAATTATGATGTTTTACAAGTTTACAAAATGCAAATGTTTATACATTTTTCTTACACAATAAACTTTTTTCAATGTGTCATATAAGAGATTTGATGAATATTTGTGTAAAGATATATCAAATACGTTAAAAAATGTTACTTTCAAAAATACATTAAATAATAATGTACGTAAAACATTTTAGTGACATCAGTGATCGTTTTAGCCACAGACCAAGCGCCGCACATATGCGGCGGACTATCCCGTAGACCGCGCCTAAACTGTTTGACCATTAAAATAGACCGCACTGAAGAAATTTCGTATTTAGTATCATGGAACCATCGCCGCAGATATGCGGCGGCAGTCTATTTTAATGAACCCAGCCGCCGCAGATATGCGGCGGTGGGCTCTCAGTAGAACTCGCCCGCCGCAAAATTGCGGCGGCGGGCTGTGGTTACGATTTTTTTTAACATTGTGGTAGCGAACGTGTTAAGAACTATAATGATTAGGTAAGTTAAATATAAAATTGAATCAATATTCGGCACGTTTTAATTTTTCCCATAAACCCCATGGCGGTGAGTATGTAGGTTTTCCGCCATTTGTGTTGTAAGCAAATATCAGTTTAAAAAATCCAACCTAGTAAAGGTACATACCAAATTATACAAAGTTTTGTCAATAAATAAGCGAAATACAGGGTTCTATTGATTTCCCATAAGATTAACATGGTAAACCTGTTTTACCTTTTCTCCGTAATCCGTTAAGCTAAATTAAAAATTCAAAATACTAAATTGTTTGTTTTTTTAAGCTCTTTTAAATCGTTTTAGTTAAAATTGTTGAATTTTGAAATTTGAAGTTAAAAAATACCAAAAACCCATTTTTGACCCTTTTGAAACCCCATAAAACCCCGTTCCCATAACCCGATCATGCTGGTTCGCGAATTCATGAAAATAGACCTGGTCCTCACACCTTCATACCAAATTTCATCAAAATCAGAGGTCCCCTTCAAAAGTTATCGGTACCACGGACACATATACAGATCTATACATACATATATATATGAAAATGAACGAACGGTGTTTTTGGCTTCTGGGGACCTCAAAATGAAAAAGTATCATGGTCCCGTGCTTAGGTCTTACCATGGCTACTACCGTAATAGCGTATTCCCTATAGGGAAATTCGCTAAAATGCAATAAGTGGGATAAATTATGTGGTATATTCAGCTCAACCACTGCGATTTCGATTTTGGCCGAGTGGAAGTTGCAAGATGCCCAGCCTAATAACGGGAAGATAAGCTATTAAGTCATGCGTGGCTCGGGCTCTCAGTTGCGTGTTCGTTGGATGCCACCCCTGCTACTTTAATGACGCTAACACATGTCATATCAAATTATCTATTGTTTATATATACAATTAAACTTTTCCAGTTGTATTCAATAGATAAATTTTAGTGAAACAGGGTGTCTACTGCCAAAGAAATATAAAAAGCAGTGACTTTTTGGTGACTTTTGGGGGTGAAAATTGTTAAAAATCAGTGACTTTTCCGTCTCTAAGATAGAAAATGTTGGGGGAAAATTGTTTAAGTTGCAAAACTTTTGCTCGCAATCGCATTATTTTTGCAATTTACACTAAAAATGTGTAACTTTTCTTCCATTTTAAAGAAAAATCAGTGATTTTTTGGTGACTTCGGTGACCAGTAGACACCCTGTGAAACCGAATAAACTGCATTCTGCAAAAACCGCTTTTAATATTTTGGCATTTGAACAAGCCCCTAAATTGCAGCCTTGGGCCCACGCCCACCTATGAATTCAAAACGTTCATCACTTGGTTTTTTTTTTGTTTTTGTTTTTTTTTTTTTGTAATTTGTCAGAAAAACTTAACCAAGCAAGCCTACTACCTCATGTATAATTTAAAGTAGTTGTAAAATAAAACATTTAAATACCATCGCGTCGTCGTGTTCCCGTGATGTGATATCCCTGATTATATTTTTTAAATGGTAGCCAAATAGACACAAAGGCCAGATGGAGTACTACAGAGATTTTTTTTAACATATTACATTAATGAATTTTTAAAATGTGACCTCTTTATGGTTATATACAACAACAACATATAGGTAAACTTTGAATTGTTTCAAGTTTTTGTGATAAAAATAGTTTATTCCATATTCCAACGACATTTTTTGCTGGCCTATCCTTATTTAGTTTGGATTATTTTATTTAGCATCTTCGGGGACCCCTGCCAGCGGCCCCTTTTCTTCAGGGGGGCCCCTGGTTCCCTCGGCGATTGCAGACCAGCCGACCTGGCCAGACCGTGTCTGTCAGTAGAGCCTCAATAACAAGATCTTCAATGACACAACTACCTTGGTACAATATTAATATCTTATAGTCCCCGCAAATTACCTACATCACTCAATTTAAGGCGAAACTTCGTTGAAAATATAGGTTAAATTACCTGTTTCCGTCAGCAGTTCAAAGTTGAAATATCAATCATGTTGAACTGCTGACGAAAACAGGTTATTTAACCTATATTTTCATAATATTGCAGTTCTGGGGCTATTATGAAACTTCGTTATCCTACACTATTGTAATTGTTGATGGTTGAAATTATTATTTTGCGATTAAAATTGTGAGATGAAAACAATCAAAACAAAAACAATATTGAGGTAAGAAATGTATGAGGCCTTTATAATAATAATCTAAGTACAGTTTGATATAGAGCCTACATGTCTACCGAACTAAAATATTTATCGATACGATTGTTATATCGCATCGGATATTTTCGATATCGGATATATCGATAATAACAATAGAGTAAGATAACGAAGTTTCGCCTTAAATTGTGTGTTGTAGGCAATTCGCGGAGACTATAAGATATTAATACCGTTCGTGATGTGGCGGATTAATTGAACAGGCCATTGTAACCACTTCCAAGATGTACGGTATCTGTTCACTACGGTCAATTTCTCCCACTCCACAAATGCCTGTCTGCAGCTATCTCTCCAATCCAAATCTGCCATCCCTCGAATTGCCTTTTTTTGAAGCACAATTACCCGTTTTATATTTTGTTGGGTGGTGGCTCTGAAGAGCACAACTCCATACTTGATGTGACAATCAAGCAGAGCGCAGTAGGCAGTTTTTACAGTTTGAGTCAAGCTAACCGTTTTAATGCGTCTTAAGGCAAAGATGCCGCAGCTCAATTTCTTGCATTTGTAAGCTGTCAACGTGGTCATCTCAAGTCAGATTTACATCCAGAGTCAAGCCAAGCTGTTTAATGATTTCTACATATTTGAGATTAGTGGGTCAACAGAATAAAGATGACAGGCCCAAGAACCGATCCCTGAGGGACGGCTCTGGGAACGGGTAGCAGAGATGATCTAATCAAAGTGCAGGTTCCATTTACTTCCTGTCTCAGTTTGACAAAATGTTGACGACCTCTCAGGTAACCAGCAAACCACTGCAGAGCAGTATTTTGAAATCCAAGTACCTGCAGTTTTTCGAGGATTAAGTCGTGGCTGAGACAATTGAAGGCTTTACTGAGGTCGAGATATATGCCAACGATGTTTTCTCCTTTCTCAAGTCGGTCAGTAATTTCCTCCACCATGTCTACTAGCGCAGTCAAAGCTGATTTCTTCTTTAGAAATCCATGCTGATTTTTAAGGCGATGTTGTTTCCATCAAGATGGTGTACAATTCTTGTTAAGACAACGTTTTCTATGATATCCGAAAAGGTTAACACTAGGTAAATCGTTCTGAAATTCCCAACCTCATGTTTATTCCCCTTTTTGTGGAAAGGGATGACTTTTGAGGTGTTTAACTTTCTAGGGAAGCTGCCATGCCTCAAACGACGATTGGTGATGTGGAGTAGAGGTACAAGAAGTTTATGCCGACAGTGCTTCATCATTCTGGATGAAAACTCAATGAGCCCTGACGAATTTTTTGTCTTCATAGATTTTATGATCTTTAGAAGCACACTCGCAGTCGTGGAGGACAGTTCAGTGAGAGGTTGAGTAATGTTAGGTGGTTCTGTTGTAAACACGTTTGGCCTCTCGACTTGGATGCTCTTTGGTGTTTCCTCCTCTATAGATGTGAAGCAGGAGATGAAAACATCCACTAGCTCGGCGAGATCGTCCACTGTTCTTTTATCAGCTAATGTTAGGTAAGTGAAGTCTATGGGTTCCTGCTTGGCTTTCCTTTCACGGTTGACTTTCGTCTCAAATCTCTCAACTTCAAGTCATAATTTTTCTATGTTGTACAACTCATGAATAATAAAATTAGCCTATGGTTCAACAGTAAACATTGCTTGTAAATTCGTTAAAGCGATTAGACCAATTCAGGGTGTTGTAGGTTAGGGAGAGGGTGGGGTTGAGGGTTGATATGTTTGTTAATAAGGGGGGCCCCAAACAGATCTCAGCCGAGGGCCACCAGAGCCGCCAGACCGACCCTGTCTACTGTAGACTACTTGTATAAAAAATATCAGTAGGCCTAGGCATAGAGAAACAAAAAATTACCAGAAACCACCAAACTGTGATTACCACATATTACTCTCTGTAGACTCTGTAAAAATGTTAAGCATGCAAACATTGATGAAATAGCCTATATTAGAAACATTACCTTAGGCCGATTAAAAACAAAACTAAAACATCTATTTAAAATAGAAGATAGATTTTTTATAGGTCCTTTTGTAAGATACCATAGGCTATTACAGTAAAGCAAAATATGGTTTTAAAAATATTATGTTAACTTATAAGTAGGCCTGGCCTATGATGATACAAACTGATCTATTTTATAATACCTGGAATAGGATATCCCTTCTTATAAAATTTGGTATTCCCGTTAGTAATATTTTCTTTGAAGCCATCAGTACAAATGAAAACTCTGTAAAATTTAACGTTCCAAAGCAGGCTACAAAACCATCTTCCCTGGGTCAACTAAGCTTAGTGCTAGTGCTAGTAGTTGTTTGTGAGAAACCTGAAATTCGAGTACACTCAAATCCAATGTACAGAAACAGAGTAACATGTACACTACTGTATTTCCATTGAAGTCAATAACATGACTTCAATGGACTTGCTACACTATGATTTCTGCTCACTGCTCACTGCTGTCTGTGTCTGTGAACGTGAACACGAACACTCAACAAGTGTGTGTTTGTTGTTAGTTTTGTTTGACGTTTGTTGACATTTGTAATAGTAACAGCTGACATTACTTTGCCAAATCTTTTTTGCCAGGGACATACTGACATACTACGATATTTACCCATGCAACTGCGTAGTTTGGAAATTTGAGTATTTAATATTGAGTTGACTAATGGAATATAGAATAGTCCATGAATATTACATGCAATAATCATGAACTAGAGATCGCCTCCTGATCGAAATTCGATCAAAATTTCAGTTGATCTGGACCCAAGAAGCTTAAAAACATTTTAGAACTAAAACATCTGTTCTTTTCACAACAGCTGTCTAATGATTCATTCAATTCTCCTTTCTCCATAAGATTAACATTGGAACTTTGAAAGCCTGTGGGGCGTAGCCCTGGAGTCCGAAGTGAATTAAAATGTGATTCTGCTCTTCTACAGGATTATACCTTTCTAACGGCATGCTCGGATTTCTCCTACGATGTACACGAGCTGAGAAAAAAGGAGGAAATGAAACATGCTTGCGTATTAATATATAGATCCTGTATGCTGGTCAACAAAGGGTGGGTGCAAAGACGTAGGAGCAATGAAAACATTTTTTATCGATTATGCTCTGCTCATGACCTACTACCATTACCATTTAACGTTGTTTCGCCATTTACAGGTGAAATCCGGACGGACTGCGTCAAGTATAAAATTCTATTATCAAAAACTCTAGTTTTTATTATATTTTTTTTTAACTAAGCAAAATACTTATTAAATTGGCGGTGGTGGATGGTTTATACTTAAAGTCCGCAATCTTTAAAAAAATACATCGATTGTATTGTATAAATAACCTCGATTTAAACGCCGGCCGGTAGTTGAATAATTTGGCCCTATTATAAGTATATTTCTTTTCAAATCTCGTGCTGCCACACAGGGCGGATTAATGACCCAGAGACGAATCCTCGACCGAGTCCATCACTCCACATTAAAACGAACGCGTCTGGAGGAAGGTGGAGATCCGGCTTTTCGGTGGGTTTTTTCTAATAATCAGCTAATCTGCATTATTTCCTTGAAATGTTTTCCCTCAGCTTGCCGGATTTCCACGGGCAGGGCATTTTACAGTTTCTTGGCATAGATGAGAAAACTATTTTGTGATTTTGTTGACGTACATCTTGGGACTCCACCTCATTTTCTTTTCTGGTAAACTGGACGTGGTCATCAAGTTCAGTGAAGTCATCTCTCGGGGAGAGCAGGAGAATCCTGGCGAGGCTGGCGCCGAGGCATCGGTAACATCCACGATGGAACTTACTGTCTTGGCCTGCGGCCGGTCTATGTCGCGAAGGAAACTCCGCCTCGACAACCAACCTGTGTACTGGTGGATGAAGAGATTGCGGAATTCAGAAGGACATGACTTAGAGCAAAACGAGCCACTACTAGAGCGAGAATAATTCCCGCAGACAGAGTTCGTAAGTCGGAGGCCTACAAAGCTGCCAGAAAGTCTCACTGCCGAAGCCGGACCATCAACAGGAGCAAAGCGAATAGCTGGCGGGAACTTTCGGGCAAGGTAACGATTCCGGTCCATGGGGTTTGGGTTACAAAGTCGTGACCCAGAAACTCGGCGCCTGCTCTCCACCTTCTATAATGTAGGGTGCCACCATGGATCGTCACTGCCCTGTTTCCTGAACATCCACAGCAACCGCTGGTTGTCTTCGAACATGTGGAATATGTTCCGCTCTTCACCATTGAGGAGTTGGAAACCTCCGTTCTCACCCTGAAGAGCAACAAGGCTCTTCGTCCCGACGGGATTTCCAGCGAGGCTCTATGATAAAGATTTTCACTATTATCGGATTGTTGCTGAGAATGTACAATGTCTGCTTGGTTGAAGGGGTGTTTCCATCTCCCTGGAAAACCGCCAGTCTTGTGCTTATCAGTAAGGGAAAAGGCGACCCTGAGCTGCAGGGGCGGCTTTAGTGCCTACCCAGGGGAGGCCTACCATGCCTACCCAAAAATAAAAAATATGCTATTTATTTTTTTTAATGTTTGAATTGCAGTATCTGTTCTGAAAGCTGGATCTTTGATATAGAAAAGTAATGTTCTACCGTATGCTTCAACAGTATTAAGTAGTTAATTAACTGTCCAGAACTGTTATCCTATGCAAAACTTATTGCGAGAATACAGGCGCACTAATATCGTTTGACAACGCTGTAAAGATTTGATGAGCGCCTGCACCGGCAAGATGATGATGAGAGGCAGGGACGTATTTAAGTATTTGCCGCCTCTAGGCAGCGAAATTTTCCGCCGCCCCTCCCCCCCCCCCCCACAACTTGTCAGCGCGCTCCGGGGAGCTCAGAGAAGAAGAATAACTGTGCTAAATTTCCTTTGTTACTCTTTGGTAATTATTTCATCAAAACTAATAGAAAACTTCGGTTAAAAATCGAGAAAACTGATGATTTTAGATCGACAGTTATAACTAAAATTAGAAATTTTATTTAAAATTCTAAAACCAGAGAAGAAGAGATCCGTCTTTCTACTTTTAGAAAAACTTAAGAGCCAATCTCTATCTTAATTGGTTAGTTTTAAAACACTCCCGTAAACCTCTGCAGCCATCAAACTTTCATAGCGCTACGGCCGCGAGGCGGCATTCGGTAACGTCGTTTGGACTCTGGTAGAGCGGAAGTACTTGTGTTCTGAAATTGCATCAACAAATGTAATAAATTTTGAGCCCTTTTTAAGAACGTATTTGTTGCGCCAGTTTTCATTCAAAAAGTGAGTTTCATTGGATACATGCTGGAATACAACATTGCTGTATCCAATCAGAAGTCATAATCGCGATTTACGGCGGGAAAACGCTACATGAAAACGTCCATATACAGGGCTCGCAACAATTTTTATTGAACATTAAATACAATGAATAGATGTGTCAAGAAGTCTTCGAAATAATACAAATATGTTTATTTACAAAACGGGTTTATTTACAAAAAAAAAAAAAAAAACTAAACGAATAAAAACGAAAACGTAAGTACTTTCACTTAAAATAACAATATGAAATGTGGTTAAGTTGGAGTTACTTCGTTTTTTCTACTTGATTTTAATCTATAATAGCAAATGAATCAATAACAGTAGTTATTTAAGTCCATTGAGTATTACTGTAAATTCTTACTTGGAGACAACGTAAATTCAACACTTTAACTCACGATTATGCGTTACAAGTTTGTAGAAAACACAATTTTTATTTAGAACAATAATTTAATATATTAATATCAATAGAATAAAATGTTTAGTAGAAGGTAACCATAGGATAGGCTACCTATTAGGCCTACACACCACATTGGTAATTGGCACCTGACTCTGCCGCTGCCTAGTGGCGTACGAAGTATAAATACGGGATGGCAGAGCGAAAGCCCACGCAAGCGACCGCGAGCAACGACTCGACATTACGTTCGCCAGACTAATAGGAAAAGAGCAGCACGGAAAATTCAGCACATCCGTGTAGTGAATAAATTATTGTCTTTGAGGTTTAACTTTAAGGTGTTCTAGAATAATTTTGTACTTAATAAAAGTATTTTAAATAGCAGAATTGTCGTTCTCAAAAATTATTTGCCACACATTTTTTTTAAAGGTTAAAACCCCGATTTTTTATTATTTATTCCCCCAAATTTTGCCGCCCCCTAAAATTTGCCGCTCTAGGCGCGCGCCTAGTCCGCCTATTCGGAAATATATCCCTGATGAGAGGCAGAAGAAGTCTCATAAGCTGCTGGAGGGATCAGATTATCCGTACGGCGGACAAGGCTGCTATAAGATGGTCTCTTATCTTAGTAAGCTAATGGCCAATGTCGGGGGTCCTCGGTCCAGCAAAAGACGGTCATTGATGTCCGCAGTCCTGTCCGTGCTCCTTTACGGAGCAGAGGTGTGGGCAGTCTCTCTCGCCAAGGAAATCTATAGGTTTTGCGACTTGCCCGGGGTCAGCGTCAAGCTGCGCTCAGGGTGTCTTCCGCCTATCGGACAGTATCCAAGCCTGCCGTCCTGGTGGTTGCCGGAGTCATCTCTATCAAGCTCTCGGCAAGGGAGAGGAAGGCCATCATCCTTTGATGATGGACAAGGACAGATTGGCAAGGATGCAGCAAGATCCGAAGAGTGTGCCCGAACCTTCCCACAATGGCAACGCAGCTGGGACTGGGAGCATGACACCCGAGGACGATGGTCTGCGTGACTCATCGAGCAGGTCCAACCATGGGTGGAAAGGCGGCATTGTGAGGTGGACCACTACCTCACGCAGTTCCTGACAGGTCACGGCTATTTCAAGTCATACCTGAACCGGATAGGCAAGACCGGTTCACCGAATTGAATCTACTGCCCGGTCGTTCCTGACGACGAGGAACAGGAACACACCTTCTTCCACTGTACGCGTTGGGAAAGGCCCCGCCTGGAGGCCACAAGAAGACTCAGTGTTTTTTTGGTCTGTGAAAATATTATGGACGATAAGGGCAACTGGTATTGTCTATCACAGTTCGTCCGGGGCTTCCTGAAAAAGAAAACCGATCTGGACCGCGAAGTGGCTGGATAAAAAGCGAGCCCCACGGGTGTAAACCAAATTTGGGTCTAGCATGAGTAATGTGATAAACAATCCAGGCTAGAATCCTAAAGAGTAGAGGAGGTTTTTTAGTGGGTAAGACCGGTTTTTAGGGGAGCCCCACACTACAGGCTGGTCACCTGTGTGCGTAATTGCATTTTTCCTGCCTCTCCCTTAAAAAAAATACCCCTGTCGCAGCAGACCTACGTGCTCAGTGAATTTCCATAGAATTTTGGTACATTTTCTATTTCCCCATAAAACCCATGGGATGAGAGTATGTAGGTTTGTCGCCATATGGGTTTTGTTGGTAAATATAATTTAAACATTACCTAGTTAATGTACATACCAAATTTTATCAAGTTATGGTGTTCTTTTTTCCCCATAAAACCCCATAGGGGTGAGTACGCAGGTTTGCCGCCATATGGGGTTTGTAATCAAAAATAAGTTAAACGCTTCTTATAAATGTACATACCAAATTTTATCAAGATTATATCAATAAATAAACAAGATAGAAGGTTTTGTTGATTTTCCATAAGAATAACATGGAAATCATAGTCTTTGGATTTTCTCCATAACGATTTATTTAAGCTAAGTAAAAAATTCAAAATACTAGATTGTTTGTTTTTAGGTTATTTTAAATAATTTAAGTTAAAATTTTAATTTAATAAATGAAAGTGATATAATATATATTATATATTATAGACTATACAGGGTTAGGCAAAAGTCTGGACACACCCGGTTAACTTTTTAACGCGTTGCAGTAGGAAAACCAAACTCGGCACATGTTAACAACATGAAAAACTGCACTTTTTCATCAACTACACAACTTTGCCCCTGCCCCCAAAATGGGGTATTTTGGGGGCAGCCCCAAATTTCAAATGTAAACCCCTATTGAGTGACCCCTCATTTTAAACGGTTTATCAAGAGAAATTAAATGGCACATACTGGAGGTCAATATCTCATTTCTAACCAAAATGGCAGCCATTTTAAAATTTGAGAAGGGTAAATTGACATTTGTTGAAATTGAATCGGAAAATAGCTTTTTTAGAATAGAGAATATCTTGCATTATTTTAGAATTGAACCTACTAGTTAATTTCTGCTACTAGGTTCAATTCTAAAATAATTCCAGAAATTATAAATTCTAAAAAGCTATTTTCCGATTTAATTTTAACAAATGTCAATTTACCCTTCTCGAATTTTAAAATGGCTGCCATTTTGGTTAGAGATGAGATATCGACATCCGGTTTGTGCCATTTAATTTCTCTTGATAAACCGTTTAAAATGAGGGGTCACTCAATAGGGGTTTACATTTGAAAATTTGGGGCTGCCCCCAAAATACCCCATTTTGGGGGCAGGGGCAAAGTTGTGTAGTTGATGAAAAAGTGCAGTTTTCCATGTTGTTAACATGTGCCGAGTTTTGTTTTCCTACTGCAACGCGTTAAAAAGTTAACTGGGAGTGTCCAGACTTTTGCCTAACCCTGTATATATATATATATATATATATATATATATATATATATATATATATATATATATATATATATATATATATATATATATATATATATATATTGAACAACGGGGTTTTTGGCTTATAGAGATCTAAAAACAAAAAAGTATTATGGTCCCGGGCTTAGGTTTTACCGTGACTACTACCGTAATAGCGTATTCCCTTTAGGGAAATTCGCTGAATGTATACCAACCGTTTAAGGAGTAGAGATAAAAAAAATTCCGGGTCAGCGACATGCTAGCCCGGTCATCTGTCCAAAACACTCAAAACATATGTCTAACGTTAGTATATAATTAGTATATCTATATATTTAAAACACAAAGTTAAAAAAACCTTTGGACACTTCGTCTGTGACTTCTACTGGACCGATTTACATGCGGGTTGTACCAAAATAAACGTTTTCGGTTCTATATTAGCAGGTTTTATTTGTATTTCAAAAATATTTACGTTAAATCTGTCAAAAATGAAAAATAAACTTTTCTTATGGAGATTTAACATGGGGGAAAAAGCCAACATTTTCAATCCTTTGGACAGTTCGTCTGAGACTTCTACTGGACCGATTTACATGCGGGTTGTACCAAAATAAACGTTTTCGGTTCTATATTAGCAGGTTTTATTCGTATTTCAAAAATATTTACGTTAAATCGGTCAAAAATTAAAATAAACTTTTCTTATGGAGATTTAACATGGGGAAAAAAGCCAACATTTCCAATCCTTTGGACAGTTCGTCTGAGACTTCCACTGGACCAATTTACACACAGTTTGTACCAAATAAAACGTAAACCTTTGTATATTAGCAGATTTTATTTACTTTAACGTTATCTTACTTCCTTAAATTAAAAATATCGACATTTTCAAACCTTTACAATTTATTTATTTTACACGCTTTCAATCAGCTGATTGTAAACAAACGATCTATTTAGTCTAAATACAGTGGATGAGCAAAAGCTCATGAAGGATTTGGTTTATTATGGCCAGTACCTAAAAACGTTTACAATTATTATGATGTATTGCCATTTATGAAAAGAAAGTTGCTTAATCATATAATTAACATTATCTTACTCCCTTAAATTAAAAATGTCGACATTTTCAAACCTTAACAATTTATTTATTTTGCACGATTTCAATCAGCTGATTGTAAACACACGAGGTATTTTGTCTAAATACAGAGTGGATGAACAAAAGTTCATGAAGATTTGGTTTATTATGGTCATTACCTAAAAACGTTTACAATTATTATGGTGTATTATCCTTTAAATGGAAAGAAAGTTGCTTAATTATGTAAAATAGCTGATTGCTTTAAAATTAAGACTAAATTGTAAAGGTTTAGTTTGAATAAATTGCTCACATTTGTATTAAAAGAAACGGATGTATCGGAAATTCTTTGTGCAATCAATTTGTCGTTTGCAACGTTGTAATGCTTTACATTTACTTCGCTTAACAACAATATTTGTGGCTCAGTCGGTAGCGTGACTTATTCCAATTCAGACGGTCCGAGTTCCAGACCGATCTTCACAAATATACTTTTTGTAATGTGTCCAATAACGGCGTCACTAATAAATGTTTTACTGATGGTACCGATATTCATTTTAAGCAAAGTATATACATTAAAATATTTATAGGCCTGTTCAAACTCTCAAAAAACTTATTTATTAAACTAACAAGTTTACAAATTGATAGTTTAGGCTTGCTTATTTTTTTATGTTTTTAGGCTAACTAATATAACGCTTTGATTAGGCTACTAAGGTTTAGGCCTAAGTAAACAATCGATTTTTTTATGTACTAAAGAGTGTCTGTGTTACATAGTAAGGGTGCAGCATTATTGTTTTTAAGGAATATGCCTATAGGCCTACTTTGACAGACACTCCAACTAAAATTGTGTAATTTTCTGTGAAATAAATTTGTATTATTTAAATTTGGATAGTTATTGAAACTTGCACACTACAGCATAAATATTGCGATATGAAAGTGGTTATAAATGGTTTCTCTATGTTCTATACTAAACTAATACCAATATTTGTTAAAACCAACCATCATAAGTTACAACACTCCTAGGCCTTTCCTAATTCTTGAAAAAACTGTTAAGAACAATTTATCCAATAGGCCTACAAGTGGATATTGGTCTACTTATTTCTGATGTTGTTGAACCTAATAGAACGGTTTCCTTAGGCTAATTAGGTTTGCGCCTACCTAAACAATCAAATTGACATGTTTATAAAATACTAAAGAGTAGGGCCTATAACTTAAGTACAAGGATGCAACATTTTGGTTTTACGGAATAGGCCTACTTTTCCGTCGCTCCAACTAAAATCGTAGTATTTTCTGTAAAATATATTATTGTTTTTGGTATGGCAGTTCAAAGAAGTACATTTTATAGACTACCTTACATGTTTGTACTACTATAGCGTTTCATTTACCACTAATGGAGCTATATCCGTCGAGTATCGACGGGCAACAACTAGTATTAGTTTACTATACATTACATAATTAGTAGTACCAGGTTAACCGAGCCTTGCTCGTTGGTTTTGATTCAATTTTAATTTTTTCACCAACAACCAACTAACTTATACCTCTTCACAGTTAACAGCTGTTTCAAAAGGTCTGCTTAACATTAATGTGTCCTTTATTTTTGTTTACATTTAGTTGTTATTTCGTTACCAAAATAGCAACCCATAAGACCAATGTTAAAAATTACAATTTTTAAACTTAAATTTAGATCAAATTTGATTTTTCCTGGGATTGAGACTGTTTCTAAACTTATATTTGGGCCGAAACACTCTTTAATGCAAAGTTTAAGCAAAATCTAACAGCTAGATTTCGATATCTTGGAACACACATCCCTTCAGAGATTCCTCGTATTATAGTATAGGATACCATCTGGGACCCGCCATACAATAATTAAAAAACCAGTATGGCGGAAGCATGTTGCTAGTCCAGTCATGTGTCAAAATCACTCAAAACCAGTGTCAAACGTTAGTATATATAATTAGAACATATTATATAATTAGTATACCATCTAGGACCCAGCAACAATAATTAAAAACCCAATTTAGCGGAGGCATGTCGCTGGCCCGGTCATGTGTCCAAATATTAAATACCAGCATAATGCGCAAATGTGCAATGTAAATACCAGCGGTAATGCGCAATGTATTAGTATAAATACCGGTGCCTATAACGAACTAGTACCAATTATCGTTTTTTACAAAAATATACTTTTGTACTGGCGACCTTGAGGCACGCCAGAGCTAACAAATACTTCATGGAAATTATAGATGGATAAATGTCTGCGTTTTATGTAGGAGATCTCAACAGATTGCTTCCTCCCAATGAAAAAATAAGATATCCATTAGAGTGTTCTCCCTCTAATCCCAAAAATGTGGAGTTTTCAATAAAAAGATTGTGATTCGCCATATCAAATGTTTTACGACACTGAGGCCAATGAAAATTCCAAAAACACTTTTTTTGCCATCCATAGCGATAAAACCAGGGAGTTTTGGATTTAAGGATCCCCAAAAATAATTTATTAGGTACCATAAACAAGGTTATGGATGCCTACCTTTCTGGCATAGGTACTTGCTGATGGCGCTATCCACTTTTTTCGTGGTTTTTGCAATGTCAAAACAAACTTAGCCCGCTTGTCCGGCTGTTCATACATAAATATTTTATCAAATAGATGCCAAATTGTAGTCATTTTTGCATTAAAAGCCTATCAAGTACGAAAGCCTTTCCCCATTATGAAGAGAACTGAGATCTGTGCAAAAAAAACCCCGGTAGATTATCTTCATAAGATTGTCGCCAAGCAATGGTTCCGGTTTCCGGTAACAATAGCAGATGCTCGTGGACTTCCGTAGCTTTTCGGGTGTTTCCGCCGGCTTTGCATGTGCTGCGCTCTGTTGGGTGTTGGGTGCAACACAACACAGCAGTGGTCGGCTAGTGGCCGCGCGCGATGTTGAACTGTGCTGCCAAGTACTAGGTGAGAGAATGGGCGCGCTTTCGGCACTTTTCGCCGTGTGCATCTTACTACACTTCACCTCAGTTGTTCACTCAAAGGTAGTTTAACTAATTTTAATTATAAAAAATAATTTGTTTGAAAACAGTTAGTCTTGGGTGTCTGTGTCACCGAATAATTTTTTCTTCAAAATGCAAAATATTTTTAATATACTTTAAACTATTCAAAACACATTAAAATTAATTTCTTAGTGAAAAAATATTTCCACTAATTTTTAGGTCTGATTAAATATATAAACTTGTGTTCGGTGTTTTAAAACTGATGTGGTCCTGTATTATTTAGATCTGAATGGTAAATAAATATACACTAATAAAATAGTGAAAAAGCGAAAATGTAACTTGTAAAATGTAAAAATTGTTAAGATAATTGACTGAATCATTAGTTTATCTATACAATTCTGTAAGTGGTTGTTTTTTTTTTAGAAAAATTGTGAGAGTCACAAATCCCAGGATGACGCTAGGGGTCTCAAATTAAAGGCCTCGGTCCCACGCACGACGGAAAAATATCGGTGTGTCCATAATGTTATCATTAATTGATAAATAACAGAAAAAGTCCTCCATCGATAAGAATAACATGGAGATTTGAAAAACATCTGCTACGTGTACTACATTTAGAACACGTGTTTTGGTTTGATGTTCAAACAAGATCCAGATGACGACAATGAGTGAAAATGATCTATTAATAATCACATTAAAGTGATATAACTTATACTATGATAACACGAATTGCGGCGTTAAACAAGTAAAATTACACTAAAAGCTTTACTAGTACAAATTTAATGTACTGCAGAATTTTACTTTCCAATAGAAAAAAATCTATTAAATTGACTGTTTTGCTAATTGAGCACCTATGCAAATCATAAAAGAATTTTTATCGCGATATAGGCATAACGTGATTTGAGAAACACCTATACTTTGTTAACTTCAACCATGTGTTTTATTTTAATTTTAAAACGGTCAAATAATGATCACTTAATTCCTTAATCACTTTTTAAGACGCCGACGCTAAGAGGGCGTATTTTAAGACAAACATAAAATGAAGGGTGAGTGTAGAACGGGTCTATGGGTGTGATGTCATGTGTAGCTTTGTTACTCAAGATCAGCTCATTCTTTATAGACAAGGTCATTAATTAATACCCAAACAACCAATGGCAGCTGTTCACATTGAGTGAATTTAATATCAATTAAAACTTACAGTGAGACAGTCAAGTATTCTTTAAGTTGAATTTCCCTAGAAAATTGTGCATTTCACAGATTGCACAATGATAAGAGAGGGTTCAAATCAATGAAGTCTGTCCCGCAGACGAAATAAAAAAGCAGAATGTCCAAAACGTTACAACAAAATGAGAAATAACGTTAAAGATCCTCCATGAAAAGTATAGTGGTCAAGAAAGGCTATACGTTGTTTACACGAAAACACGTGTTTTTATCATTCTGAACGAAATCAGCCAGTTTTTTTGTTCTCTCAATAGTACCAAAACCGATTCTTTTCTGTCCTAGGACTGAAAAATCATCTGGAGAATTTTTTAGGTCCTAGTACTGAAAAGTCATTTGTTTGCCAAGTATATTACGATTGATTTATTTATGTTGATGAGCAGAATTTTGAAATTCAAACGTTATGCAAAGCATTGTTTGTAAATAACAGAAATATAAACACTGCATATTACTTACTTTGTAAATATAACCTCGAAAATAAAACTTTAAAGTTATTATTTTTAACGATCAAAAGTCTAATTTTCGCATTATGATAAAAAAAACGTTGTTCATCACTCGGATCAAAAGTGTCTTTTTGATGCTTAATCGTTTTTTGAAACTCGGCTGCGCCTCGTTTTTAAAACACGATTACGCACCAAAAAGACCCACTTTTGCTCCTAGTGATGAAAACTACTATTTGATTAAGAGAGCCGAATATTGACAGTACTTTGTAAGTGAAGATCGAAGGAAGTTAAAAAAAATCTGAGTTGAAAATAACAAAATCTGACATGAGCGATATATTCATATAGGCCCCTACCTAATTGAAATTTATTTTGAATATTCATATTCAACTTACGGACAAAACAGTGATAATAAAATGTGTATGATGAACACTATTTATCGTGTATTTATTAACCATGAAATGGATGCTGCCATCAGTCACGTTTTTCTTATTATGGCATTTAACGATATATACAAAATTAAGCATTCATAATGTGTGTTTTAATAGCACATAATTGTAAAAAGTGTTTTGGAGTGGTCTATGCAAATAAAGGTTTATTATTTGAAATAATAATACGTCTTGATTATTTAAAACTTTCTCTCTGATAATTTGTTTCTCTCCTCTCCCAATAATAACAAAGTTCAAGCTTAGTAAGTTAACCGTGTGCGTGTTAACTGTGTTGAAACATGCGCATTTTTCATGATTGTTTTTAATGTAAAACATTGGTTTGAATAAAATACTGAAATACTTCACAACCGAGCTATAAAAAAATTAAAGTCGTGAGGAAATTAGTCAAGACTGTCCACTTCCGTGCTCATCGGAGCACTCGGCTTACGAATTTCGCAGCAAACTTTACCAACATAGTGGCGTTAGTAGGGACCTTTGGGGCTGCATACGCCTGCTGTGGGATATGTGGGATAATTTATGCAAACCCCCCCCCCCCCCCCCCCCGAGACCACCCAAGTTGCTGAGCCCCCCCCCCCCCCCCCCGAGGACCACCTACGACGAACCCCCCCCCCCCCCCCCCCGAGAAAATTTTTTTTTTTGCCGCGAAAATTTTTTTTGCCGTGAACATTTTTTTTTTGCCGTAAAATTTTTTTTACCGCGAAAATTTTTTTTTGCCGTAAATTTTTTTTTCCACGAAATTTTTTTTGCCTCAAAATTTTTTTTCTCCAAAAAATTTTTTTACCGTCAAATTTTTTTTTGCCGAAAAATTATTTTTTTTTTTTGCCGTATTTTTTTTTTTTTACTCATACCCATTTTAACTACTACTTACGCCTGTCCCGATCACCAACTTTGGAGACGATGAGCTCTTTACACATGTGATGGTGGGGAAAAATTTTTTACTTTGGATACATAGGTAAAATAAGTGCAATGAAACTCTTTTAACAATTCCGTGGTGGGGACGATGTTGTGTAACGGTGGAGACATATGGCTCATGAAGTGTAATGCAACTCTTTAACCATTTATATGAGCAAAGCATCCACTGCTTGCTACCGTGGTGACGAGAGAGCATCAATTCCACGACTGCGAATGACTGGAGCGATAGAAGGGAATGCGGAGTGGGATATTACGCAACACCTATCGTTCCATCCTTTGTCTACAGGTGCAAACCGGTATAAACCCCCAGCCACCCGCATCCGACCACCTGCACAAACAAAAAAAAAAAAAAGATTTATAATGTCTAGACACTGTGGAATGCGGCCGGCGACGAACACCTGCGCTCATAAAAAATCCATGATAGCCGCCACCCTTCTCGACCACCTGCGCAAACAAAAGATCCTTCTCAGAATTCATCGACCACCTGCACAAACAAAAGAAGCGGAACGACCCTT